>OY660869.1:1900000-2367500 GCA_962446985.1 Xyrichtys novacula
AGAAATGTACATTAACCACACACGCAAAAACAGACCACTACTCCGTCCAGATCATCTCCAACAAAGGAAACACCAGATCACTATTCACTCTCCTCAACAAATCTCTCCAGCCACCGGACTCCCTCCCTCCCCACCTGTATTCTACCGACACCTGCAACACCCTAATGCAGTTTTTTAATGACAAAATCTCCAACATCCATAAACAACTACACTCAGGTTCTCTTCCCCCTGGACCCCCTCTAAACTCACCTACTCCCCTGCCACACCACCAGCCCTTCTCCAGTTTTCTTCTCCCCAATGACTCTGAAATCTATGATCTCATCCAGAAATCCAAACCCTCAACCTGTCAGCTGGATCCCCTTCCCACCACACTGCTCAAATCATGCCTCCCATCTGTGCTCCCTCTCATATCTGCCATCATTCACTCCTCACTCACCACTGGAACTGTTCCCGCATCCCTCAAGACAGCAGCCATCACCCCTATCCTTAAAAAACCTGGCTCTGACCCCAATAACTTCAACAACCTCCGCCCCATCTCAAATCTACCGTTTATAGCCAAAATAATGGAAAAGGTCGTCGCCAGCCAACTTCACACCCACCTAACCCAGAACTCCCTCTATGACCCCTTCCAATCTGGTTTCCGCCCCCGCCACAGCACCGAAACCGCACTGCTAAAATTACTAACGACCTTCTCACTGCATCTGACTCTGGTTCACTTTCCATCCTCATCCTCCTCGACTTTAGTGCAGCCTTCGACACTATCTCCCATCCCATCCTCCTTCATAGACTCTCCTCCATCGGCATCACCCACACTCCCCTCCGCTGGTTCCACTCTTACCTCTCAGACCGCACACAGTTCATCCAGCTCAAATCATTCAAGTCCGACCCCTCCCCAGTCAGTTCAGGTGTGCCCCAGGGCTCTGTCCTGGGGCCCCTGCTGTTCATCATCTACCTCCTCCCCCTTGGTTCCATCTTCCATAAATTCAACATTCAATACCACTGCTATGCTGACGACACCCAGCTCTATCTCTCCAGCTCACCAACCTCCACCCTCCCACCCATCTCCCTCATCACCTGCCTATCTGAAATTAAATCCTGGTTCACCTCCAACTTTCTCCAATTAAACAGTCAGAAAACAGAAATTCTTCTTGTAGGTTCCAAATCCACCCTATCCAAAGTTGACAGTCTCTCCCTTCCCATCGACAGTTCCTCAGTTTCCCCCTCCCCTCAGGTCAAGAGTCTTGGTGTCGTCCTTGACAGTTCTCTTTCTTTTAAATCCCACATCAGCCTTACCACTCGCACTGCCTATTTCCACCTCCGCCACATCAATCGTCTCCGCCCCTCCCTCTCCCCCAACACCACCTCCATCCTCGTCCACAGTCTCGTCATCTCCCGTCTGGATTACTGCAACTCCCTCCTCTTCAGTCTCCCTTACACGTCTCTCCATAAACTTCAACTGGTCCACAACTCCGCTGCCCGTATCATCACCAAAACCCCTCCGTCCCACCACATCACCCCCATCCTTCAGCAGCTTCACTGGCTCCCGGTCCCTCTACGAATCCAGTTCAAAATCCTCCTGTATACCTTCAAAGCCATCCACAACCTCGCCCCTCCTTACCTATCTGACCTCCTCCACATCGCCACTCCAGCACGCCACCTCCGTTCCTCTTCCTCTCTCCACCTCTCTGTGCCCCCTGTTCACCTCAGCACTATGGGGGGCAGAGCTTTCAGTCGCTCTGCCCCCCGACTCTGGAACTCTTTACCATCATACATCCGCAACATAGACTCCCTCCCCCTCTTCAAGTCCAAACTCAAAACACATCTGTTTAAACTGGCCTATCCCTCCCACCACCCCTAACCCACTTTTTTAAATTAAATTTCAATTGGTATTATTAATTTCTTTATTTATTCTTTTGCTGTTGTTCATGTTTAATGTTGCTTTGTTGATTTTTAACTGTTTGATGATTAATGATTTTAATTGTTAATAGTGTTTTATTATTGTTTTTATATGTTCTGTAAAGTGTCCTTGTGTGACGTGAAAGGCGCTTCAAATAAAATGTATTATTATTATTATTATTAATAACTGTCAGTCGAAAAGGGAACATAGTCACTGTGATGTTGTCCATGCGTTTGTCAGCTGCTGGGGGGTTAGGGTCATTTTTCATATACAAACTGTTGATAAAAAAGAAATGATCATCCACTGAATCTCAAATGCTCCTAATGGTTTCGTTATGATTGTTCTCCCTCTGTCAGCTTGGAAAATAGCCCTAAAGTCTTCATACCTACTCCTGTCTCTTTGGATTTTTTGGATTTGCAGAAATCCAGGTGTCATATCCACTTTTATTACTTACTTTTGAGGACTTCAACCATCAAAATAGAAACACCACAAAGGCATAAGGCATAAATGTGTGCGTCACATTTCATCATATGAGTATTAGGGCCACATAAAGAAAAAAAAAAATTAAGACTTTGAGAATAAAGTCAATACTAAAGAGAATAAAGTCATAGCAAAATCATCACATACGAGAATAAGGTCGAAGTAAAATCATTACTTATGTAGCATCAAGACAACCTTGTGGGTGAAACCTACACATTCCTCACAGGAACGGTCCCTTACCTGGTCCCAGGACACAGGACAATATAAATCTTTCCAGACTTGTTTGCACTTTCAGGTTACCTAACTGACCCGACTGGAGGTTGACTGAAACCTCTGGCTCTTCAGGATTGGTCAATTCAGAGAACAGAGACAGAGTTTTTATTACCTTTCAAACTGACTCCATCGCTGACCATCTAAATAAACATTCATGCCTCAATCCAGGTCTCCCATTTGAGATTTACCGTCTTAAAGTGTGTGAACGCACAGATCCCAAGGAAAAGTCTGAGGAGCAGGACACTGACCTCCATAAAACCCTGCTCAACCATGTTCTGATAAAAACTGCATTCCTTTGGAGGAAGAATACAAATGACTGATCATGCATTCAGCAATGTACTAATCTGTCTAATCATGAAATTTATGTTAAAATGAGATGATTCCCATTTTTCTATGTGCTCCAGAAGCCAAGTTATCACTCTGACAGAATAAATCCTTTATTCTTTAGTTTCTTTAGACCAACAGATTTTCAGACTGTTTCATGAACTTTTAAGAGTTAAATTTATTGACTATAAATCATTACTTAACTCTAACATAAATAGTTTAAAAATATTTGGTTTATATTTTTAATCATTTATTTAGTATTTTTAAACATTAGTTGGTTATAATGTCATTGAATAATCTGAATGTGAGTATTTAGAATCTATTATTAATCAGGCCCGGTTCTAGGTTTACCCACCAGAGTGGGCACTAAGAAATCTTGGAGGGGCCCCAATGCTGGCTTTTGGTTACCCTCTGCATTTCCCCGGGCTTGGGACCGGCACAAGTAGGACACTGGCTTGTGTCTCATTGAGGCTGCATTGTTTATTTATTTATTTATTTTTTATAGTTTTTTTTTTGTTTGCATTCATTTATCTACCATATCTCTCCATCATCGTATCTGTCTGTCTGTCTGTCTATCTATCATCACATCTATCTGTCTGTCTGCCTATCTGTCATCATATCTATCTGTCATATTCCTCTGTCTGTCTGTCTGTCTATCTATCATCACATCTATCTGTCTGTCTGCCTATCTGTCTTCATATCTATCTGTCATATTCCTCTGTCTGTCTGTCTGTCTGTCTGTCTGTCTGTCATGTTTATCCTGTATCATGTTTATCTGTCAATGACACCAATTTCTATCAATTACACCATGTTAGCTACCATCATATCTGTCTGTCTGTCATCATATCTATCATATTCATCTGTCTGTCTGTTACATTTAACCCCTGTATCATATTTATCTGTCAATCACATCAGTTTGTCAATCAATTACACCATGTTAGCTACAGTATCATCTTATCTGTACGTCTGTCATTATATCTATCATATGCATCTATCTGTCTGTCTGTCACTTCAGTTTCACTCCTGTATCATGTCAATCACATCTGTTGCTGTCTCTATACACCATCTGTCAGTCACATTCTGTCAATCACTGTCTATCAATTACACCTGTATCATGTATCTTCAACTTTATTTTATTTATATGGCACTTTTCCTACAAGTTGAAACACAAAGTGCCTTACAAAGCATAAAAACAAAATGAAACATTAAAATCCCCAAGAAAACCCCAAACCTCCCACCCGCACAATAATACCCATACACACACCCGTGAACATAGACATACATTTCCGCACACACAACTTCACATACATACGCATCTACACAGTTAGCAGCTGATGGTGAGGAGACATGACTGGGCACTGAGATCTGAGGTGAGGAAGACGCTACCTTTGGGGGCCACGTCGACCGGGACGCATCCCGGCCCATTGCTGCTGCAGGGGGCGCCGTCACAGGGACCACCAGCCCGGGCAGACAGGAGGCTCCGCACCAAGGTGTAGAGCTCTCTGGTTCCACCCGGGCCAGAGCTGTCCCCAGAACGGCGCCCCC
Source organism: Xyrichtys novacula (assembly GCA_962446985.1). NCBI lineage: Eukaryota > Metazoa > Chordata > Actinopteri > Labriformes > Labridae > Xyrichtys > Xyrichtys novacula. The sequence continues at coordinate 1,904,520 of OY660869.1, forward strand.
ACCAACAGACCAGAACCCGCTCCCGGTGAAGCAGCCCCCAGGAGGAAACACTGGAAAAACTGAGGGAATAAAAGAATAAAATAAGACATAAAAGTATAGAAACTAAAACTGAAGGAATAAAACTGTAATCGCTAAGACAGACCCAGTAAATAATGTAAGATAAAATGATTCTGTGCACTGTAAAACACGCCAGACTAAAAATAATAATAATAAAATTGATAGATTAAAGAATAAAATAGAACGGTAATAAAAAGTGTTAAATAGTAAAACAATAAAAGTGAGCATAAAAGGGATTAAAAGAGTTAAACTAGTCAATTAAAAGCCTGATTAAAAAGATGAGTCTTTAGCCTCTTTTTAAAAATATCAACATTCTCTGCAGCCCTGAGGCTCTCTGGGAGGCTGTTCCACAATCGGGGGCCATAATAACTGAATGCCGCCGCCCCGTATGTCTTAGTTCTTACTTGTGGGATTTTTAAGAGACCAGCTCCAGAGGACCTCAGGGTCCGTGAGGGTTGATACGGGAAAAGTATCTCGGATAAATAAAACGGCCCAAGACCATTAAGACACTTAAATCTTAGGAGGAGAACCTTAAAATCGATCCTGAAACGCACGGGGAGCCAATGCAGCGATTTTAAGACAGGAGTAATGTGCTCCCGCCCTCTGGTCCTCGTCAGCACATGTGCGGCTGAGTTTTGTAACAATTGTAGGTTTTGCATGTTCTTTTTGGGAAGACCAGAGAGCAGGGCATTACAATAATCCAAACGACACGAGATAAAAGCATGCATCTCTCTGGCCTTCAGGACCAATGACTAAAACCTGTTTTGTCCTGGTTGAGCTGCAGGAAATTTGCTGCCATCCATGATTTAATGTCTAAAATGCAGTTAAAAAGGGCATCAATTGGCCCTGTGTCATCAGGAGACACGGCGATGTACAGTTGCGTATCATCAGCATAGCTATGGAAGCTGATGCTGTGCCTCCTGATGACATCCCCAAGGGGTAACATGTAGAGGTTGAACAGAGTTGGACCTAGAATTGACCCTTGGGGAACCCCACATTCAATTTTATGGGTCCTTGAGGAACATGTATCCATACTTACAAAGAAATTTCGATCAGTCAGGTAGGACGTGAACCACTTAAGAACAGTACCAGAGAGGCCAACCACATTCCGCAGTCTATTTAATAAAATGTGATGGTCTACTGTATTGAAGGCGGCTGTAAGATCCAGCAGAACCAACACTGTGAGTTTGTGGTTATCTAAGCCACATCTGATGTCATTTAAAATCTTCAGAAGTGCTGTCTCTGTGCTGTGGTTCCTCCTAAAGCCAGACTGATGAGTCTCTAAAATTTGTTTTGAGTTTAAAAAATCATTTACTTGGTTAAAAACGAGTTTTTCCAGAACTTTACCTAAAAATGGTAGGTTGGATACAGGCCAGTAGTTATTTAAAACATTGGGATCCAAATCACTCTTCTTCAGAAGGGGCTTCACCACCGCCATTTTAAAGGCGGTGGGGAAGACACCCGTCTGAAGAGAGCAGTTTACCAAATACAACAGCTGTTCCTCAAAGAATCCATAGAGTTTTTTAAAAAACGGTGTGGGAATTGGGTCTAAAAGGCAGGTTGTGGGCTTTACCTGGGAGAAAACTCGACCAAGTGTCCTCGCATCAACCAGGGCAAAACTTTCCAGTGCTTCCTCGGGTAAATTCGGTGATCCAGGTGTTAAAAGCTGTCGGGATAAAAGACTGGATCGAATGTCATCTATTTTTCTTCTGAAGTGGTCTGCAAAATCCTCACAAAGGACATTATCAGATGTTATGGAGGATCTTTTAAAATTTTTGTTTGTTAAAATGTCTATTGTGGAGAACAGGAATTTGGGATTATTTTTATGGTTATGGATTAGATTTTGGAAATGGGAGATTCTTGCTTGTTTGATTGCGTTATTGTAAGTTTTAAGAAGTCAGTGTAATGTTTCATAATCCACTGTCAGCTTTGATTTCCTCCATCTCCTTTCAGCACTCCTGCATTCCCTTTTCAATTTTTTTATGTCTCCAGTTCTCCACGGGGATGTAGGTTTTGATTTGATTGTTTTTATAAAAAGTGGAGCCACTGAGTCCAGTGCTGGTGATTGTAAAAAAGACACAAAAATGGTCAGACACAGCCAGGTCCACAACAGAAGGCGCTCCAATGGACAGACCATAAGATATGACTAAGTCCAAGGTGCGCCCCCTGCTGTGGGTCGGCTGTGTGACATGTTGGTTGAAGTTAAAACAGTGTAAAAGTTTTAAAAATTCTCTGGACATTGGGTCTGAGGAGATGTCCACATGTAGATTAAAATCACCAGTTATTAAAATCCTGTTAAAAGTGGCATAAATAATTGATAAAAGCTCTGAAAATTCCCGAATAAAAGAAGTGGAATACTTGGGAGGTCGGTAGACAGTTATACAGAGGATAGGTGGGCTGCTAAAGACAAAGGCATGATACTCAAATGATGAGTAGCTGTTAAAATGACTTCATTTGTATGCATGTTGCATTTTGTAATTGAGGCAGTACCACCCCCTCTTCTGCACCCCCTAGTTGAAAATAAAAAGTTAAAATTTGGTGGGGAAGCCTCGATGAGAATAACAGGTGCATCAGTGCCAAGCCATGTCTCTGTAAGGAGAATGCTGTCCAGGTTATTGTCCGTAATTATGTCACTGATAATAAAAGATTTGTTTAAAAGAGAGCGCACGTTCAGCACAGCCATTTTAATATCTGTGCTTAACGTGCGCTCAGTGCATTTTTCTAGGGGAACATTAAAAACACATTTTGGTCTAAAAGCAGTCCTCCTCTTCCTCAGTAGTCTATGTGTGGTTATGGTTGTGATGGTGTAAATCCTGTCCTGTGCCACTGAGGGCACAGAGGGAGGGGCGTGTATAGTAGGGAGTGGTGAAGGTGAGTGTAAATGAGGTGCAGAGGGCATGTGTGCAGACAGTCAGGAGGTGGTTGTGCAGGAACGGAGCATCAGGTCAATATTTACTGATAAAAGCCTTGACCCCTCCTGGTTCGGGTGAAGGCCGTCAGATTTAAAAAGGTGGGGTCTGTTTAAAAAAGCAATAAAACTGTCCACATATGGGATACTTCTCCCCAGACAGAAGCCCTTGAGCCACAGGTCCAGCTGGCGGAGGCGACTGTTGGTGACATCGCCATAACGCGTCGGGGGAAGTGGGCCGGATATTATAAGTCGCTTCCCTGTATCCAGCATGTGGTCCACCATGGATATGAAGTCGCGCTTGAGGGTCTCAGACTGTTGGTCTTTGATGTCGCCGATCCTGGCATCCAGAACCAGCGTAGAGGCTGAGCTGTGCTGAGCACACATCTGAAGGGCAGAAGACTCAACCTCCTTGATGCGGGCTCCAAGGCGGCAGAAGGTCCGGCCACCGTGTACCCTCACGTGCCTGACCATCGAGGTCCCGACGACCTGTCAATCACATAAGTTTCCGTCTATCACACATCTGTCTTCTCCAACATCAGCCTTCTGTTTACCTATCTATAGCATCAGTCTTATGTTTGACTTGGCAAAAATTCTAACAAATTCATCCATGTCTAATGTATTTGTTGTCGATTTCCTATGAGCCAAGATAACCAAATGTCTTTTTCTGTCATGCAACATTGTGCGGCGGTAGGGAGTTAGGACATGTGCCAGTGAAGAGAAGGAACTCTCACATGCAGCTGAGGACACTCTGATCACAAGGGCTGCCACATACAGCTTGTGCAACACAGGATAAGCTAACTTCGTCTTTTCAATGCATGTACACAGAGCGGACAGGTCTGTTTCAGTTGGACATTCCCTGAGAAACATTCGCTTTGCAACAAGAAATATTTTTCAGAGTCACAAAATCTTCACTAGGTCCACAAGCAGCAAGTGCATGGAGAGGCTGCAGCACAGTGGGGTCCAGAAATTCAGTAGATGTAGGGACAAGGCTAGATATGGCTCTCATAATGTCTACATTCTTCCTTGCAAATCTGCTCTCCATTTCAGAAATGGCCCTGTCAAGAATGTTGAGCAGAGATCTTTTCAGAGACTGAGAGGGGGTGATTGTGGGGTTGTCAGAATCTGTATGGCCCACAGTTGACAATACAACACTATCACCAAGATATTTACTCAGGGTTCTCATTCTTTTGGGAGGATGCGACACATCCTCATCCTGTGCATCTTTGCGGATGTCTTTCAATACCTCCAGTGAATCAGTAATAACCTGACAAGCAGCACACATATCCACAGACTTAGACTGTAGAATGTCATTTGCTGGTTTCAAGGCAAAAACTTGTACTAGAAATTTGCCAATCTCAAAGAAATGCAGCTTCTTCATTTGAAATAAAAGGCCTGATGCCTCAGTGCACAAGCTCACATCAGCCTTATCGTCCTCTGAAACCTCTGACAGGATAATGCAAAAACATTGTTCATTCTCCACAGTGCACCTTGCCACCTCATAATGGCTTGTCCAGCGAATGTCAATTAGCCGTCTGAGTTTAGGACCTTTTCATAATTTTCTGACACATAGTAGTGATGGAAGAAGTGATACAGGGAATTACACAGTTCAAAAAACTCTTTGGCACATGGCTTACCCTGCATAGCATGCACAACCACTAAATGCAACTGGTGGTTGTAACAGTGAACATACGGCACATCTCTACCCACCTTCTGTGACAGTAGGGCTTGCACACCACCTCGTACGACACTCATTACTGAAGCACCATCATAACACTGGCTAACAATGTTGTGAGAACTGTAGCCAGCATCAGAAAGATGTTTCAATATCTCGTGGTGGTGTACTCTGCATTAAGTTCATGCAGGTGGAGTAAACCGATCAAATGCTCCTCTGGTACAGAGTTACACACAAACCGTATCATGATGGACAAATTCTCAAAATTACAACTATCCCTTGTCCCATCACTTTTTACACAATATCCTGATGAGTCAGCCTTGGAATACCTCTCCCTGATCTTTGCTTAAACCATGTTGGCTAGTGTTTCAATTATGTCATTTTGTGTATTGTTAGAGGTGTAGGTAGCATTTTTTGGGATGTTCTTAGCAATAGCTGCCAGCCTTTCATCCTTCTCTAAGGTGTACTTAAACAACTTCAAAAAAAGACCAGCAGAAATATCCTCACAATCACCTTCACATACATTGCTGCTGCCACTGTGACTGTGGTCAGAGTGGGACAGAGACTGGCCAAATACTAAGGTTTCTTTTGTTCCACGGAGTGCCAACTCATTAACACAAAGAAACTTAATAACGTCACCAATACTTTTCACATAATACTGGTTCTTTTCAATTGCTGTCTTACCTACCAGCATGCTGTCAACTGTTGACCCAGTTGCCTCTCTCGCCTTGTGTTCAGCCCAGGTCGCAGCAGCCTGTACATGAGCATAGCTGCTCGCATGTTTCTGCAATCCCCTACCACTTTCAAGTGCTGCGTTCCATTTGTTGAAACCATGCACAGTAAAAACAACGTCCTTCTCATTGCCAGCATTGATATATTTCTGACAGGGGAAACAGAAACAAGCGTCCATCTGAACAGAGTACTCGAGCCACGGTCGGGTGCTGTACCAGGCAGAACTAAATGCACTTAATTTCGTACCAGACGCACGTTTTGGATATGATGTTAAAACTCGTTGGGATGGTGCGTCTGCAAGTCACAGTCTACTAAGGCCCCCCCCCCGGACCCCCCATACAACCGGCCCTGTTATTAATCATGATGAAGTTCATTCACATGTGTTTGTTGTTCACAGTTTCTATGTGTTACTATCTGTTTCATTTCAGAGTAATTTAGCATGTTCAATGTGATACTTAAAACATAATGAGAATGTTTGATGTGATCCTATATTTCATTGTGTGTTTAGTATCAAATCACTTATTATGAACCAAGTGTTCAGTAACATTAATCATAGTGAGTGAGTGTCAGAGCTGAACCGCTCGAACCGCCAGTAGCCAAGGACCAGTCTCACTTCAGTATGCAAACCTCCAGAGCTCCAAACAGGGCTGACACACAACACACAAGATGAGAGTCATGTGTGGCCCGGGATATTTAGAGGTGGAGTGGGTGGTCAGTTCGGTTGGCGGGTGGTCGCGGGGCAGAGCCCTGTGGGGTGCCCCACGGGCGTCCCATCACGGCGGACGTGGGTGCTGGTCGGCCTGCTTTTTGGCGGTACAGGGGGCCGGGCCGGCCTCTGGTCCGGACTATGGTGTTGTATATTGTAGTGATTTTTGTTGTTTTGTATCCTCGTCGTGGTCATTATTACTGTTATTATTGTTGTTGTTGTGGTTGTCATTCGTTTATTGTCATTATTATTGCCAGTATTGCTATTGTTGTTATTATTGATGCTGTTGTGGGTGTTGTATCATCGCTCTTGTGTCGGTGATTCGGGGGGATTTGTGTGTGTGTGTGTGTGTGTGTGTGTGTGTGTGTGTATGTGTATATATATATATGTGTGTGTATATGTGTGTATGTATGTGTATATGTGCACCAAAGTTAATGTAGGTTAATATGTTAGAGCATATTCACTCACTATCATTAACTTTAGTGCTCTTAGCCTGACTCAGAATCTTTTATTATTCATCTATTATTATTTATCCTCATTATCTTATTATCATTTATTGCATGAATGTTGTGGCATCATTTATCCTGTAATAAACAGATCATTATTTTTGTAAGTTCTTGTCTGTTAGTTTTCTTTCAGAAGTGGAGTCCCTGAAATGAGAATTTTGGCTTGAGATATGACATTGATTATTTTTCTTTATATTTCCACCATAAAGGCTGGGTGGTGCCCCTTTCAACGAGTGCATAAATGTCGTGATTCAAGATTATTAATCTTCAGAAATTTATTATAAATTCAAATCGCTACACCTACAAGAATAAAATTGTAATAAAATCATTACTTACGAGAATAAAGTTGTGATAAAATCATTATTTTTACGGAATAATGTAACAAAATCCTTATTTACAAGGATAAAGTTGTAAAGTAAATGAAGTCTCAGAGGGCTTCTGTGGTTTCTCAAGAAACAATCCAACTGATGATGAACATTTGCAATTCAGAGGGAGTCGGGCTCAGACAAGCACCGTGTCTGTCTCTGATGCACGGACAACACTGGCAGCAACCTACACCTGCAGAGGCACCAACACCTTATGGCATATAGAGTCATACAATAAACTAAAGCCATATGCTATTGCTATAAATGGCTGCATTAAGGGATTTAGCCTCTGCACAGACATTTCCAGCCATTTCCCCCTCCTCAAAAACAGCGATTCCCTTCAAGTCCGCCTGGTTCTTTCTGTGGAAAAAATGCATTTCTTGTATACACTCACCGGCCACTTTATTAGGTACACCATGCTAGTAACGGGTTGGACCCCCTTTTGCCTTCAGAACTGCCTCAATTCTTCGTGGCATAGATTCAACAAGGTGCTGGAAGCATTCCTCAGAGAGCTTGGTCCGTATTGACATGATGGCATCACACAGTTGCCGCAGATTTGTCGGCTGCACATCCATGATGCGAATCTCCCGTTCCACCACATCCCAAAGATGCTCTATTGGATTGAGATCTGGTGACTGTGGAGGCCATTTGAGTACAGTGAAGTCATTGTCATGTTCAAGAAACCAGTCTGAGATGATTCCAGCTTTATGACATGGCGCATTATCCTGCTGAAAGTAGCCATCAGAAGTTGGGTACATTGTGGTCATAAAGGGATGGACATGGTCAGCAACAATACTCAGGTAGGCTGTGGCGTTGCAACGATGCTCAATTGGTACCAAGGGGCCCAAAGAGTGCCAAGAAAATATTCCCCACACCATGACACCACCACCACCAGCCTGAACCGTTGATACAAGGCAGGATGGATCCATGCTTTCATGTTGTTGACGCCAAATTCTGACCCTACCATCCGAATGTCGCAGCAGAAATCGAGACTCATCAGACCAGGCAACGTTTTTCCAATCTTCTATTGTCCAATTTCGATGAGCTTGTGCAAATTGTAGCCTCAGTTTCCTGTTCTTAGCTGAAAGGAGTGGCACCCGGCGTGGTCTTCTGCTGCTGTAGCCCATCTGCCTCAAAGTTCGACGTACTGTGCATTCAGAGATGCTCTTCTGCCTACCTTGGTTGTAACGGGTGGTTATTTGAGTCACTGTTGCCTTTCTATCAGCTCGAACCAGTCTGGCCATTCTCCTCTGACCTCTGGCATCAACAAGGCATTTCCGCCCACAGAACTGCCGCTCACTGGATATTTTTTCTTTTTCGGACCATTCTCTGTAAACCCTAGAGATGGTTGTGCGTGAAAATCCCAGTAGATCAGCAGTTTCTGAAATACTCATACCAGCCCTTCTGGCACCAACAACCATGCCACGTTCAAAGTCACTCAAATCACCTTTCTTCCCCATACTGATGCTCGGTTTGAACTGCAGGAGATTGTCTTGACCATGTCTACATGCCTAAATGCACTAAGTTGCCGCCATGTGATTGGCTGATTAGAAATTAAGTGTTAACGAGCAGTTGGACAGGTGTACCTAATAAAGTGGCCGGTGAGTGTATGTCCTGATACTGATGCTGAAACGGCAAAGGATTTATCTCCTTGTTTCGTTCACGTCTGAACGAACGTGAACATGAGTGTAGACTGACCAATGACCAATTGACCGAAATGACCGGATCTTTTTACTGAACGAACTGGAATGATCCGGTTCACTGAAATGAACAGTTTTGCCCACTAGTACTAAAGGCTCTGGGAAAATAGTAATCATCCATTACACTTACACTCTAGGAGTATCAGTTAAACTCTGGGTGTGAGCATCGCTCCATACCATTTAACAGGGCACCTGTTAGTGGTTGATTCTTTAATTAGTGAACTGCAGGTAGCAATCGTTTTGTGGCACACTGTTTAGCTAGTTGGCACACTTGAAGTTAAAAATTGTTGGTGTAAGTTTTGCATAAGCTTTCAAAACTTACCTAAGTACTGAAATTCACTGCGAACATTTCTCATAACCTTATTAAAGTAGGTCAAAACACGCCATCCATCCGCCCTCTTAGGACGCTATCATGCTACCAGTTTAAGGAACATTGGTCAGGATTCAACCCCTGCAGGTGAAGAAAAGTCTCGGTTTCTTTTGGACCAGCAAGACTTGGACAGGAGAGACTCATCCATGGAGTCAAAAGGAAAACTGCTGCAACAAGTCAAAGCTGGATAATGAGAGCCTGCTGAGGAAAAAATACCTGGGCTAAGACGAACACAGAACACGTGTTTTGGTCGACACCATGACAGAGAACAAGATGGCGGCGCCCTGTGGAGTGCAGCTACTCTAAAAGATTGACTGCAGCTACTCTAACAGATTGACTGCAGATACCCAGGGCATCTATCCGGCTACACCGATCGACCAATACCCACACAGATTAAATAAAACAAACCCAGTCACATCAGCCACGGCTAGAACGCCGCAAGAGAGACTTACCCGAGATTTCCACCAACAGCTTGCCCTCTTCCAGGGCCCTCGCCGGTAAGTCTCCTCCCGTGTTGTCTGATCTGCTTTCTCACCACTGCGGGCTCCAGGACAGAGCCCTGGTGTGTAAATGTCCTTCTCAGCACAGTCCAATCCCTGATCCAGACTGTCCTCTATCAGATCCTGCCTGGTGTCGTTGGCTGTCTGCTGGCTTTTGTTGTCTCTGTTTCAGCCATGGCTCCACACTCCTCTCCATCCGGCTGTGCCAGCTGCGCCTGTCTGGCGGAAAAGATCCAGGAGCTTGAGCGAAGGATCTCCACCCTCTACCAGATCCAGGAAGCCGAGAAACTCATGGACACCATCGTCTTCAGAACACCTCATCCCGACTCCACCGGCTCATCGGATCCAGACCCTGCCGCTCCCAACACCTCTCCCCTGGCTGCTGCGACCACCTCTCCTCCACCTGCTCATCCATCCCTCTGCCCCAACGTCTCCTCGACAAGGCTGGGAGCAAAACCCAAGGCTAAACCAGAGCCTCTGGCTAGCTCCACTCCATCCCTGCAGGAGCACTGGTCCCACATCACCGCCCGCACCGGGAAAACAAGGCTCCCATCTCAGGCTCCCCTCTTCCACCTCCACTTGGAGAACAGGTTTGACACCCTGGACCTCCATGACTTCCCCCCCGCTGCCCGCGGGATCCCAGCCGATGTCCACCCGGCTGTCTCATGGGTCCTCCAGCTCTCCGCCGTCCCCGTCCGGCCTTCCTCCCGTGCCCGACCATCCGCTCGCCGGGTCCCTCCGGCGGCGCTCGATGCTGTGCTTCACACCTGCACCGCGGCTGGCCCGTGTCCCTTCCATCTTGCCCCTGTTGTTCTCCTCGGCGAATTCCCCCCCTCCTCCGACACATTCCTCTCCGGTCACACAGTTTTCACGTCCACTTTTCCCTCCGACGACTTTAATTGTGGGCGACTCCATCGTGAGAAACATCCGCTTTTTTAACGCTATCACGCGGTGTTTCCCCGGTGCGAGGGTCCTTGACATTTTCACACTCCTCCCCACTCTGTTAAAATCTCTCCCAACTTCCATCCAGAGAATCATAATCCATGGCGGTACTAATGACACGTCCCTCCACCAGACCGAGCTCACGAAGGACCATTTTACCCAACTTTTTAACTTTCTGAAGAACTGTGAACTGTCTGTTTTTATCAGCGGTCCCATTCCCACTTCTGGTCGTGGGCTTCAGCAGAGTGCTCAGCTTGCACACCTGGCTCCAATCTGCCTGCCAAGCCCATAACTTTGCCTTCGTGGACAGTTTTAATCTTTTTTGGAACCGTTCGTCCCTTTTTAAATCGGATGGTATCCATCCGAACACCACAGGTAGCCGCATGCTAGCAGCTAACCTGCAGCACACTGTACACTGTTTCCCATGTGACTGACTATTTACTTCGCCCCCACACCCCCCTTCTCCCTCTGTGGTGCATCCACTGCTGACAGGTCCTCCCCAGAGCTCCCCCTGCTGGCAAATTCTGTCACCGACTCCCTCGGCCACAGGTCTTCCCGACATCTTTTCCCCACTCCATAATAATTACAGTAGCATCCAGCTCCTCACTATTCCTGTCCATATCACCAACAGACACCACTCTGATAGAAACACCACCCGGACTGTCAATCACTCTGTTTTAGCAAGCCCATCCATGCTGGCTCCCATCCTCACCAAACATGACAATACCACTGTCAGCTTCAGACTTCTCAACATCCGCTCACTCACCAACAAGGGACACATCATCCATGATCTCCTCACTGACCGCAAGCTGGACTTCCTCTGCATCACTAAAATATGGCAACAACCAAATCACTTCTCATCACTCAACGACTCCACCCCCCCGGACTTCACCTACCTCTCCCACCACCGCAGTCACGGCTGTCTCTTCTCCTCATTCGAACTTCTGGCACTTACACTCTCTGGACCCACTCCCACCATCATCGCCACCATCTACTGCCCCCCCAAGCCCCATACCCCTGATGACATAACATCCCATTACAACGCCTGTTTAAATAACATCCTCAACTCCCTCGCTCCAGTCAAAACACGCTCTGTTTCCTTCTCCACAACTGCTCCCTGGTACATCCCCCACCTCCGCTCCATGAAAACCAAAGGCCGCCAACTGGAAAGACTTTACAAGAAAACTGGACCCTCCATTCACAAAGAAATGTACACTAACCACATTCGCCGCTACAAGGACTCAATTTCTCAAGCCAAGATAGACCACTACTCCGCTCAGATCATCCCCAACAAAGGAAACACCAGATCACTATTCACTCTCCTCAACAAATCTCTCAAGCCACGGGACTCCCTCCCTCCCCACCTGTATTCAACCGACACCTGCAATACCCTAATGCAGTTTTTTAATGACAAAATCTCCAATATCCACCAACAACTACACTCAGGCTCTCTTCCCCCCTGGACCCCCTCTCCCCTCCAACTCCCCTGCCACACCACCAGCTCTTCTCCAGTTTTCTTCTCCCCAACGACTCTGAAATCTATGATCTCATCCGGAAATCCAAACCCTCAACCTGTCAGCTGGATCCCCTTCCCACCACACTGGTCAAATCATGCCTCCCATCTGTGCTCCCTCTCATATCTGCCATCATTTACTCCTCACTCACCACTGGAACTGTTCCCGCATCCCTCAAGACAGCAGCCATCACCTGTGGGAACTCACAGGTTCATGCTAATCATTTAACCATCACATGTTCATGCTAATCATTTAATCATTGATGACAATCATTTAATCATTGTTTCAGGTAATTAACTGTTTTCTTATTGTGTTTACATTATTTTGTGTGCTCATTGCGGACATGTACTGATGAGTCAGATAAGAAGGTTTAATGCTAACACGGGGGCAATTGACCACTGTGTCACAATGTATAGAACAGAGACTTTCACTATAGAAGGATTTTAGCTTATGCCTAGAAGTGCCAAGGGTTGGTAAGTATGGTTTTAAACTGTTCTGCCTTAACAGTCATTTATTTGAAGTGTGTATTATAATCATAACAGTCATTTATTAAAAAGTGTGCTTTAGAATCATCACAGTCATTCATTAAAAGTGTTCCTTATAAAAGTGCTCTATGACCCTGACATATGCTCTAGATAATGATGTGCCTTTCATAACAGATGTGCAGGTGCTAGTCAGAGATGTGAACAACAGGACGAGAGCGGAAGATCACTCTGTCCTGAGAAGATGTGGAGGTGTAAAGGGAGGGTTTGCATGTCCAGCAGTCTGCCCAGTGGGAACTTAGTGAAAGCTTGGAATACATGACGCAAATATGATAAAAAGGAGACAAGCACTGGATGCATCCAAGGTCAACTTCCCGAAAGAAGTGTGTGAAAAACAGAGGACCGCGTGATAGAGACGGGGCGCTCTGCAGTACAAGTAAAGAATATGAGAGAGAGTTTTTCTCTGCTGTGTTATTGTTGAATTCTGTGCGAGGTGATATGCCATACAGAAAAGTTCAGTGGAGACTGAGTACCTCTCTGCTGTGTTACTGTTGAATTCTGTGCGAGGATATATGCCGTACAGAAAAGCTCAGTGGAGACTGAGTAGTGTTTTGACCACCTATAAGTTGAAAATTGATTTTGTCTGTAAGTGGTGTCTTGGAGAAAACCTCACACAAAGTGTCTCAGTACTACACTGAAAGGGTAAGTCGCTCAGAACGAACATGTCATACAAACTGACCGGCTTTGTGAAGGCCTCCAACAGGGTTGGTTGTTCGGAACAAAACTGTCACACAAACCAGCCAGCCATTAAAGAGATGTTGCTGTTGTTGGGATGGATGGTGAATTTAATCGTGAGGTAGATGATGATGGGTGGGGCCCGTTATCTCCACAGGCAGAGTGGATCTTAAAGGGCATAGGGAAAGAAGATGGAGTTGTGGTGACAGCGAAAGGGAGGGAAAAGTATGCTGATATGCTGCTAGAGCTTATCGAAGGGAGGGAAAATGAAAGATCCTCACTATGAGATCTCATCTGGGCATGTGGGGAAGAAGAGCTAGCAAAAGGAGAAGCAGCAAGGAAGAAAACAGCGCTAGGCAGCATTTTGCTCCGCAGGAAATATAAACAGGCCGTAAAAAAGCATTTTAGAAGACTTGCTAGGTGGCAGACGTTGGGAGTAGTCCACAGAGGGACAGAGCATCTTACTAATGCAAAAAAGGCAGCTGAGAAAGGCTTGACAGGGATTACCCCCACCGCAAATACAGACATGAGATTATTCAAATCAGCACACACACACAGTAAGACACAGAAGGACACACCCACCAACACAAAGGGTGCCACCCCAGCTTCGCCTCCATCAGCTACCCCTCCCTCTATCCTACCTCCTCCCACCGCTGAACCAACGAATCCTTTCTCAGGTCTCCACCCCTCAGCTCCGCCTCCCACAGCTCAGCCTCCCAAAGCTCCGCCTCTACCCCCACTTTACCACTCCGCTCAGTCTGGTTTTCACAGAAAAAAACTCTCACCCACTAATCCTTTTGTGAGCACCTCTTTCTACCCAGTGATCAACATCAATGAAGGACACCTGAAGATTGACATACCCCCCCACCACAATGCCTCAACAGCCGGACCCCTCCCTGACTTCTCACATTCCTGGACCCAAGGCACCATCCATGGCCTCTAGGACCTCTGGTACCACCACCATCGACCTCTCAGACTATGAGGACAGAGAAGGCAACAATACCTACCGAGACATGGATGAGGACAGCGACTCTGAAGCCGAGGACAGCGAGGAGGAAGAGGAGGACCAGCTCGATGCACCATTCGGAGACCGTCAGGCCCGCTTTTTGAGTGAGTTTAAAAAAGAATTACAATTTAAATCTTTGCCCACACCAGATTCACTGCCCACTCCTGAGCCACAGCAGAGATCCACTCCCAGGGGACAGGTTAAGACAGTGGTGCCATCCCCGAACAGAGGCTCACAGAGTTCACAGAGTTTGCCTTGCACGGCCCAACTCACGGTAAGAGGTACATATGACCCCAATCCTACCAAGAGCACTCTCACTAAAATACTACAAGACACCCTAGATGTTACAGGTGCAGAGCTCATGGGCAGCAGAGTGGAAGAGGAACTTCGACAAGAAGTGAGAGATGAGATGCTCAGCACCATGAGAGATGATATGCAGGGGGCCGTCAGAAGCTCCACCGTCAACTGTATGGACAACACAGGCGCCAGTGAAGCCCTGGCCCGACCCACTGCCACCATGGAGGAACAGCAGCATATGATGAACGAAAATAGGGTGAGTGCACCTCTCGGCCACCATCACTTCACACGCTCAAAAGCCATGTTACCTCCAGCATATTCAGACGCAGCTACAGCACACCACAGCTCCTCCGCTTTCCCTCTGGTCGAATCCAGTGGTGGACACAAAATCTATAAACCATTCGCTGTTAGCAATACACAAACCATCAGTGATAAGCTGCCCCCCATCACTGAGGGAGGCAACTTATGGCTGGACAAATTGGACTGTCTGACTGAAGGCCAAGACCTAGCCCTCTGTGATTTCAGGGCTATTCTCGCGCTCTGTGTCACCCCTACCGAACTCCGGGACATCGAAATCTGTGCAGGCACCATTTCCTGCAATGATGACAGGCAGCTAGTCATGGTAATTAGGGCTCTGCGCAACGAACTCCGTTCCAAATACCCGCTCCCCAACGGCCCAATGATTCTCAAATTCTCATGGGAAAAAAGTCTGTCTCCTAGCGAGTATCTAGCCCAGTGCAAGGAGCAATGGTCCAAATACACGGGGGTCCACCCCAGTAAGGGTCAGGAACATTGGTTTAGAGATGTCATTAAAGGTGTTCCAGCAGACGTTAGAGAACTCTTAGAAAACAGCCCAGACCTCCCGGGCTCAACCTGCCTGGTGTGGGAACATCATCTCAAACACCACCTACAGAGAGCGAAAGACAGAGCCGACAAAGAAGGTGATGATGACAAAGACATGCAGAGACAACTTATGAAGCTGCAGCTTGCCCAGGCTCGGAGAAATGCCACTGAGGGTAAGAAAGATCGTAATACAGATAAAATTAGATTGCCGCTGCCTCTAATGACCCACAGATTTCACCTGACATGTACCCAGTGCCCCAGCGGGCAGATTGTTCTCCCTATTCTCCTCCCACAGATCAATCTAAGGGTTCGTGGGGCGGAGGACGTGGAGCGAGGTCTGGTGGACCCTACAGGGGAGGAGGTTTCCAGGGCAGCAGGAGATTTCATAACAACGGCCCTCCCCGCCAGGGCGGTTACTGGAACCAGGCACAAACGGCACCTATACGCAACAACGCCTGCCACTCCTGTGGCATGAATGGACACTGGTGGCGTTACTGTCCGAACTACCCACCAAACCCTCCACAGCAACACAGCTACCCGATGCGTGGCATGGCCCGTGGACCACCTCCGCTGAGACAGGGAGGACCACCCCCACGGCAGCAGCAGCAGCAGCAGCAGCAACAGCAGCAGCAGGCTCACCAGTTTCCAGTCGCAGTCACTGCCTGGAACCAGACCTGGGAGGCTCAGGACCCCTACCAGTGTCCTCAATGACATGCCCCACAGAGCGACTCGGACAGCGGTGTAACGGCAGAGCCCATGCTGTCCATGACGGTCTGGGACCACGCTCTGCCCTTTCTCGTTGACACAGGGGCTACCAGATCTACGGTTAATCAGGACATTGGGCCTCTGTCTGGACGGACTATGAGCGTGGTGGGTTTCATTTACCATCCCCCTCCCCACACACGTAGCAGGACAGAAATTACATCACCCCTATCTAGTGTCTCCCAGTGTTCCAGTCAATCTCCTGGGTAGGGACCTACTCTCGAGACTCAATGCACAGATCCTCTGCGGTCAGCAGGGCCTCACTGTCACGTTCCCGGATGGGACTGAAGTTCAATGTGCACAAGGGATTGAGGACACACACCAGTACCTTCTCAGAGACACTGAACCTAGATTTAGATAGCAGACATTTTCTGGGCCCTGTTGGAGCCATCACAAACTGGGCTCTACTCATGTTATCTCCATTGGAAACCCTGGATCCTCAGCGTCCACCCCTACGTGGCTCCACCTGACCCGCTCCATCTGACTCTGTTCTACAACCGGGAGGGTAATGAATGTTACCTAGAGGAATTCCAAAATCAGCTAGAAGGTAAGACCTGGCAGCTACATTCTGGTGACATTGTGGTGGGACAACAGGGGGTTGCGGCACTGGTTAATCTCACAAGAGAGCAACAGTCCTGGTATAATATGTCTGAGACTGCTTTCCCCCACATTTCACTGGCTCTCCATCCGGGACATGAGGCTCGCGAATTGGGCCCCGTGGTCAAAGCAGCAGTCTCAGCCTCAGACTGGTCTTCCTCCAGCCTGCCTGGTGTGCTCCGCTCTCCGTCCCTGAAAATGTTCAGAATTGTGAGTATTACCACTGACTCTGCTTTATGCACACATGAACTCATACCTAGAGACCATGGTAGAGAAAAATCTGATCATCCAAAAGCACAGGAGCTTATCTCCTCCCTCCCAGCCTCATTGTGGGCCAAGGGCCCAACTGATGTCGGATTGATTCACTGTAAACCTATCTCATTCCAGCTGAATACTGACCCTCCGGTCTGGGTGCCACAGTACCCTCACAAAAGAGAGGCAGAACTGGGCATTCAGGACACCATAGAAGGCCTGTTAGACTCTGGTGTCCTCGAACCCTCCAACTCCTGCTGGAACACACCCATTCTACCGATTGAAAAGAAGGGCACTGGTCAGTACCGTATGGCCCACAACCTCAGAGCCATCAATCAGGTTTTGGGGACCAATGCAGTCCCGGTGCCGAACCCATATGTTGCTCTGAACAATCTGTCCCCCGAACAAGCATGGTTCACATGTATTGATCTTGCTAATGCTTTTTTCTGTCTCCCTTTACATGAGAACATTCGGGATGTCTTCTCGTTCACCTACCAGCGTCGCAGACTCCGTTACACCCGCCTCCCACAGGGATTTGCCCTCTCCCCTGGCATCTTTAACCAGGTTCTGAAAGAGAGTTTGGCTGACTGCAGCAGCCCGATGGCACCACAGTGATTCAATATGTCGACGACCTGCTCATTGCGTCCATCACAGCCGAGTCCTGCCTGCAGGCCACACGGGCCCTACTCCTACTCCTGGCCCGTCACGGGTACAAGGTCAGTCAACCTAAGTTGCAAATCGCGCGGAAACAAGTTTCTTTCCTCAGCAGACTACTGTCACAAAAGGGGGCCTCATTGTCCCCCACCCACCGCACATCCATTCTGCACCACACCAAGCCTGACACTGTCAAAGCTATGCTGTCGTTTCTCGGTCTGGTGGGTTACAGCAGGCAGTACTTACCTGATTTTTCCATTCTCACGTCTCTGCTGAGAGCCATGGTCACCTCTGCAGGTATGAGAAATCTGAATGCGAAGCTGACATGGTCCCGCAACTCGGAAGAAGCTTTTATCAAACTCAAACAAGAACTTCCGCCTTCCGCGTCCGCCGAATTGGCCCTCCCGGACTACATGCGCCCATTCTTTTTGGATGTTTCTGAAACAGAATCTGTTGCTAACGGTATTCTGTTCCAGAAAAAAGGGGGAGATAGAACGGTATGATGAAGGGCATGTATATGATATGATGTATCTCAGTGTCATCCTTGACCCCACAGAAAAACGTCAACCAACATGCACAAGACATGCTGCAGGTGTTGCCAAACTCATCAACAAAAGCGCACACATAGTTATGGGACACACACTTCACATCTTGACATCACACAGCGTTGTAGCTTATGTGAACTCGCAGACTTTTACGATGTCCTCCACAAGACAGCAAAAACTCGCTCGCATTCTCCAAGCCCCAAACTTGCTATTCACTCATGAAGGTGTTAACATGGCTGAGCGTTTGGGGAAAGGTGTGTTGCATGAGTGTGCCCACAGGGTTGAAAAAGAAGAAAAAGCCAGAGAAGACCTCCAGTCAGAGCCCATCCCAGGGGCCAGAAACCTATACACAGACGGATGCTGCTACAGAGATGAGAAGGAGGGACTCAGAGCAGGATTCTCGGTGATAGAAGAAACACCAGACGGACTCAAGACGGTAACAGCACAAAAGCTCAATGGACCACAGTCAGCCCAGAATGCAGAAGTCGTGGCAGTGATTGAAGCCCTGAAAGCAGGTAAAGACCAAGACATTAACATTTATACAGACTCAGCCTATGCAGTACACGCAGCACAAGTAGACCTAGGACAATGGATGAGAGCGGGCTACCTATCTGCAAAACAAGAACCCATTAAACACATGGATGGAATGAAAGAGCTTGCAAAAGCACTGTGGTTTCCCCAGAAGGTAGCCATCATCAAATGCAAAGGACACGACAACAGCAGATCCAGAGTTGCCATGGGCAACCAAGCAGCGGACTCCGCAGCCAAAGCAGCCGCAGGATATCATGAGAAGCTCCTGTTGGCAAGACCAGACACAGAGACACAAATGACAAAACTGTCCCTTACAGAAATCTCAAAAGAACAGGACCCAGCCTCACCTGAAGAGAAGACAGTGTGGAAACTCAGAGGCGCAGTCCTATTGGAAGGGACCTGGAGATCCCCAGACGGAAGGTTGGTTCTGCCACCTGGGCTCAAAGACAGTATCTTCTCAGAAGCACATGCAGTTGGCCATGCAGGCATCTCCCAGATGAAAGTGGATCTCAAAGAATGGTGGCACCCCTTCCTACATGACATGCTAAAGGAGTGGGTAAGACACTGCACTGTTTGCACACACCACAACACCAGACCTACATACAAACCCGGGGTGGGTAAGTTCCAACTAAAAACACATCCAGGGAAAGAAATCATCATTGATTTTACAGATATGGTTAACTCAGTCCGAGGGTACAGGTATGTTTTGATGTGTGTTGATGCATTTACAGGATGGCCAGAAGCTTGGCCAGTGAAAAGAGAGGACAGCAAATCAGTAAGTAAGTGTCTCATCAACCATTACATCCCACAGCATGGCTTCCCATAAAAGATCAGGGGCCTTATGTATCAATACTTGCGTGGAACTCATACCAGAAACAAGCGCACGCAAGGTCCGTCACGCTGAAAAAAATCTGTATGTATCAATGTGTGCGGGCGCCGAAATCCACGTGTGTTTCCTTGATAAATCCCAATCAGCGTGGAATTGAGCGCTGATGTCGGAGTGACTGGGCCCGCCCCCGTTACGCCCTCCTATAAATATGCAGATTTATTTAAATAGGGTCTGCTTGTCCTCGCACACAGACAAAATGACAAGAAAACCTAAATTTACGGCGTGCGAGGTGGAGGTGCTGGTGGCGGAGGTGGAGGAGCGACAGCGTGTTTTGTTTGGCAGCCTGTCCAGTGGCGTCAGTGCAAAACGAAAACGCTTCGAGTGGGAGAATGTTTGTCAGAGGGTGAACGCGGTGGGTTCAGAGACACGCAGCCCCGCGGAGATTAAAAAAAAGTGGTCGGACCTCAAGGTGGAGGTCAAGTGGCGTACAGCTGCCCTCCGGAGGAGTACCGGCCAGACAGGTGGGGGTCCGGGGGAGGAGACCCTCACGCCGTTGAAGCAGCGGATGGTGGCGATTATGGGGGGCGCCTCTGTGGGGGGGATTGTCGCCGCTACCCGCGGCGACTCAGACAGCCTGCCGGAGGGTAAGTGGCGTGTCACACAAATGTCCACATGCTTTGCCATAGATGTAAACGCAACAGATACACAGAAGCAGGAATTGAAATGAACCAATATTTTTATTGTGTCACAGAAATCAATGTGTCGGCCGTGTCGCCAGCTTGTGGAACCCCGGCCCGCGGCAGCCCGTCCGCCGGCTCGGAGTCGTCGGCCAGGACCAGCGGCATTCGGGCCGGCCCCAGCACCAGCGCGCCGACAAGCGATGGAGCGTCCACCAGCTGCGGCGCTTCCGGTGGACCACCCGGAGGCAGTGGAAGGGTCCTTAACGAGGCGGTCCTGCAATCACAGGAACAAATAATTAGGGGGATTGCGGGGATCAACGAGCGGCTGGACCGCCTCGTCAATGTCCTCAAGCGTCTGGTGGACAAAATACGTTAATTTGTCTCATTAAACTGTGTATTCACTTCTTACCCATTTACATTGTGGCGATGAGATTCTCCCGCGCGAGGACGGCGGCCCGGCAGGGATCAGCTCGCATCCCTCCGTCTGCTGCTGGTTCATCATGTGAGGCGACGTGCTGCTCAGCCATGAGGATGTGGTGCAGGTGTGCCACATTGTGAAGGACGCCACACGCCATCACAATGCGGCACACCTTCTCCGGACAATATAGAAGCACGCCGCCACTCCGGTCCAGACAGCGCCACCGACCCTTTAACTGGCCGATGGCCCTCTCCACCACTGACCGAGAGCGAGAGTGGAGATGGTTGTACCTCCGCTCTCGGTCAGTGTGGGGGTTGTGGAGAGGGGTCATCAGCCAGGTCCTGAGGGGGTAGCCACTGTCACCTTCAGAAAAAGCACAGTGTGTTAAGTCTTGGGCTTGATGCGTTGTAATAATAGCAAGCAATAAGCAATCAATAACCCATAACATCCATCGAGTACTCGCAAATCAAACACAGAGTACAATACATCAGCGTTGCACACATTTGGTTCAAGTCACTGATGCACGTTGAGTTTCTTGAATAACATTATATCATTACACATTTACTCACCCAGCAGCCACCCGTCTGTCACTGCACCTGCCTGGAGCCTCTCCCCAACAGTGCTGTTGTACATGATGTGCAAGTCGTGCGTTGAACCGGGCCACCTCGCAACAATGTTAAGCAGATTCATCTGTGCATCACAGATGATCTACACATTGATGGAGTGAACGCCTTTGCTGTTAACGTAAGCGTACTCGTCATGGGACGGCGCTTTTATGGCAACATGAGTGCAGTCAATAGCTCTGATTACGTTTGGGAATCCGGCTAGTGCTGCAAATTGCGTTTTAATATTGGCCTGTTCAACCGCACCGTAGGGGAATTTAATATACCTGTTAGAGAGGCGGATTAGCTGGTCCACCACCGTAGGCGTGGCCCGGCTGATGGTGGACTGGCTCACCCCAGCACGGTCCGCCATCTCCCGCTGGAAGGACCCTGTGGCCAAGAAGCCGAGTGTGCCCAGCACCAGAGTTGGCACGGGCACCGCTCGGCTTCTGGCCGTTGATCGCTCCAGCGCCGGCCGGAGCTCCTCGCACAGCTCCAAAAGGATGGCCCGCGGTAGCCGGAACTGGCTCATGAGCCACTCATCGCTGTTCTGGAGCAGGTCCTCCCGCTCCATAAAATGACGCTCACGTCGGATGGCACGGTTTTGTAAATCTTCGATCAGCGCAAGTGCTGCCATTGTTGAATGCTGTCTTCTCTATGTGTAGTTGTATGCGCTCTTTCATAGCCCTGTAGCGATTTCAAATTCAAAATAAATGTCGAGAATTAATCAAATTAAATTATGACATTTATGCACTCGTTGAAGGGGCACCACCCACCTTTCTGGTGGGAAAAGGACGAAACAAAGTTCAATTGAGTAATTAAACGTTGGATCAGTCTTAAACAGATTTCAATCAGTCTCTCATCTGAGGCCGGAATTCTTCATTCAGGGACTACTTTCTGAAAGACCACTAAGACGACAACTTAAAATTAAATGGACAATTTATTAACAAGCTATATGATAACAAAACGTCAATAAATGATGATCAAATAATGAGAAAATCAAAGCACATCTAATGAATAAACGAAGGAATGGCTTAAGTTAAACCTAAGACTGGAGGTTAATGATAGTGAGTGATTAAGGGAAAATTTAACCTACGTTAACGGAGTTACGAGGGTAAATTTAAGAGGAATTTTGAGAACTAAACTATAACTTATGAGAGTAAGCTACTGAACGGTTGACGGCATCACCCAGTTCTCATCACAGCAGTTTCGAGGATTTTGCCTACTTTGGACGTCGGTTCTCAGCGGCACTCTTGGAATGGATCAGCTGAAGTTCTGTGGCTACCGGACCGGATACTGAAGGTTCGGCCGGGAGTTCTTCCGCCGTGTCTGGATCTCAGCTTCAGGACCGTGTCAGCGCCGTTAGATACTTCGAATCTCTGGGCCTCTCGGAACCAGGTGGCAAAGCAGCTCGGCAGATGATGCTGGTCGGCGTTCAGGACTAGCTTGGTTGCAGATTAATTCGCGCCAATAACTTAAGAAAATAATTTCGCTGGCCAGACGATATTATCTTCAGGAGTCACTTTAGCAAACAAAAATAAAATAACACTTAGACTGAGGTTCTCTTATGCGCGCAGCTTGTTACTGAGGCTTTAAATGACTTGGGTATGGTTTCATCCAAGTTATTTAGAGAAATCTGAGCTTAAGGCACTTAATAAAAACGCGGGGAAAATTGCGAACGATAGACAGAGACAAAGAAAACTACGAACAAGACTAAAACAAAAGACTAGACTCAAACGAAGACAAAAGAAAACTAGACGAAGAAAACTAGACTAAAGAAAAACTAGACTAAAGGGCGGCAAAATCTCAACTCTTTTAAGCGATTCACCGTAGGCGTGAACCAAAGATGAGAAAAGGAGGGGGGACCTCCCCAATGCAGCCTATCGACTGGCAGCAAATTAACTCAACTTGATAGTAAAGTGAGCTAGATCTAATTTACTCACTCACTATGATTAAACTGTTTGTAACATCACATACGATCACATTTCACTTCATTGTTTCTTATGAGCAGATGCATTAAAGCATGACATTGAAAACAGTAAACTTTTGATCAGCCGTCTTCTTGATAATAACAGAGGATTAATGACTTTTAAAAGTTAGAGAGGGACAGAAAACAAATTATCTATTCGAACAGAAACACCATCCAGCATAAGAAACACATACGTGATAATACTTGACCACAATATAACCTTGTCAATCAAGCTTCATAAATGATTAACATATATATTTGTGCGAGCTAGATAAAAACATAGTATGGATACATTCAGAAACTCTTAACTTGAGTCTAAACGAGTTTTCCGTTACTACTTCTAAAACTACTAGCCTATCTTGGGAAGACCATTTCATTACGAATGTGGTGTGCAGACAGAAAATTCTGGTGAAGTGTCCATTAAACATGAAGTTAAACCATTTTCAGGCATCCTCTTCCTTCTGCTCAGTAAAGAAAGCCATGGAGAAAAACAGTCACTCAAAGAATTATATGGCAGGTATCTGGTTTTTTTAGGACTTTTGCCAAATGCTTTGTTTTCCTCTTAGGTCATTGGGTTAATCTTGAAGTATCAATTCTGATCTTTCCCAGCCAGGGTGAGAGGCTCCGTGTTTATGGGTCTGTGTGGTTGATAAGCAACTTGTCCTTTTGGGAGAAGTTAAAGATTCACTATCACCTCCCAAATGGTTTCCTGGGTCGTAAATGGGAAATCGGTGTGTAAACCGTTACTCCCCCATTTCCTGTCCAAACCAGGGGAGCCTGCATTCCTTTGAGGGGTGGATTCAATGTGGATAGCAGAAAGCAGTTGTCTCGTTACAGCCCCTCCAGTAATACCGACAGGTGTTCGTGTTTGTGTTAATGTGTTACAAATTAACACAATTAACACACGAACAGCTGTCGGATTAACAATTAATCCACTGCAATGTGTGGACGCTTGTCACATAGTGAGTCACTAAACACCGCCACACAGCGTCGCCAAAGTGCCGTCAACGCAAATATCAGCTCAACGCCAATTTCTACACCACCTCCTGACTTTGCGTTGATTAGCGCTGGAACCGACGCTCGTTTCGCGATGATAAATCTGGACATGTGTGCCGATTTTGGCGTACGCAAGGTTTTCTTGCGCCGCAAGCGTTGATACATAAGGCCCCAGGTTGGACAATGGGTCATACTTCAAGAACCAGGACCTCCAGTACGTGGAGGCCATGTTGGGACTCAAACATGGTTTTGGGTCCGTGTATCATCCTCAATCTCAGGGTAAGGTTGAGAGGATGAACCAGACAGTCAAGAACAGGCTGTCAAAGATTTTTGCCCACACAGGACTGAACTGGGTGGATGCTCTACCGCTCGCCCTCATGTCCATCCGATCCTCAGTAAACAGGACAACTGGACACACCCCATTCGAGCTCGAACGTGGTCGACCTTTTCCAGGGCCAGAGCGAGCCCTGCAAAACACTGACCCTCCTCCCTCTCACATGCACCAGAAAGATTATTATGTACAACTGCAATCTGTTCTCTCTGAATTTGCTAAGCAGGTGCGAGACAGCAAAGACAGCAACAAAGACGGTGACCTACCCATCACTGACTGGGTCCTCCTTCGGGTCATCAAGAGAAAGTGGAGCGAGCCTAGGTGGACAGGACCATTCCGGGTGACCGAGAGAAACAAAACCTCAACGCTCCCTGAAGGAAGTGCGGCAGGATCTTGCAGCGGCTGCAGCAGGACACCAAACCAAAGAACCACACACCTCCAGAAAAGACACAGGGCAGAATAATCCCTGCAACGAAAAGGGCACAGGGTAGTCTACCCCTGACCGCCTGAAGAAAGATGGCAACATCCCGCAGGACGTCAGCTGACACCTGCTCCAGTAGACAACAACGCTACGCTGCCTGTCCGGGCGACCTCCATGGACGGATCATCTGTCAGGTCGTACAAGACAAGAAAATTTCTTACCTGTATGTTTCACACTGTATGTTCCACACCTTTTATTTCAGCATTTATCTGGTTATTAACTTGAATTTGCTAAGCAGGTGCGAGACAGCAAAGACAGCAACAAAGACGGTGACCTACCCATCACTGACTGGGTCCTCCTTCGGGTCATCAAGAGAAAGTGGAGCGAGCCTAGGTGGACAGGACCATTCCGGGTGACCGAGAGAACCTCCCACGCAGTCCGGCTGGACAGGAAGGGAGACACCTGGTTCCACCTTACTCAGTGCGCCCCAGCGATAAAACCTCAACGCTCCCTGAAGGAAGTGCGGCAGGATCTTGCAGCGGCTGCAGCAGGACACCAAACCAAGTGACAGCCAAAAAGGGGGTGTCAGTAGTGTCTGTCAATTTCACTCACTTAGAGGCCACGGTTCCCACTTCCTTTAGATGTTGGCTTTGTAGATTCCATGTGTACCCCTTCGGCAGTCAAAGAACTCATGGTTGTTTGCCATCTCCTCCTATAACCCCCAGCCCACAGCCCGGAACTAACCTGTCCCTCAGTGGGGTGGACCCTGACCTGGATGCCACCCTGCTTGCAAACAGACGTAAGGTTTACCTAGGCATAATTGCAATACTGATGGTTAAATTGACACTCCTGGCACTGTTGATGTACTATGGGTGCTTCTTAATCCCCACTAGAGCCCCGACATCTTCTCTACTGTCTGACCATGAGAACATTACGCTACTGCCCATCCCCCTTGACCCCCAGGCTCCCGGCGTACCGCCAACCCCAGACAGATTATTCTTAATCATCCACAGACACTGGAGAACTGTTACATTCACTATTGTTGTCATATTGGCACTAGGGTTAGGGACACTGATCACCCTGCCACTATTGTTCCCCATAAACAGCCATCTTGCCCGACATCTATGCGCCTCCACAAAGCAGACTATTTTTGCAAGCCCAGTAAGCGACAGATGTGTTAGGAGCTCCGGGAGTAAGATTGAATTCACTCATGTTAAAGGACAAACCACTGTGTACCTATTCGACCTCTGTAAAGTAATCAGCTGTGACGGTCCAGGGGCACCCTAGAGGAAATATAATGTCTACCTGTGTCGCATAGGTAAAAGTGCGGTGACTCAGCTCCGCCCGGAGTGTGGGACATGGCAGGATGTGTTCTGGACCACGCAGCCGGGCGGATGGACGGCCTCCGCCAAGGACGGAGAAGCACGGCGGCTGAAGGCATCGGTGTCCTTCGCCTGTGTCAAACTGCTGAGTACCCCCGTGCACGGCATGCTCAATCCCTTACTCCTGACTATCCGGGGGTTTGAACACAATCCGTATTCTGTAAGATCCGCTAAGGCCCAGTCCCAGTCCGGATATCCCCGATGTCTCACAGATAGGTCAGACAGCAGAGATGAACAAGGTGTGTTTTTTACTGTAGGTGTTGATGTATCTGGGAAAGACCCCATGGGCCTCATCCGAATCAACTTAGTCAACTCTTCCCGTACACCAGACAGCCCTTCAGGTACAGACCAGGCCACCGAGCCTAACCTGATTCCTCACAACCAGTTACAGATCACCGACTATGTTGTCGCCGTAGACATGGCAGTTCTGGACCCCGCCACCAGATTCACGGTGACGTTAGGCGTGACCACTTCCAGGCATAATGTCTGGCTAGAAAGTGTTATGGCAGTGAACAATGCCTCCGGTTTCTCGGAGTGCCTGTTGTGCATGGGTCCCAACTCTTACCTCCATATGTTTCAGTCTATGTTCGATGAATATCCCTCCAACTTTTCACACTGCGCCCTGTTAGCCATGTCCTCTCTCAAAATGTCAGGATCCTGCCACCTGGTAAATAACATCCATCCGCTGTAACCCCCAGAAACCGCGAACCCTCTGTTTGATCTTTCATTGACCATGAATTTCACCTGTTACACCCGCATTCACTCACGCACATTTCCGCCAGCAGCCCCGGTTGGAGATGTTTATCGGTCAATCTGCAAGTCCGTAGTGGTTTTAGATGGCGCCGCCCTGTCTAATCTCACCATATCGAGAGCTGATATTTGGTGGTATTGTGGTAAGGATCATCTATTAGATCGCCTCCCGCCCAATTGGTCTGGAACATGCATATTAGTCACCTTAGTGTACCCAGCTGACATTGTCCCCATGAACGAAGACTCTCTGGCGGCATCTATTGAATCTGTTGGGTCCTCTTCCTCCCAACATATTGCGAAACACGTAGCATCGGGGACCCCATGGGTAATGCATGGTGGGAACAAGGGAGTCCAGTATACATTGATTTGATTGGCATCCCCCGCGGTATCCCTGATGAATTCAAGTTAGTAGACAACGTTGCCGCAGGATTTGATAGCATGCCTTTGTGGTCAGCTCTCTTCCCTGTCACTCCCAAAAAAAACGTAGGTCGCATTAACTATCTGCATTACAACCACCAGAGGCTTGCTAACGCCACCCATGATCTATCTATAGCTGTTCATGAGCAACTTAGTGCAACCTCCCTCACGGCCTCCCAGGCCTTCCAGGCGGTGGACATGCTGATGGCAGAAAAAGGAGGCATCTGCTCTATTTTTGGTGATCAGTGCTGTCTGCACATACCAAATAATACTGCTTCTGGTGGGAAGCTCACCAGAACCCGCGATGCACTCCGTAATTTGGCAGACGAAATGAAATCTCACTCAGGGGTCGATCACTCTATGTGGGATCCCTTCACCAAGTTTTTTGGCAAGTATTCATCACTCATGACATCCATCCTCACTTCTATTGCAGTGTTTGCGGCCATCCTGGTGTGTTGCGTTTGTTGTTGTATCCCCTGTGCCCATTCCTTGTGTAACCGTCTCATTGTGACTGCCCTGGAGAAAAAGAGGGACTTTCCTCCTCCTTATCAGATGCTACAATACCAACCGGTCCCCACCTTTGACCCCACAGGGGAGCCATCTAGCTTTCTCCCATCTGCTTCTAGCCATAGTACCGTTGATGACGATCCAAACTCCTCAGTGTCCATGGAATTCAGGCTGTTGCGCGCTCATTAAAAGTGATCTCTTTGAAGAGATCAAAAGGGGGAATTTGTGGGAACTCACAGGTTCATGCTAATCATTTAACCATCACATGTTCATGCTAATCATTTAATCATTGATGACAATCATTTAATCATTGTTTCAGATAATTAACTGTTTTCTTATTGTGTTTACATTATTTTGTGTGTTCATTGCGGACATGTACTGATGAGTCAGATAAGAAGGTTTAATGCTAACACGGGGGCAATCGACCACTGTGTCACAATGTATAGAACAGAGACTTTCAGTAGAGAAGGATTTTAGCTTATGCCTAGAAGTGCCAAGGGTTGGCAAGTATGGTTTTAAACTGTTCTGCCTTCTGGCTCTGACCCCAATAACTTCAACAACCTCCGCCCCATCTCCAATCTACCGTTTATAGCCAAAATACTGGAAAAGGTCATCGCCAGCAAACTACACACCCACCTAACCCAGAACTCCCTCTACGACCCCTTCCAATCTGGTTTTCGCCCCTGCCACAGCACCGAAACCGCACCGCTGAAAATCACCAACGACCTTCTCATTGCAGCTGACTCCGGTTCACTTTCCATCCTCATCCTCCTCGACCTCAGTGCAGCCTTCAACACCATCTCCTATCCCATCCTCCTACGTAGACTCTCCATCGGCATCACCAACACTCCCCTCCGCTGGTTTCACTCCTACCTCACAGACCGCACACAGTTCATCCAACTCAAATCATTCAAGTCCGACCCCTCCCCAGTCAGTTCAGGTGTGCCCCAGGGCTCTGTCCTGAGGCCCCTGCTGTTCATCACCTACCTCCTCCCCCTTGGTTCCATCTTCCATAGATTGAACATTCAATATCACTGCTACACGGACGACACCCAGCTCTACCTATCCAGCTCACCAAACTCCACCCTCCCACCCACCTCCTTCATCACCTGCCTATCCGAAATTAAATCCTGGTTCACCTCCAACTTCTTTCTCCAACTAAACAGTCAGAAAACAGAAATTCTTCTAGTAGGTCACCCTATCCAAAGTTTTTTATTTATTTATTTATTCATTTATCTTATTTATTTATTTTTTCTTTATCCCTTTTTTTATTTTTTATTTGTGCAGTGTGACAATACAAGACATACAACAAACAACAGCATTTGTGGTTTTGTGTGTGTGTGGTGTGTGTACTATATATGTGAATAATAATAAAAAATAAATAAATAAATAAATATTACAACTGTCAGACAAGCAAAAGAAAATTATAATACACGAACAATATCAATAATAATAATAATAACAATAATAATAATAATAATAATAATAATAACAATAATAATAAGAGGAAGAAGAAGAAGCAGAAGAAGAAGAAGAAGAAGAACAACAACAACAACAACATTCAATATTAATAAAGACGGTGAATAGCAATAATAATAATACGGGTGGAGGGGGGGTCTTGAAATTTGTGGACCTCCTCAGGTCCCTTCCCACTTCCGCGAGACCTGCCTGCATCCCCCCAGGCCCCCAGACCCTATCCAAAGTTGACAGTCTCTCTCTTCCCATCGACAGTTCCTCAGTTTCCCCCTCCCCTCAGGTCAAGAGTCTGGGTGTCGTCCTTGACAGTACTCTTTCTTTCAAATCCCACATCAGCCATACCACTCGGACTGCCTACTTCCATCTCCGCCACATCAATCGTCTCCGTCCCTCCCTCTCCCCCAACACCACCTCCATCCTCATCCACAGTCTCGTCACCTCCCGTCTGGACTACTGCAACTCCCTCCTCTTCGGTCTCCCTCACACGTCTCTCCATAAACTTCAACTGGTCCACAACTCCGCTGCCCGGATCATCACCAAAACCCCTTCGTCCCACCACATCACCCCAATCATACAGCAGCTCCACTGGCTCCCAGTCCCATTTCAAGTCCAGTTCAAAATCCTACTGTATACCTTTAAAGCCATCCACAACCTCGCCCCTCCTTATCTGTCTGACCTCCTCCACATCGCCACTCCATCACGCCGCCTCCGGTCCTCTTCCTCTCTCCACCTCACTGTGCCCCCTGTTCACCTCAGCACCATGGGGGGCAGAGCTTTCAGTCACTCTGCACCCCGACTCTGGAAATCTTTACCATCACACATCCGCAACATAGACTCCCTCCCCCTCTTCAAGTCCAAACTCAAGACACACCTGTTTAAACTGGCCTATCCCTCCCACCACCCCTAACTCACTTTTCTAAATTAAATTTCAATTGCTATTATTCATTTCTTTATTTATTCCTTTGCTGTTGTTCATGTTTTAATGTTGCTTTGTTGATTTTAACTGTTTTGATGATTGATGATTTTAATTGTTAATAGTGTTTTATTATTGTTTTATATGTTCTGTAAAGTGTCCTTGAGTGACGTGAAAGGCGCTTCAAATAAAATGTATTATTATTATTATTATTATTATTACCTTTTATCCATATATACACCCACTAAATTAGTACCAAAAGGATTTTTTAAAACACTGCAGCAACAGGATACATAAATGACGAGGGATAAAGTTGCGTAGCACATCTCAGTCAGGTTTTTGTTTGAGGATGTGAGTCAGTCATTACGCTGAAACTCTAGGAGTGTCAGTTACACTCTGGGAGTGAGCATCACTCCATACCATTCAACAGAGCACCTTTGTCATTTTGTTCAGACAAAGAGGGGACTCAGTATTTACTTACAGTTTATCACAGAGTTTCAAACAAAGAACTACTGTATAATGGTGAATGAAAATCTAAGTGTTTAAAAGTATATAGTAAAACTGTTATGAGGAGAGGGAATCTTGAAGTTTAAAATTTAGATAAGCAGTTCTAGCACAAAATACCTGGTCCATCAAAGGCTGTGCCAGCTGGAACAAACTGCCATTAGCTATTAGGGCTCCACATTTGCTGCTCTTTTTAGCTAACTCCTGATTAATTTAGCACTTTTCCTAGTATTTTTATCATATTGTATACTGTATATTATTTCTAGCAATCAAGATTACAGTGCTCTGTATTGTGAACAGACCAATGAATGTTCACTGTCCCATCTAAATAAACAATAAACTAAACTAAACTGAACTAAACTAAACTAAACTTAAGAAATCTGCCAAAGAATGGGAAATGTTTTTCTCCTAAGTTAAATCAGCCATTCTTGAAAGAAACAAAGAAAGTCATTGTGGTAAACAAGCTCTCATCAGCAGAGTGAGTGGGTTCAGACAGCTCCACTGCCTTATATGGAGGTCCCCGGTTAGACAGGTAGATCTCACTCAAGGATCCAGGAACCCTCTTGGCAATTAAAAAAAAAAAAGATAAAAGTCACATTTCAAGTAACATTATGACAAAAGACCTTAAAAGAAAACTTTCTATCATATTTTTGTTTTATTAAAATGACCAGAAATAGAAGTCCACTGTTGGTCAGGTAAGCCTGTATGCGTGTGTGTGTGCGTGCGTGCGTGCGTGTGTGTGTGTGTGCAGATGTGAGTGCAGATGTTTCTCAAAGTTGTGAAAATGGACGCCCTTTGGAAGTTGTTAGAATTACATAGACTTAAAGCATGAACAAAGCTTAGTGTTCATATTTTTATAGAAGCTTGAGGAACATTTTTATTAAGCAGCTGAAAACTTAGCACAAAGCTAAGGGGAGGATGTAAGTATACGCAAAAAAAAATGAGATGTATGTGTTTTAAAACACCAGTCAACAGTGTGCAGACGGTTGAACTTGAAATAAAGCTAATTAAATGCTGAAAAACTGAGCATGGGATTACAGTGTTTATTGGTGTTGAGCCCTCTCATAAAATTTTGTAGTGAATAAACTTTAATTTTTGAATTCAAGTTATGTCAACTATTTCTGATGCATTACCAGCACTAGGCCTGTCGCGATAATCAATAAATCGCCTTATCGCTCGATAAATAAAAACGAGGTCGGTCATTTTGCCAGCCTCGATAATTGACGTGCGTTTGTTTTCCTCCTCTCTCGCTACCAAACACGCTGGTTGAGAGAAGAGGTCTCACTCTGCGCATTGTTCTCGGCACCTGGGGGCGTTGGCTCTATAGCGGAATGAACGGAGTTAGTGAACCCTCCTGTCAGTAATTCAGTGTCTTTGTCACGAGGGGGCTGGCGCGCACAGGCACACAGACACAGACTTTTGGATACAGTGCTGCAAGTGAGCGTCGTGAGTGAAAAGCAAGCAAACAGAATGAACACGACAGCTTTGGTGTCTAAACCGAACGCAACAGCCCAAGTGTGGGAATATTTCGGCTTTAAACCAGTTTTGTTTTCGTCAACCACAAAACTCCACGTGTGTGTGCGCGCGCGTGTGTGTCTGTGTTGGAGGAGCACAGCAGGGTGATGAGAGCTAACAGAGCGGACTGAAGCTGCTCCTATATGTTTAGCGTTTAACTGACTGAGTTTTGCAACTCTGTTCGTCATTTTCGTCTCGTCCCATCAACGTAAACGCACTTTCGTCTCGTCACATTTTAGTCATCTCCGACTTATGTTTAGCTCGTCAACGTTACGTCTTCGTCGTGGGTGAAATTAAAGTTTATCACTTTTGACACGGTGTACTCGCATTATTATGCCATTTAATATCATTATCTACAATTTAAAAAACGGTGTCAATAATATCGTTTATCGGCAATAATTTGTAGCACAATTATCGTCCAGCAAAATTTGTTATCGTGACAGGCCTAACCAGCACATTAGAAAAATCCCACATCTGTATCTCTAGTTGGCTCCTGAGACACACCATCAGATTTCAGCTCTATTTGGACTGTATCAAAGTTGACATGACTTTTTCTTCGCCAAACTGTATTTTGACTTTCAATTTATCACTTCAAGGTGTAATTTTGCTCTAACTTTATTCTTTATAGACCTTGAGGGTCTATAGGGGTTAGCTGTTGATGTTTGCATGGCAAAGTGAGGACAGGAATAACGTTTCCACAGCCACTCATCCAAGACATTCATGGTGTTAACATGAAAATAAGACCGACAAGGCTGCAGATCGCAAAGAGTCAAGCTGTGACTCCAGCGTAGCATATCCTGTCATATAGCAGGTGTGGATGCTGAATTGTCAGTTTCTCTTTGCTTTAATCTTACAATGTGGTACAAAAGTGTTCAGGGTAAGCAATTGTAATGTGAATGATATAAAAAGATGAGCATCATTAGGTATCATGGACTTAACAATTTCTCTGCAAAATATCTGCTTCTTTCAGCTCATTATTTAGATTTTCCTTTGAAATTTTCGCACTAGTCAAGCTCTTCTCATCAGCACAATCAACAGTCTGCTTTTTTTTCATTATAAAACACACTACTTGCTGAAGGTACATTACATTATGGTGGTCTAGGATCTGGTTGGATCATTGCCCCCAGTCCCCAAATGGCGTTTAACTATCCCCCGAAAAACACTCCCCTGTGCTTTGACTTAGTGGCAGCATCAGAAAGATATCTGTTTGCTGCTCTAATATGACCTGAAAATTGAATGAAAGGAGGAAGGGGTGCAGGCTTCCATTTCATTCAGAATTAGCAAAAACATTAAAACATTTTTATTTTTGCTGCAGTACGAAGAGCGATCACCATTGTTGTCTCCTACAAAAAAAAAAAAAAAAACAGAAAACACTGTCAGTAATGAGGCTCTCTACAGCTAAAGGTTTTATATCAATGAGACGGGTATAAATCAAGAAATGACATGCATAGAAACCAAACAGTATATAATATATATTTTTTTTATAAAAGCAGCAATCCATATTTCTATGAAACACTAAACAAGAAAAGACCAGCAGTGACAAGGTTGATTATTTTTACACTGCAATCTTGGCACACTGGTTTCAGGTGTTCGTGGGTGTCAGTGAACCCCTGAAGAAAAAGCTTAGTGTTGAAATTTTTAACATTATACATTATACATTAACAAAATATATTTGGCAGTCAGATGTCAGCAAAGTCAAAATAATTTTGGCAGAGGACACTAGTCAAATATGTAGAGGGTGAGGTAAGCAGAGACTGTGCCATCCACAAGGGGGCAGCAAAAATGAAGCATAGCGTTAGTTCAGGACACGACGTCAAGTGCTGATCCACAGCCAATGGCTAGTAGCCACCTCAACCAGACGATAGTCAGCTGATTCACTCCTAGCTCCTACTGGTCCTATGCCTGTAGAGTGCCTTATTTAAAACTGCACTAACCCAGCCTCTTCCTCTGCTCTGACAGCTAACCAGCAACCCACCGCCACCCCAGCTCCACCCTCGTGCAAGCTAATCGCTCCGCTACCATTGAAGTGCTCCTGTTCTGGGAGGGTTCTATTCATCGCTGCTCTACCCCCCGCCGTCTCTGCCTTCATGATGGCTCATGGAGGGCGGGAAGGTGCTCTTCCTGCCACTGGCCTTTCACCCATGCCAGCGTGGGGAACGGGGGGCCCCGAACAGAACCTCGCGTGCGCTCCCCGACCCGGAACAGAATCATGCCACCAAATTTAACTTTGCACAACAAAGCTAAATTTTTTGACAAAGTGTTCCTGACTGAACTAGCACCAACCAAAATAAGGCTTTTGTCAAATCACATTGACTAAAAGTCCAGTTGTTGAGATGCATATGGAGGGCAATTTTTTGCTTTTTTCAGGTTAAATAATTAATTTTAAAAAAGGGGGGTATAAGAAAACATGTATTTTTCTATTTCTTTTTCTTCTTCTTTTTTGTCCACCAGAAAAAAAATGTACCAAACTCTGACCTGTGAGCCATGATCAAACCAAAGTATTTCAGTAGTGATCTGTTGCATCCTCACTGCCTGCTGCAAGCTGGGCCCTGACAGAAACAGTTTACAACATGATGGTGGAAAGAAAAGCACCATCAGTAGGATGTCAGGTTTTCTAAATTGTTGGATATGAGAGGCTACAGGCCAGCATCCAGAATGCTATGTTCATATTTATGGACTGCCCAATGGGAATGGTCCAAAAAAGAGATCTTTATCTAATAGAAAATCGTTCCTATGTAACTTTCCCACTGGAATTGACAAAAAAGTGACGCTGATGAAGAGAGAAATAAATAGTTTCATTCATTTCACCTTGTGGAATCCATCCCATCTAGAGATCAGGAAAGAAACTTGGAAGACCTCTTTCACATTCACAATCAAACCACGCTTTTTTTCCTCTTTCTGATTGCCACATTGCTGACACCAGCACTGTCTAACACAACAGTGGCACGCTCTGCTGTGTGAGCTGAGACAGCAGGAAGCTGCAGCTGCTGTCTACAATCAGAGCTGCATCCTGAGTGTCTACCCTCTCTGTCTGCTGTCCACATCTTACACCTCTTCCTCTTCTGTTGGCCCTGTTTGTTTATGCTCTGTTGCTGGATTGCAGCTTTAGTCATCCTATACCTTTCCTTTGCTGTAGCTATGTAGGTTGTAGGCATGGGTAACCTTTCAGTCGACTTCTAAATATAAGGCGTCACAAGCTCATGTGAGAGCTCTATAAGAAAGCACCATTGGGCGTTAGTGATACCTGCATACGTAGAATTCAGGGTGCTGAGCTTTGAAAAGGAGTAGGCATTCAGGGTGGCAATATCAATCACATTGTACCACAGCAGCATGGACCACATCTGCATTTGGCATTTACAGGTGTAGGTCCCAACCATCTGGTCTACAATATCGATTCTACTCCTCCATTCGTATGGTAGTAGAAGTGGATCAATTCAGTTCTTTTTCAAAGTAGTAATTTGAGGATGATATCACAACACTATCACACAAAATCCATGTATCAAACAAAACCCAGCTTCAGAAGGGGAAGGAGAGAGGCAGACAAGACAAAAGTGGAACAGAAAAAACATTCACAAAAAGTACAGAGCTGTCCACAGTTTTATTTTTTGACGTACAACCAGCTGCTTCTGACTTACTTGTTAGTTGATTGTGTTGGTAGATGAAACAAATAGTTAAAATTGAAAATAGCCCACTATAGTAACTTGCTGAAAGTGGTCATATTGCCACCTATACTCTATTATGTCCGTGATGGATTACATAATATGATTGACAATATTTATATGAGAGTAATTTTTAATTTCTTTTTAGCTTCACTTCATCTATTCTGCACTTACATTATTTATTTATTTCCAACAGGTTGTTTTCTGGCAACCATTGCATATAAATGGGTCAGATTGTCAGTGAAATGAAAGCCATATCAATAAGCAGCTATGGCTACTTATGATCTTTACTTTGCAGCAAGTCTTTTACTAATAGCAATCCAGTAAAGCCTCGGCGCACTTTGCCATTTTGGCTGGTTTTCTGTGGACCTGGTAATGATGTATAATAATCCTCTTCTCTTTCATCAATATTGTCTTTTTAGTGAAGTCTAGCCAAACTTCCAACCACTTGTTGTGGTCCACCTGATCCTACTCTGACAATTTTGTGAGCAGACTACAAGAGATTTAATTTTATGGTGACAAAGCAGGTCCTGGAAGTTATGTTAACTTTAATGTGGACTGCTGAATTCCTACCAAGGTTTAATCCTGAATCCTGAATTTCTGTATGTTGTCAGGAACCAAAACGAGGGACCAAAATTCAAGTCCCTTACATAATTCCTGAATCTCAGAAATGTGGAGCCAGAGGCAAGATGGAACCTGTTCTTGATACCCAGGTCTATTGATCACCAATCATCCTAACATGTACCACGTATCCTGAAAGCCTCTTAAAACAGCAAAGATATAACTGCCAGTTAAAGTGTAATCAAACATGATATCAATAACTAGTTAGACGGACCCAACACTCTAAGATCAAAGTAAGTAACTCAGTTTGTGCCACTTGTCACCTTGTCAAAGAGCCCCACTATAATGCAGTAGGTCCAAACTGACAGACCAGCCTGTCAGACATACCACGATGGAACTCTACTTCAAGACTCCTACTTTGAACTGTATACCCCCCTAAGCTGCCTAAAAAACCACACCTGACTCTCTCTGCCTTTAAACCAGCTCCTTAAACTTGTCTTCTACATGTCCTCCCATAAGGCGCCTGAATAGAAAGGAACCAATTACTTGGAGCAGCCTGATACAGGACCATGTCACCCTGTCGACCAACAACCACCCCCTTCCTCCCAGAGCAAGAAAACTACTGTGACAGGAGACAAATCATTGAGTGCAGGTCAATTTCTGTGAGTGAAGTACCTGTGTGTGATGAGGGCTGGAGGAGTGAGTTAATGACTGTAAAGAGAGGCCAACTGAAATCTCCAATCTTCAAAACTATAATAGAACTTACTGTCTACTCACCCAAAACTCACAGCTTTTTCACTCCCTTGGCAAATGCCTTTGAGTGAGTAAGTGGGAGGGTTAGCAATCATGAGTATTTCTTTTCTAGAGACAGCATGTGTGAAAGGATTTGTAGGTCAGGGAAAGAAAGATAGCACATGGGTGGGCAGACCAGGAGAGGAATCCAGACAAATACCCAGAGAAAGAATTATTTGTGCATCCTGGGAGGGTGGAGGCAGAGTCAGGGAGGGGTTGAGACAGATGGAGGGCCTGGCAGTGTAATCAGTGGAGTAGCAGTAGTGGTTAACAGTTGATCATTCACCCCACTGCACTCTCCTCACAGCTGATAGACTGGGCTGTGGATACCCTGGATTACACACAGACAGATTGCAGGCCTTTAAAATGCAGCTTGTTTTTATGAACCTTCTATACTCAGCTTCTTTATGGAGTCAATCACTAGCAGGCAGAGGACTGAAAGAGACACAAGCTATATGTCAGGCTCTCAGTAACCCTGCTGTATCACAGTTTACTGACAGTATCAATAAACAGTAGAAATAAACACTCTTATATCATTGTTGTGAACGCACGGAGCTCATTTGCCACCATGAGTGGGTGGAGACATTCACCAGTTATAGCAGATTAGAAAGGAGGAGTTAAGAGGTTATGTGCAATAAGTTTTGTCTGTGGCTATGCCATTGACTTAAACTGAAACTGTGTGCAAATGAAGTTGGTTTCAGATGATTTGTATGTATTTGGATGAATACATATTGTGCCATATTAAAAAGTGTTTATTGTATTTTGGCTACTTCATTAGCAAAAACAAGCTGAGTTGGATATAATAAAGGCAGGGTTTTGAATTGGAGATGGTTGGCATATTAATGCTGACTCAACCTATCTTTAAGTCTACCTCACTAAGGCAGGACTCTGGTCTACTTGCAAATGGTTACCGTTAGTCCTGTCAGCCGTGCCCCTGATTTGCTGATCTTCTAACAATAAAAAGTTAGAAATATACAAAAAAAAAAATCACTCTCTGTACAATTGGAGCTTTGAGCTGTTTAACTGTGTTAAAAAATGTAATCAAATCAATCAGGATGATTGATTAATCCATGTTGATATATATATATATATATATATAGCTAGAAAGAAGCAACTGAGTAAAGAAACAAAAGTACAGATTTGTACATTGAGGAAAGAAGGATACACAGAAAGAGAAATTGCAAAACACCTAAAGGTGTTTAACAAAGGAGTCCACTACACTCTGAAGCGACTAGAGGAACCTGGAAGTTATGATGATAGAAAAAGACCTGGACGAAAGAGAGTTACTACAAAAGCAGAGGATAAACATAGCATTGTCACCAGTAAGAGAGATCGTCAAAAGACAGCACCACAAATAAGGGAGGAAATCAACATGACAAGGTCAAAACCCATATCTCTGACAACTGTGAAAAGATGTTTGAGAAAGGCTGGTCTGAAGGGTTGTGTATCTGCAAAAAAACACTACTTCGTCCACAGAACAAGAAAAAGAGATATGAGTGGGCAAAAGCTCACAAAAAATTGGACTTATGATGACGAGAAACAAGTTTGAACTGTTTGGTTCAAAACGCAGAGTCTATGTCCGCAGACAAACTGGTGAACGTCTGAAAGCACCATGTGTTACACCCACAATTCAGCATGGAGGTGGTAGTTCCATGGTATGGGGATGTTTTGCAGGTGATGGAGTAGGAGATTTGTTTGAAGTAAAGGGTATCATGAAGAAGGAACAGTACCACTCCATCCTCCAGCACCATGCTGTTCCATCTGGACTAAGACTTGTGGCTCATAAGTTTGTTTTGCAGCAAGACAATGATCCTAAGCATTCTGCCAAGCTCTGTCAGGGTTACCTAGACAAAAAAGAAGAGGAAGGTGTTCTTCAATGGTTGGTTTGATGGTTTGGCCCCCTCAGTCTCCAGACCTTTCTCCAATTGAGCTAATGCGGGATGAATTGGATCAACCGATCAGAAAAACGCATCCCACGCATCTCAGAAAGTCTCTTTTTAATGAACTTAAGAAAGCTTGGAATGCAATCCCTGAAATATACCTTAAAAAACTTGTGGAACCGATGCCTGGTATATGCCAAGCTGTTGTAAAAGCCAGAGGAGGTTACTTTAAAGAAAGCAAAGTCTAAGCAACAATAACTCCAATACCAAATAATTATAGTCAATATGTCATCTGATAAGTTACTCTTTACACAATAGTCATGTTTATTATGTTGCATATATATGAAACCACGATCTTTTTTGTACAAATCTGATCTTGCCTCCAAACTTGCTTTAGCAAGTTTTCCAGCCCCCCCCCCAAGCCTGTCTGATACCTTCACACCGGTGCTCCGGTTCCACTAGCAATGAGAATTTTTTTGAATGAACCAGGACTGTAAGCTTATCTGTGAGCCAGATGGGGGTAGCCACCAAAATAGAAGGACACTTGATTCAAGAGAAGTCTTGAAAGAAGATAAGTGAGTGTTTGAGTGTGCTTTGTGCTTAATTAAGTGATTTGAAGTCTACTGCCATGTGCAGCTGTTGCACAAAGACAAACACTTCTGTATGAATGAAGGACGTCCAATTTCCAGCAGCAGCAGTAACTCGGCCACGGAAGGGGGGGGGGGGGGGGGTCCAGAGTTCATAGCAGTTTCCTGTTATCAGACACAAACAAAGATGTTCATTCAATCTTAAAATCTTAATTCTCAGATTTCTCTATAAGGACATTAGCCTTTTGTCATTATAAACAAACAAAAAAACAACAACAAAAAATTAAGCACAAAATTATTCCACTGATCATAAAGTTACCTCTGGTGAAAGAAGAAACCTGAGACAGAGGTTAAGCCTCAGCTCAGTTAGGACTGACACTAATGAGAAGACACTGCAAGAAACCTCCAGTTTATACACAGAGAACAGTGGAGGATGCACATGCAGCTTGTTTAAGGTCATAACTCTGCAGTTCTGCTTTACATATAAATAGTCACCATCACTATGCAGTTGTATCGATAGCATGAGCATTTCCCATATTCCCTGTTTATATTCCTCCTGCATACATTGCATCATTAAACTTCATATAATTCTTTCCTATTCTTATTCTTATTCTAAACAGCTCCTGCTCTGTGCAATGACAATAGCAGAAAACCTTAGCACAAGAACTTCAGAGTTTTTTAAATTGTTGCTTTTGTTTAAACTTTTCTACTTATGTTTTTGATTATAATTTGATGACAGTGTAAAAAAAGTACATGTGGTTTTGTGTCTCTTCAACCTTGGGTCCTCTACAAGAGGCCTGGGAGCTTGAGGGTCCTGCTCAGTATCTTTGCTGTTCCTAGGATTTCCCAGGGATCTGATGGAGCCACTTCTCCAGCGTGGGGGTTACTGCCCTGAGTGCCCCAATGACCACAGGCACCACTGTTGTCTTCACCATCCAGGCTTTCTCTATCTCCTCTCTGAGCCCTTGGTACTTCTCCAGTTTCTTGTGTTCCTTCTTTCTGATGTTGATATTGCTTGGAATGGCGACATCTACCACAACGGCTTTTCTCTGCTGTTTGTCTACGATTACAATGTCCATTGGCCAATACCATTTGGTCGGTCTGCATCTGGAAGTCCCACAGGATCTTGGCTCGGTCATCCTCCATCACCTTGGGAAATGACTGATAATGACATCTATGCATTCAGCAATGTACTAATCTGTCTAATCATGAAATTTGTGTTAAAATGAGATGTTTCCCATTTTTCTATGTGCTCCAGAAGCAAAGTTATCACTCTGACAGAATAAATTCTTTATTCTTTAGTTTCTTTAGACGAACAGCCTCTCTGACTGTTTCTTAAACTTTTAAGAGTTAAAGTTATTGACCATGAATCATAACTTTACTCTTAAAGGTCCCATGGCATGCCAATTTCACACAACTTAAAATATTCCCCTGGTGTGTTAAAAGCATGTCTGTGATGTCCTTCGGTCAAAATTCGATTTGGATCAATTATTTTAGTGCTCTTTTTATCAGCTAAAAACAGCTCCGCTCAAAATCCTCCGTTTTGGGCCAAGTCTCTTTAATGAAATGAGCTGCACCTAAACCACGTCCACTTTACACCCATCTCTCTGGAAGGGGCTGTGGCTTTGCTCCGATAGCCATGTGCTAATGTTTACACTGGCTCGGTCATGGCTGCAAGAAGATCGCTCGTACAACCCTACCAGTTTAAGCCAGAGTCTGACCCAGAGGGAGAGGCTCCGGAAGAAACTCTTAGCCGCGTTCAGACCAAACGCGACTTGAAGCGACCTAGTCGACACATCCTATGTATTATTCAAAGCCGCCAGGAGGGTCACGCTTAAGGAGGAAGATATGAATGTAGAAAAAATTACAACCAGAGCTCTGCTACAATCTAAGATTTTGGTGTCCTAAAACTTCTCTGAAGCCTTTGCTAATTAATAGGCTGGCCGACCGTCCAGCATTAGCCGGGACGTCCTGTATTTGAGCCAAAAGAACCGCACGGGTAAATGCTAAAGCTACATGCTGCTCCGGAGGGGGATTTTGTCCCCTGACGCCGGAGTTGTCGAGGAAGAAGCGAGCGTCTAAAATACGGGAGGATCCGGTAAACCGGCGCGGATCCGGTGTGTTTATCAAAGCGTGGTGGCCGTGCTGAGGCACCGGGGGGAATTTAGGCTAAACAGTAAGTCAAAATAAAACATTCACACTTACAGATGCCACGTTTGTAGTAGGATCACGGATAGTTGGTACGGATCCATTCTTTATCTTCAGACATCTAGTAAATCCAGTGTTGAACTGTCCCTCGTTGATAAAACAGTCCGAAGTGAAATGGTGCGCACATGCATACAGATATTTTGGAAGTGCCGTGGGTACATTCCCATTATAAATAAAATCCACCCATTAGGTCCTCAAATCCTCTGACCAGGGAGTTTTCAAAAGAGTTTTGTGCACGTTTGTGCAGCCAACAACAGAGCAAACGCTGCCTCTTTTTCAGATCGTACTTTCGCCATGGTTCTAACCGGAGCAATGCGAGCGAGCGGCCGGGAATAATGGTGCTGTTTTGATAATTTTTTGGGCAGGGCAGTGAGCGGCTCCATGGGCAGTACCATCAACCCGCCAGCACTAACATGACGTCATGTCAGTGGAGTTTTCAGAAAGGCCGGCTCTGAGCACACAGTTCCTAAATACGGAGATAACTAAAAAATGACTGGATGGAATTTTTTCGAACTTGGGGGGATTGTAGCGGTTTTCTATCCCTGATATGCACCCCCCTCCCGTTAACAAAGTCAGTTTTTCATGCCATGGCCCCTTTAACAACAGAAATATTTAAGAAATGTCTGGTTTTATTTTTAATCATTTATTTAGTATTTTTAACCATTAGGTGGTTATAATGTAATTGAATAATTTAAATGTGAGTATATAGAACACATTATTTATCATGATGCATAAAACACATAATGAGAATGTTTGATGTGATACTACATTTCTTCATATGTGTTTAGTATCAAATCTATTATTGTGAACCGAGTGTTCAATAACATTAATTATAGATAGTATCAGATCAGACTCCTTTACCAGCCAAAAGTACAAGTTAGATCAAATAATCACGGATCCTAAAGGTCTCCTCTCCAGGAGCTGCAGCAGGAGACCAGCAACCCCTCCTTTCTCTCCTCACACACACACACACACCCCAAAGACACTCCCAGTATGAAGGAGATAAAACCAGTAAAGTTGGGGTGCTCAGTCTCTTATTCTTCTAGTTCTGTCTTTTTCTCTTGTTCTTTCTTATCCTCACTGTGTGAGTGAATGAATGATGTATCCAATGTAAAGTGCTTTGAGGGTCTCTGGTAGAGCTTTATGAAATCTGATGCATTAACGTGATTTAATATATTAAATATTCACAACCTAAATGCTGGGTTTAAAGAACCAATTGTTGGGTTAAGTGAACCAACCATAGACTGTATATACTATGGACAACTTGGTTCCACCTACCGCCTGTATACGGATTTGAAGCCAGAAAGCTCTCTGTATTTCCGGGATTTTTCTTCATTTCCTGAAACCAGCGCTACGCAGTAGCGTTGTGCACATTCGGTGGGAGAGTCGCCGAGAGTCCCTGTGATGATGCTCGGCTCAAACAGTGTATCCCCCGGGAGAGCTACTCAATTCCTGAACGCCAATAGGCTGTATCAGGTGTCAATAATAGAAAACATGAACCCCCTAATAACTTTTAAAAATGGAGCTTCACAGAAAAAAGAGGAC
Source organism: Xyrichtys novacula (assembly GCA_962446985.1). Lineage (NCBI taxonomy): Eukaryota > Metazoa > Chordata > Actinopteri > Labriformes > Labridae > Xyrichtys > Xyrichtys novacula. The sequence continues at coordinate 1,948,141 of OY660869.1, forward strand.
TTGAGCACAAACCAGTCTTACTGTAACTACATGTCAACATTACAAGCAGGGTGGAGAAAAATGTATATTCTGTGTAATACATTTCTAAAGTTTGTCCACAGCTCCATAAGCTTTGCTGGTGAAGGTGGGATTTATGACCTGCAGCCCATCAACAGAGGGTGCTGTTCTCGCAGTGGCTTCACCCAGCAAGGAGGCAGACTCTGTCCATTCTTTATACAGTCTATGGAACCAACCCAATTAGTTGGGTAAAATTAACCCAGCATGTGTTCTGTCCAATATTCCGGGGCTGGGTTGGGAAACTACCCAAATTGGGTTGTGTTTAACCCAATGTTTTTAGGAGTGTAGTCTTACTTTTTTCCTCTTAGACTTCTAAGTTTCACGCCTTGTGTTCATTGACATTGTTTGATTTTTCTTTAACATCTTCGTTCAAATTTTGAAACTTACTATTTTTGTGTGCATAGCAATCCAAGGTTAAGGCCCGAACTACACGTACAGTGTTGGAAAAAAGTTTGGAATATTTGTCAATTCAACCCCAGCCTCATGTTTAACGCGGTCTGCTGCTTTCTGGAGAATTATTCAAAGACTTTTTAATGTTCCCTGGTCTCTGTGATATGTTTTTGAAATTCACATCAAACTATTTTGTTTCTCAAAAAATTGTAGGGCGGACACCTCATGATTCACAAAAAGCCATAGAAATAACGCATAAAATCATGAGTCGGTATTTAATAAACAAACGGCTGTAATTTTAAATTGCCACAAAATACGTGGACCATCTTTGAAAGCAACATCAAACATAACAAGACGATAACAACAATACAGTCAGCACTTTGTGTGACCGCCTCTAGCATTGTACAATGCGCGTACACGTCTGGGCATGCTGGTCACTAGGTTGGTAAGAGTTTCAACCGGGATTTCTCGCCAGCATTGGATCACAGCCTGAGTCAGTTCAGCCATGTTTGTTGGAGGATCATTCACGTTACACCAAACACTGAAGAAAATATTCCAAACTTTTTTCCAACACTGTATGTAGATATTTATTTATCAGGATATTTTTGTACTCTCGTCTAAATAAATGTATCTGTCCACACGTGTTAGTTCTCAGAAATATCTGCGTCCACACGTAGCCTTCAAACTCAATCCTAGCTGGTGCCGCTTAAAAAAAAATTCAGGAACAAAGCTACCTGATTGGCCGATGAATCGTAACTGCGTGATGCGTCATGCATTGTTTGCGGAAGCTACGCTAGTGCGTTGGGTCCATGTGACGGACCATGTGACCAATAAAAGTATTGGCCGCAGCAGACGCGTCTGTGAGCTGGCCGACTGGTGGATGTAATTGTATAAAACAAGGTTCACTTGCAAGGCTGAAATTAGCCCCAAAAGGGCAAAACAAAAAACAAAAAGAATACCCTGTCTGTCCGCCATCGTTGTTGTTGTTTTTCTTTTTAATTCGCATGCGCGAGCTGCAGTTTGACGTCATTGATCCGTAAAAGTCCAACCACACGAATCCACTACGGATACGGGATACGGATATTTTTTTATTTCTCCACTTGTTTTTCCGGATTCAGATTTATCCGGTTTGAGTGCTCCAAACTCCCGTTTTGGTGTGGTTGGAGGCCTAATCGGACATAAATATGTGCGGTTTGAAATATATCCGCATTCGTGTAGTTCGGGCCTAAGTCTACCAAATTTTCTTTAATTTTGCTAAGTCATTTTGCCATCAAGCTTTTTTTTTTCGCAGTTATCTGCGTTATTTCTAAGTTGCCTCTGGATGCCACCCAACAGGCCCAAAGTCATCCTGTGAGTCTGAGTTTTGTGGTGAGACTAAAGAAGCATCCAAAGGATTAGCAAAACGCTGGTTTTTGCAGCCTAACCTATTACCTGTTTCATTATCAGGTAATTTTTACACTAATCTAAACATATTTGTGATTATTTTTCCATTTATACCAAGTCTGTTCTGCTAAATGCTGGTAAATAAATATATAAATAAGAAATTACACTGAACCTTAATCTGTTGGTTAATGCATGTATTATCATCATAGGTTCAGTCAGTTTAAGCTGTCCTCTCGTGTCATGGTTAAGCTGTGAAACCTTTTTTTCACCCTGTGGATTAGAAAATAAAGCATCACAACAGAAATATAATCACTGGGAATGTGTTGAGCTTCCTGGCACTTGCATTTCTTTCCAGGGGTTCCATTGCATCAAAATCATGCCAGGAAAAATGCCTCACACACTGAACTGAGCTGCCAAAAACCATCATCGCAGGGACCTCGGGTGTGTGGATGTCTTTTAGCATGCAGCGCACACAGTGTTTCCCTGGATTTATGGAGACAGAAGATAGGGATGACTCATATGACTCTGTGACCTTTGGTTCACAGTAAGGAAACAAAGCCTCCAGTCCCTGAACATTTTTACTCATGAAACTGCATAGTAGGTGCAACAAAAAAAATTACTGCTTGTCTCACAAAGCAAATTCTGACTGTGGAAAGGTGTCACGACTCAACTGACACAGACAATGTCATCAGAAAGGAACCAGCTCTTTCATGGCTTTACATCCGTGCACTCATCCCAATCTAGAACACGTGCAGCGTGCTGGGCCTCATGATTCTGCAAGAGGCTTCCTTTTTTTCACAATATTATGGCTGCAGCTTCCGTTCATACAGTTCACATTCAAACTTTAGACAAAGAAGAAGAGTTATTATGTCTCCTTTTTTTTAAAATAAACATAAATCAGTTTTAGGTAAATATAGCAAAATCAAATTAAAAACAAAAAGGTAACAAAATAGGTTAAAACATAAATACAATAACCTAAAAAAGAGTTTAAAAAAATAAGGGAAAACTAAAATCATTAAACTCTATCAAAGTTTCATCTTTTCTTCTTTTCCTTCATCATTTTTTTCTTTAAATTGGTGATGTGAAAAAATATGAAAAACATTGAAAACAAACTTTGACAATCTAAATGTTGGGGGTGACTGGCTTTGTGTGTGATTTTGTGTAGATGTGGGGGTGTGAGTTCATATTCAGGTTTGTCTGTATAAAATCAAGCAAAATGAGTGTGGAATTAACCAAATGAATGAATCAAATTAACGACGGGAAAATAAACAAAATAGCAATCATGATACTACTACTACTACTATTATTACTGCTAATATTAATAATAATATAGAAAGTTTATATATTTTGGTTTTTAATGTCTCAAACCAGTGCCAAGGATGGGAAAGCAACAGATATAAAAATAATAAATCTCAAATCTCGGTGTAGCAATCCTTTAAACAAAACAAATTGTACATGGTGACATGGTGCGTATATTATGCATCACTATCACTTTCATCAGAGTCATCATCCCATACAGCTCTTTCTTCTGTTTCCTTTGAAGCATTCTCACATGCTTGGCACCGACATAAATCTGTACAAGATAGTCTTGCAGACATACAAGAACATCCATACATTCACATGTTGTGACTCTACCAGTGCCTTTCATGGCAAGGGCAAAAGAAAAACATTTTCTGTTGCTTGTCAGAAAGAAGAATACCTGACTGGGTTTGCAAATCTGGGCAACAGTTTTAACCTTGACCAATCCAACTTTAACACACTGGCCATACAGGTGGCACACATAATTACTCAGTCATCTGCCAAAAATGTAAATGATGTCAGATACAAATCTTTCTGCATGGCCTCGTCAGCTTTGCCAGAACTGTCCATTCCCCCAACAAGTGACACCCTGTACCAACACTGGTAAAATGTGTGCCCCTTCACTTTCTTCACAAATCCTGCCTGATGTGCTGTTTATATTTTATTGCTTTTATTACACAGTAGGTTGTGTCATTTTTATGTATGAAACATAAGCTTTTCGCTAAATTTACTGTATATATTTCATTGTGCTGGGCGCAAATCACTTGAGTTGAGACGTTTTCTTCAAGAGATTTGCTACATTTCATAATCTGAATTCACTAATGCGTATACTAAGGCACCAATAACTGTTTCAGGTGTTAGGTAGATGTATTTATGACATTTGAGAAAGATTTTGTCTGGTAGCATGTCATGTGAAACCCAGCATCATCAGGAACATTGTCAAAGTCGATAACAATGCAATGTTTATAAGTTTCCGCAAGGTCCTTTGTCTCACCCTGTAGAGAAAGACACTTTCCAATACTAGTTCTGTAAGTTTCCCAACGTGTCCTTGTAAAGTGGAGAACGTCTTCACTCTGGACGGATGATAGATGCATATAGCATCGTTTCGTTCCTTTTCTATGCACTTTTGAAGGCTGTTTTCTTTTTTTCCTTTTCTTTTCTTCCTCTTCACTTGTCTCGCTGCTAGATTAGCTCGTCGCCATGTTTGTGTATTTCTGATACTATGGCAATGAGACTCGACTCCTATTGGTCCATGTGACTAAAATCGCTTCACCTTTCTGCATATACGATTGCGCGTGTGCAAGTATCACTACGCCGCAGAAAGGAAATAGTTCGACACCAAAACACTGATTACTAAAAATCGACTATCAATAGAGCTATTTTATGAATCACAGTTTATGTTGCTCCACTGAAGTGGAACGAACCAACACAATCTCACTCATCCAATACAGCCTATGACAAGAAAAGCAATTTCTGTTCTGTCTGCAGGGAGAGCCAAAGTTGATGCAAACTGAAAATTCCTCCCAGGAGCTTTAATTTCTTTTAGAAAGAAGCTGTCATATGTCCTGCCTGTCCACAAAGCCATAGCATCACACAACACACTTTGTTTTATGCATCTTTTATTTATTTATTTATTATCATTATTTTTTTTTAAATCATTGAACACATAGAAAATACACATATTAAGTCTTTTTCAAAAAATTTATTTGGATTTTGAACTTATTCTAAAGCTTAAATCTTCTAATTGCCTCTTAATTTATGTATATTTGTGATATTTCCACTTTATTTGTTATGTTCAAAAGGCATCTACCTGTTGTCAACAAAGCAGATTACATGATAGATCAAAAATGTCATTTCTGACAAAAAAAAAAAAAATCAGTATTGATGTGCATTCACTATTTACACAAACACTAAGCAGTCAGAAGCTGGTGTTGGTGTTGTTTGAACCTATGAAAAGATCAGAGCTCCAAAAATTATTTTGAATTATACCATTGAGTCAATATCTTTGGAAGAAAAGTCTCTTGTGTGTCTCCTCACTTCTGGTTTTGGTAATTGTTGTTTATGGAACAAGTTATGCTCCTCTACTCTACTGCTGTACAAAACCTCTACAAGGAAGCATTGAAGGCTTTTGTAAGTCATAGATAATTGATCTACCAGTGCACTAATGTGGCCATCTATTCTGAACATGAACAAAGAAAACAAAGCAATGGATTTTATAATTCAATCATGGATGAGAGCTGTGAGCCTGCTGTGTTTGTCTCTGTTGAACAGCAGACAGATAAGAGCAGCAGACACAGTGCTCAGTCATGTTTTGATTGCTAAATAAGTCCCACTGGCTGGTGTCCATCCTGCTGATGCAACTCACTGTAGGGCTTCTAAACTTTGCTCTTTAAATTTCATTTCATTCATCTGCATCACATTTTCATCGTGCAGTACTTTGTTTCCAGAGTGCTGCAGGACGAGATTTATCAAACATGTCTGCATGGTGCACGTTCTTATGTGGAACTTTTTAACGATAGAAAAAAAAAGTCAGAATTACTGTAATTTCTCTGCTTTGGTGTGATTAAACAGTGGGATCATTGAATAGAATCTCTGTTTGAAGAAGAGCTCAATAAGATTTGGCTTCAAGAGTGGAGAAGTAAAGCAAAGGTTCTCTTTAAAATTAACTTTTTTAAACAATGAATATATGAAACCAAAGCTGCTGAATTTTTAGAGGCTGTAATTAGAGTTGCAGGAAAAAAAAGGATCTCCTACTACTTTGGTCACGGCTGCAATCTTACACTAACTGCTGCATGACTTGCTTTCAAAGATTTTTTTTCTTTTTTGGAGACACATTTCTTGAATTTCAGACCCCTTTTCTTCAAACTGTGAAAATCAAACCCTGTTTGAAACTCTGTTTATGAACCTGTATCTCTTCTGACAAAATCAAACAATCACATCAAAACAGTCTGACTGTGCTCAGGGGCCTGTTCTACAAAGCAAGATTACTGCTTAGCGAGGTAACTTCGAGGGTAAGTTCAGGGTTTCCTGTTCAACAACGCGGGTTCACTTCTTAGCAAGGTGAGTCTCCATGGCAACATACGCTGAACGGCTAACCTGCTCCGGGCAGGTTAGGTTCCAGATTGAACTCACCGAGTATAAAAACCCCACCTACTGACCAATGAGCTCTCTCGAAAAATGGCTTGTCCGTTCTTGGAGGATCATGTAGACCTCTGTGCTTGCATTGTCCAAGGAGCACTCCGGCGCACGAGAGTTTTCAGGGACAGCACGGACCCACTTACTTTTCCAGATGACCACCTTTATGACAGGTACCGCTTTTCCAGGGAGTGGTTGGTGTACATGTACAGCTTTCAGAGCCATACGTGGCTTGCGACACTCGTAGAAGCTGTGCGCTAATGGCCCCGCAGAGTGTGTGTATCGCCCTTCGCTTTTATGCGTCGGGTACATATTTATATACTGTTGGCGACGCAGAACACTTAAGCAAAGCAACAGTGTGTGGCGCCATCCAGAGGGTGTCCACAGCCCTCACCGAGCTCCTGGATGGGTTTGTGGCATTCCCAGGCCACTTGCCCATCCAGGAAATCAAAGAAGGCTTTTACACCATTGCAGGTAAGTCTGATCAATGGAACTATAAATTAAATAGGCCCAATAATGGATTACAGTGAAAAATAAAAATCTTCAAGCGCACACCGTGTCATGACAGACACATTTTATTCAAAAAGTGTTAAAACAGGGCGAGCACATGTTTCGCATGTTGCCTCATCAGATTCAGTTTTATAAATAATGGATCACAATCATATATTGCTATTCTAACCACACGCTGCTCACTCAAAGCGCTTTACCACGGTCCATTCATTCATACATTGCAAGATACTCTCTGTGGCACATACACTGTTGTATTAAATGAAGTCAGCTCCTTTCACAGGATTCCCAAGGGTCATAGGTGCCATCAATTGCACTCACGTGCGCATCACTGGGCCTTTGGGGCCAGATGAGGGCGACTTTGTCAATCGCAGGTCATACCACAGCCTCAACATTCAGGTAACTTGCATATGATATACATGCTATCTGCACATTGAGACACAAACACACACACACACACACACACACACACACACACACACACACACACACACACACACACACACACACACACACACAGAGTCCCCCAAAATCTCCCCTGTGCCTGTTAGGTTTGCACCGATTGATATTTTAAGACTAATTGTTCAGTCACACCAGCTAAGTGCCTGCATGGACACTGACTACTGAAATGTCTTTTGCATCGCTACTCACAGGACAGAAAGTGTCAAAGCTTTATCAAGGGAAGGCAAAAGCACATTGCTGCCTTTCATCTGCTGCTGTCATATTATGGTTCTTTTTGCTGTTGCAGATGACCTGCGATCACAGTTGTGTGATCACCAACCTGGATGCGAAGTGGCCCAACTCGGTTCATGACTCTCGGATCTTCCGGGAGTCTAGGCTCTGCCGAACATTGGAGCAGGGTGTGGCTCTTGCATTATGCACATCGTGTTTTGATGTTCATCAGACTCCTTGTGACACTGATCATGACATCTCCCTTCATTCACAGGACTTCTCCATGGAGTGCTGCTTGGGGACCGAGGATATCCCTGCCTGCCCTACCTTATGACCCCCTATCCTGACCCTGGTACAGGGCCACAAACACAATTCAGTGTGGGTCTCTCCCGCACCAGGGTCAGGATAGAGATGACCTTTGGCATCCTGAAGGCTCGCTTCAGCTGCCTGCATGACCTGAGGGTGACCCCACGCCGGGCCTGCCAGATTATTACATCCTGTGCTGTGTTGCACAACATAGCCACCATGTAGAAAGAGAGGGTCCCACCTGCTGACCCACTCCCCCCCGATGTGGTGGATCCCATCACCTTAGACCATCCGACTGGCAGGGCTGTGCGGCGGGCTATAACAGAACAATTTTTCACATGATTGGGCACTTATACTTAAGAAAGAGAGGAGACAGAGACCTTTGACTTCCTTTTTTTATTTTATTAATGACATTTGTTTACATTTTTAATCATTCTGGCCCCTTCTGTCTCGTTCCTGGAATGGAGAGGAAAATTTTAGTTGGAGTACATTTCAAGTTGTGATGTGGCAGCTCTCCACCTGAAGATGGAGCCGGATGAAGCTGACGCCATCCGTTTCTCCAGAGTCCACCACCTGGGGAAAGCCAAGGGCGATCAGCAGAAGCCCCGTCCCATCGGGGCAAAAGTCACCGACTCCAAAATGAAATCCAGCATCATGTCCAAGGGAAAGGAGCTCAAGAATACTGTCCATTCCGTGAGTGATCAATTTCCAGCAGAGATCATGAGAAGACGGCGGCTACTCTATCCGATCATGGCTGATGCTCGAAAAAGTAAGAAGAACTTTATAGAACTTTATATCGATGGCAAACTGTATAGGAATCCTCGTGTCACGTACTGGTTGAGCTGCAGTGGAGATGAAATTGTATTTCATGATACTCTAGAGGATTTACCGTGTACGAGTTGCCTGTCTGCTCCAGTTTCCGGTGGTAATGCTGTAAACATTGACGTGCGCTGATGACGTCACGCAGCATGCTCTCGCTGTTGTTGCACTCATGGACGCATTAATTCGATGTCACTGGTGTTTCTCATCACCATGACTACGCTTGACTGGTCTCTGTGCAGTTTGACAATACAGTCTATGAGTTTGACACTGCGGTTGACTGCTGTTATGTGACACATACATGCTTTATATGTGTACTCAGTGATACTGTATGTATGTATATATATATGTGTGTGTGTGTGTGTGTGTATATATGTATATGCATATGTGTATGTATGTGTATCTCACTCTCTCTCTCTCACTCTCTCATCTGTTGGCATGGGAGTTAAGGTTCATGTCAGACTACTCACCCAAATCCTTGAGCCTCTGGGGTCAGGGTTATATGGGATGGGTGGTTTCTGTTTTTTTTTTTTTTTTTTGTCGTTTTATTTATGCTGTGCCTTGTCTGTCTCTGTCTTGTCCTAGTCTTGTCCTTGTCTTGTGCTTGTCTTTTGTCTGTCATGGATGTACATTTGTGCTCTTTGCATTTTCTCTACACTTTGTTTTTTGATCTGCTCTGTTTTACTGGTGCTGTTATTTCAAACATTAAGACCTGGATAGTTCAAAAGAATTTAAAATAATACACCTGAATATAAGGAGCCTTAGGCACAAAATTGATTTAATTCGGCCATGGGTTGAACAGCACAAACCCAGTGTTATTACACTTTCTGAAACCTGGCTTAATAGTATGATACCTGATAATGAAATTAACCTTACCAATTATGTCACATACAGAGCTGACAGAGGTTCTAGGGGTGGTGGCTTAATTACATATGTTGCAGCAGATCTTGCCTCTGAATTAATCGTGCCTACTGTCGCACCTGTTCATTTTGAGGGAATTTTTGTGAAGGTTATTTTACATGAGAATAAGTACTTAACTATTGCCAATATCTATAGACCTCCCTCAGCCCCTGCTGACTCATTCAATTGTATAGCCTCTACACTCTGTTCTATAAATGATAATAACGAATTCATTTGTCTTGGTGACTTTAACCTTAATTGGTTAGACAAGGCCTTGAGGAACTTTAAAAACATTTTTGAGAACCTTAATCTAACCCAGCTAATCAGTGAACCCACTCGGGTCACACCTACTTGTCAATCCCTGTTAGACTGGATCTTAGTCTCACATCCGAATCGATTTATTATATCCGGTATAATCTCTGACTGTTTTAGCGACCATTGTACAGTATTCTGTATCTGGAAAATTAAATTGCCCAAACTGCCCCCGAAATGTATCCAAATCAGACAAGAAAAGAAGATTAATGTAGATGAATTTATTAATGATTTGGTCTTGGTTAATTGGGACCGATTCCAAATCATCTCTAATGTTCATGAAGCATGGAATTTCCTTCACTCTGAATTGATGAAAATTATTAATAAGCATGCCCCCCGTTCAAGACCATCAGGGTCAAGGGTCCTTCCTTGGGTCACATCTGAACTGATTCATATTTTCAGACAAAGGGACAAGGCCTGGGCCCTCTATCGCAAGACTATGGATCCAGCAAATTGGGAAACATATAGACTTTTATGAAACAAAAGTAAAGTAATGACTAGGAATGCAAAATCTAACTATTACAAAGACTGTCTTAATCATGATACTAGAAACCCTAAACAATTTTGGAAAAAAATAAAAACAATTACTAATTCAGCTGATAAAAACTCTCACTGCAATCAATTAAAAGTTAATAACACCCTATTACACAATCCCCTTTTAGTAGCACAGGCCTTTAACCAACATTTCTCCTCAGTTCGTAGGCCCACAATGAATGATCCTTATGCTATTTTCAATAACTCTCCTCTCTGTTATAGTTCCTTCTCCTTTTAAAAAATTTCACCTCTTGATGTTTTTAAAGCCATTACCAATCTCAAAGCCTGTAATAGCCCTGGTTTGGATGGTATTGATAGTAAATTTCTCAAATTAGCTCGACAGGTATTAATGTACCCTCTCAGTGATATTTTTAATCTCTCCCTATCAACCAATGACATTCCAGCTATTTGGAAATACTCTCAAATCATTCCTCTGCACAAAGCAGGCAATGCACTCGATCCAAATAATTACCGACCAATTTCAATTCTATACTCTGTTGCAAAAATCTTCGAAAAATTAATTTATAATCAACTGTTTAACTACCTCAACAAAAATAATACTTTATCACCGTTTCAATCTGGTTTTTGTGCCAATCATTCAACAACTACTGCTCTTCTAAAACTTATGAACGATATATTTTCCTCATCTGGTAATAACAACCTCACAGGTGCCATCTTTATTGATTTATCAAAAGCCTTTGACTTGGTGAATCATTATCTTTTGTGGATAAACTTTTCTCTATTGGTCTATCATGTAACGGGTTATTGTTTTTTAACTCCTATCTCCATAACAGAAAGCAGTGTGTTGCCATAAAAGGCTACAAATCCGATTTAATTATTCAGGAACGTGGTGTGCCGCAAGGGTCTACCCTAGGTCCCCTTCTATTTTCTGTTTTTATTAATGACCTCCCTTCCATATTCTCTGACTGCAGTGTACAGCTATATGCTGATGACACTGTAATATACACTTTACAAGAAACACTTTCTCATATTCAGTCTTCTTTGCAGTCAAACTTTAACCATTTCGAATTCTGGCTTTCAGCTAATAAACTAATTATGAATAAATCAAAGACCAAGACCATGCTCTTTGAAACTAAACAGAATTTGGCAAGTAAAACTTCAAACCAGTCACTTTGTATCTCCTGTATTGATGGTACACAATTGTACAGAGTTGACCATATCAAATACCTTGGCCTATGGCTTGATTCTGAACTCTCTTTTAAATGTCATATTGACAACACAACTAGAAAGATAAACTTCAGTGCTGGTGTTCTATATCGAAATAGAAAATGTTTTACATTTTCAATTAGAAAAAAACTGGTTCTACAACTCATACTTCCAATGATGGACTATGCTGACATTGTCTATCAAACTGCACCGAACACGAATCTTCTTCCACTTAATACAATTTACAATCGTTCATGCAGATTTATTCTTGACTGTCCATACACCACTCATCATTGCACCATGTACGAAACACTCAATCTACCATCTCCTTCAATCAGACGACAGCAGCACTGGCTAGAACTGGCTCAAATGCATTTATTATGATTATCCACTTTACTTAAAACAATATATGAATCAAATCACCTCTAGACATCAACTTAGACATTGCTCATAAGTCTTCTTTGTCACTCCTACTGTTTTCAAATCAGTCTCTAAAAAATCCTTTAGGTCCTTCTGATTGGAATAACCTACCGATACATATTCGGTCTATTTCCTCTTTTAAACTGTTCAAAACTACACTGTCGTCTTATTTCGGGACTACTTGCTCATGTTTTCAATAAGGCATCAGTATTCAGTATTCTGTGTATCAGATCTGTTATGCAATGACCCTTATTTGTACCTTGTGTTTTGTGTTGTGTTATTGTTGTTTGTTTGGCTAAGTCCTTGGGCTCTATTTTCATGCGCGCCGGTTGAGGCGGCGGAGGGCGGCGAGCCCCGCGCAGTTGTATTTTCGTCTGGCGGAGCCCAGCGTAAGGCCAATTTGGTATTTTCGTGGCATGAGCCGCACGGAGGCGAGCCGAGATCCGCCAAGCTGGGCGTGGTGGTGTGGCAGGGGGAGGTGTCGACAGAATCAGCTGGCGCAGTGACATTTTCGTGCTCGCCAACGGCGTGTAAAGTGCGCTGAAAGCTCGCCGATTCAAACCTGGTCAGCTTTCAGCGCAAGGCGGAACGCAGCTGGTCTTGTAGTATTTTGGTAGACCGGCGGCGTATCGACATACGTCACTGATGCCTCACCGGCAGGTTTCCACAGTATCAGGCACATTTCAGTGCAATAAATAATCATCATCAACTATTAATCTGAGTCAGCACATATATTTAGATCTATATCGATATATTCTGATCTATATCTGATCTGATGAGCGCGTTTGGCACGCGTTTGGACACACAACCTGACCGAATCAACACAGCTGAAACCGCATCAAATTAAATTAAATATCTAGTAAATATACACACATGATGAAGTTAACAAGATATGTAATTCGTCTCCCTCCTTTTCTTTCTTCCTCTTCCTCTTATTTCTCGCACAGCTCGACCTGGACACGTCTCCGTGTCCTCTGTCCGTCTTGCTGCTGCTGCAGCTGAACAGATGATTTGTTTCAGTGCTCAGATGCGTTATCTACTTTAAGCCGACATACGGATATTATAATATTCAGTTTTGTGAGCCAAATTTATTTTATATGCCAACATCTATGAAAGAAAGAGCCAGGCCACGGAGCGCGATGCGTCATTTACGCACAGATGGTTCCGATTTTAATGCCTTTTTGGAGTTTATGTTGTGATCTGTGCGCTCAACCCACCTTTGTCATGTGAGGTTTGAATATATGCAACTTTATGTGAGTGTCTTTATTTGTGGAAAAGGGTGTTTGTCTTACCAGTGGGTCCAACATTACGCACACCAAATCCATCTGTGCTCAGATGAGAGAGTGTGGAGGACACTTGTTGAGCAGCTGCCCTCTGTCACCATCGTGTGGCATAACTGTCTTCAGACATCTCTTGATCTCTTTGACTACTTCATGAAAATAGTAATACGCCTCGCCTGTGGCGGATTTAAAGGCGAGGAGAGGAGCTAATGTGATTGGTGAAAACAGGTCTCGGCTGTGTTAAACCCCTATACGCCCTCTCGCCTCCCCTTCTATGATTTATGCTGCCGGGAGGAGCTGAGTTAGGGAGGGGGGATACTTACACCGGGCTGCGCGGCTCACCAAAATACCAAAATGTGCTTGGGAACGCCTTGTCAGCGCGGCGGATCTGATTGACTCTGCGCTTGCGGCACGTCTCCGGCGAGGCACCAAAATAGAGCCCCAGGTCTTTAGTTGAGGTGTCTGAATCTGTGATGATGTCTATTGTGATTTGTATTTTTTTTTTGTCCATTTTGTTTCTGTATTGCTTTTTTGTATGTGATTTTCATATGTCTGCATTGCGGACCCCCTTGTAAACGAGATGGTTCATCTCAAGGGGTATTCCCAATAAAGAATTTCAATAATATGCAATAATCATTGATTTTTATCGGTGTGTAGGCAGATTCAGTACTAACCTCCCACCCCCACCCCCAGCAGCTCATATCATAATAACGAGTCATGATTTAATAATTTTATTAATTTTTACACTTTATTCCTCTTACCAAGTTAAACTTAAGGGGACATACAAAGTCATCATTATTCTGTAAGCAGCGCTTTCATTTGCAGGACCTGGGACTGAAAATATGTCTACTGGTGAAAACAAACCCCACATTATCCGGAACGGCTCTGCTCCGCTCCGGCATGGCAGGCGGATCAAATCCGCAAGCATTATAATCAATGTGTGTCATTCCACAGAATCCGTCCGCCATCTGGCTGGATCAGATATGGAGGCTTCTATTTTTGCCGGATGCCAGAGCATGGCGCATTAATTCAGTGCAGCATGAGCAGCAGCGAGAGTTACATGTGGCTACAGAGTAAAATTTTCAAAATAAAAGAAAGTCAATACGTTGAACTGTTCTTAGCTTGATAAAAGGAGAGGCCAGGGTTGTGGGATGTGGGTTCTTATATACACTGCCATTGACATACACAGATCGGCGGATCTCATTCAGTGTCTCACAGGGAAACACACAAGATCTTATGAGATCTCGTCCAGTCTTGCAAGAGCGATCAGTAATATCGTGAGAGCTTCTCCTCCGATGGTAGTTCCAGATCCAGTGGGCTTCCCAGGTTACGAAACCTGCAGCCCGACGTCATCATAACTGTCTCCATCGCTGTCCTCTAGTTCTATAGATTACCAGTCAGATGACACATTATCATTGTCATCACAAGACCTTGTCATATTGAGCCCTCAAAGGGCATCATGGCCGAATGAACTGGTTATTCTGCTTTTTTCAGTTGCAACACAGGCAGTGATAAGGAATGGCAACAAAACTTTCTCACTGAACGAACTCTCATCAACAACATCCATGTCAGGTCTAGAATCTTGAAAAGACTGGCATATTACATATACAGTCACACAGCCTATACCACAGGCCTCCAGGTTGGACAGGTTTCAGAAGCCTTAGTCAAAAAACAGTTGTGCCTGACAGAACCCAGAAGTCGAAACGGATGGATTGGATGAATGTATAGCCAAAAACTCAAGATTGGAAATTTCAGGTCAAAGCTCAGAACTCTTGGATTCCCTGAAGTTACATACAACTCATGCAAGAGGAAACCAGCCTAAAATGTCAAAAAAAGAGCACAGAATGGAGAAGTGATTTATCTCCCATGCTATTCTTCAGGACAAAACTGTGAACACCAAGAGCAACAGTAGCTCCAAATTCTGTCTGAATTGAAGTAGAGAGAGCACGACCATTAAGCAGTTAATGTCCAAAATATTAGTGCATACAAGACATGATGTTTTCAGTCTTCAGTTGAGCACCAAAGAGATCAAGAAGAGGTGGCCTATATTTATCACAGGTGAGTAAGTTCCTCCAACGTAGAGAGTTAACATGAAGACAATCTTAGGCAGAAGACATGTGAGACGTCATTGCTCAAATCTAAGTTTGTAAATTAAACTCTGCCTCTTTTTCTTTTTCAAGGTCAGGGCAGAGATCCAGTGAAACACCAACATAAATCTTGAGGCTAAATTCATGCCAATGTTGGATCATTATTTTTCTAAACTGCTTTCAATCTTCTGAGGCTAGAAAAGTGCTGCTGGAGAGAGACATTGTGCAGAGATGAATATTCTACTCCAGGAATTTCAGTGAGCTGCTGCTTTCTCCTATCTGTTTTGTCGTTAACATTTCTGCAGGACAGAATGTGCAGAACTCTGCAATACATTTTTGAGGTATTTTGAAAGATGTTTGCAGAAGTGAATACCTGTCAACAAAGGTGCAAAGACTAAAAAACATTGTTGTCATGTAGTGGCTGGGGAGCAGCTGGGCAGGTGGATTAAACAAGTTGGTCTAAACAAAATAAAACAAAGTAGTCTTAACTCAATAATACATGAATCTTCAACAGACATTTCTGCCTTAATGTAATATAGAGGTGTATTTAGTTAGCACAACTTTAAAATATGTGTCCTGTATGTTACAAGCAGAGTAGAAGACAGATCTGCTCAGACATGTTCAGTGTGAACACACCATGCACATGCCTGTTGGCAGCATAAGGTTGAAAGATAGACTGAATAGAGCCTAGAGTTGAAGAAACGAAGCTTAGTGAGTGCAATTATTACTGGATTTATTCACAACAGTTAACAAGTGCATCAGCAGAAAGAACAACAGTATACAATAAATAGTTATACACAACATTAGATGTCATTAGATGTCTCTCTGTCAGCAGTAGTAATGTGTGAGCTAGTGGTTATGTATAATCTAGTGGTAATGGTAGTAATTTTGTTTGTTAGGGTTATGTTTTACACTTTCAATGGGCACTGATTTTCTGAACTTTTCACTTTATTTCTGTCAGTGTTTTGAGCAGCAATAGCTTCATAGCTAGTCTCAAGAGCCTGACTGTCAAGAGACAGTTTTAGGACTATTTTATACGTTTACTGATTTACTTTATGGAGACTACATTTTGATGTAAAACGTCTTGTATAGTGACATTTGTACCAGTTGTCACTGTACCTTAGTAGCTCAGTGTGGAAGGACTTGGGTTTGGGATTTGAGAGTCACTGGCTCAAGTCCTGGTCAGACCATCTTTGGACTTTGGCCTGGTAGCTGCAGAGGTAGCAGGTCACTTCCTGAGCACCGTTAAAGGGCAGGGCAATGAGGCTATCACTCTGACAACTCTCTCTCCATTAGCATGGATCCTGTATCTCATACTAAAAAAAATTATGGACATTTCTGAGTAGAGTGATAGGAAAAGAAGTAAGTCAGAATAACTAAAAGGAGTAATTTTAACATAGTTAAAATTCATTCGGTTTAACTCAAATCAGTTAAATGATATGTGAAATTAATATTTTGAGTTGGGAGCACACATTCTTCATTGTGTGGCTCAATGATGAGGTATTTGCAAAACTTCCCCTTTTGCTCTCTATAATTGTAACTAGCACTAAACTGGCTGTTTTCTTGTTGCTGGAGTTTCATATGATAATGTTGAACTAAAATAAGCTGTTTTCACATTGATGTTTTTGTCATATCTTTAATCTGTTGTTGCAAATTAGTTTTTGCTTTTTATGTGGTGGAAAAAAATATATACATTTGGGGAAATTTGAATTAAAGTTTTCATGTTTCGTGAGATTTGTCATGTCGATAATTACTTGGTTTAATTAACAGAATTGCCATTTTCAAGTAAAATATTTCGACAGCATGAAATGAAAAAAATAAGTCAGTACAACAGATTTATTGAATGGGTAATATACAAGTTCTATGTTATAGCCTACCAATAATTTTAATTATATAAACTAAGTCTCTTCAGAGCTCTCTACTCATATTTTCTGTAGTTTACCCAACATTTAAGTTACATTTACTCAATGTTTTTATTCTACTAAATGAATACATTCAAAGATAATTTGAAATATTACCTATGTACTCAATATTATGTGTTATTATTATTGACAATTGAGATCAACTCAGTTAAGGTGTAAAAATATTTTACTAATTAAATAAAGAAGCATGCAGTAATACTTTTTAGAGTGCAGTCTGGGATTTATGTAGTTGGTAAATTTTGTTTTCAGACATGGTCTCTGGTCCAAGGACACATACTCAGTTAAAACAAATGACTGATGAAGAAGGCCATCACACCCAATCAACTCTCCAGGGGCTTGGCATCAGCATATTTTTTTTTTCCTTTAGGCCATGTGCATTTAGTTTTCTTTGCATTGTCTGAGAATTGTTTTTGCTGTGGTTTGAAAGGTCACTGCAGTGTCAGGCCCCTGCTAGTGATTAACCCACCATTTCTGATCAGTGTAGAGCAAGGATGTCAAGTAGCTTCTCCAGAGAGTCACAATCTTTGAAGGCCACAGCATCCTGTACAACAAACTGTCAGACATATCACTGAAAGGCAAATATTCCCTTGTATGTCTTAAGAAATGCCCCCTGCATCTGGACCATTAGTGACTGAGATGTGCTGGCATCAGTGTGATCAATACAAGATGTAAAAACAAAGACAAAACCACCTCAACATCCAGTGGTACCAACTGTTTTGAGCTTAAGGGGAAAAGTTGTAATTGTCCAAAACATGCATGGTGTTCAAATGAGACTTTTTAAGCGCATACTTCAGTTTAACATCTGTTGGAATAGGTCTGTTTTCAAGACTGCCAGGTCAGGTTGCCAGTATTCCAGTGACAGACATACTACACTGCAGATAACTTGGAAACACTGTGATGTCTTCATTCAGTGAAGTGGAATATGTCAATGAAGTCGACACAATTGATGGCTGCAAAAAGGTAAAAATCCACCACCATCGCTTCATTATCCACCACCCTTCAGCGATCACTGTAACCAAAGCTACGAAAGAGAAGGAGAACTCGAAGGATGGATCCTCAAAGGGAAATTCAATTGTCTGTAGTCTCATATCTCAAGTCATTTACCATTTACAGAAGAATTATAAAAGACAAAGTGAAGTTAGTGACTGGATGCTGAGTAATGTCCATGTTCTGAGAAATGTGGATTAACTTCGATTCGAATTGTCCTTGAACTAAATATTGCTCTGTTTCTTTACTGAGAGGCACTTTTCACCTTTCATGTTTGTTCTTTTGTGTCATTTTTTTTCTGAACAGCAGGGTTGTCTAAACTAATCCAAAATGAGTTGTTGTAGCTGCAGGTTTTAATACCAGCTGAGCTGGGTAACACCAGGCCTGACTCATTAGTTGAACTGAGTAATGATCACAATTTATTAGTCACATCATGTGTGTGCACTTGGATTGAAAAAAAAAACCTGTTACCGAACCAACTCTTGGTAAATAAGGTTTAAAGCTATCCATGCTCAAAGGTAGGATGTATCAGCATGTATCTGAATCGTATACCAGCTCAAACCTTATCATGTATGACCACGTATTCTGCTTTTCATATTCCCTTTATTACTATCTTTTATCCACTTCCTGTTACTGCCTTTTTCCTGTATCCTGTTACTGTGTGTCTTTGTATTTTAAAACTCAGTATTCATCAGATTTGACGGACAACAACTGGGGCAAGGGGAAAAGAAAGTAAGTCTTTGTAGGGAATATGCAGGTTATAGGTCATTTCCTTAAAACTCTTTCTAGACAATCACGGGTGGAGTTGCTGTGGAAACCACATATATTCATTCTAAAAAGTCATCCTGTTAACCTGTGTGTTTAGTTGGCATGAAAACCCACAGACACCTCCATATGAAACCCATTTTACTGGCCCAGTAAGTTCTCATTTGAAATTCACTTTGGATTTCAAAGTGGAACCACAAATGTTCTTGTATCTTTTGACCAGCTGTGCCAGTACCAACACCTAGTTCAATCCTGAGTGAAACCAATATAGGTAGGTGGCATTAGGCCATGATGGAATCCATGGACAACCCCATATTGGACCCCTGTTTCAAACCCATCTGGAACCCACTTTTTCAGACCAAAATAGTCTCCACTTTAAAACATTGGAAATTTTTCTGTCTGTTACAATGATCAGTTTATCAGATGTTGTAATCACAGAACAATGCCATGACTTGACCAACGGACCTGACACACTACACAGTGATAAACAACTCACCATCAAGACTAACATGAGGATGATCAGGAAGGAAGAGGGACAGGACTACTCACAGGGTTACTGTAGTCTGGCACCTACTATTTCTTGACAACTTTTCTCTTTTTCAGTGTTTATCCACCTGATTACATGTCATATGGGCAGAGTTGTTTCTGCCAGAGCTCAAAAAAACCTTCCTCTGTCTCATGGATCCACTGATGCATCTTAGAAAGTTGTTCACTATGACACACGGGATAAAACGACTAACTTTCATGGCCTTTTCAGAGGTGACAAGAACTGAGGTCACTGTCTGAGTCCTTCTGGAAACCAATATTTTGAAACCCACCAGCTCTTCAATACCTCACTCAAACAAGAATCTCTGCAAAAGGATCTTTTCCATACCCTGATAAAAAGAGGTATAAAAAAACAAAACAAAAACAAAAAAACATAAAACAATACACAGTTGCATGGAGCGCAATTTGTTTGGGGTTTCATGCACCTAAATTTAAACTAACATTTAGCTCCTGCCCCCATGGAGTAATTATAAACCACTTCAGTTAAACTGTCTGCTAAATGAATGGGATCTGAAATGAAATGAGTACCTCTTAAAATATAATTATGATGACACAGACGCTCAGCAGTGGTCATAGTTGTCAGTGGTGATTACAAAAGCTTTAAAATGACTACAGTGATGTTCAAACAAAGTGATCTAGAAAGATGTATATTTGAGGATTGTCAGCCATGTTATGCTCCCATTATTTACTGTGTTTTTTCCTGTAAGCGACCACTAAAGTGAGAGAGCCACTGACTGCTGATGACTGTTGTTGCATCTGAGGTATTACTAAGTGTCATGTAATGGATCTTGAGTTGACATTTTTGGCATCAAAGAAAATAATGAGTGTCTTAGTAAAATGAAAGAAATATGAATGGTGAGAGCTCATCAGCAAGAGCAATTTTAGAAGAAGAAACACAATTTTTAAGTAAGACAAAAATGCTACAAGAAACTCCCAAAGTTTCCACAAAGAGAAAAAGTCACTAAAAGGGCTTCAACTGAGTTATTTCAAGAGTTATCTGCTGCAAACAGCCAAACAGTGCACAGAAAATCATCACTTCCCAAAGGTACAGTAGTTTCATCATTCCTCTGTGCAGACTACTCTAATAACTTACTCCTTGTGGCTCAAGTCTGCTGGGCTCTTGTTTGCACTTGAAGTGCACTTGAGATGAGAGTAGTTTTAATCAATCTTGTAGTTCAGTATGTCCCTGGTGAAAAAGGTGCACAAACATATATATATATATATATTTTATATTTATTTTTATTTTTTTTTATTGAGAAAATTCTCAGGCTGCATTTTTTACTGTGTGGTGATTCACAGGTTCTCTGGTCCCAAGTGCATGGAGCTCAGCAGGGTGGAGGAACGATAAGTGTTGGCAACAGGTGAACCTGTTGGGTTTCTGTACTTATGCAGATACATTTATTAAAATGTTTGAGAATATAAATAAATATATAAAAAGTATACTTTTATATATTTAATTCTGTATTTCTTCTTTTTTTAATCCAAAAAGGTAAGCTTTGCTTTGTTACCTGTAATACCTTGGGTGATTTGTTCATTGATTTATGTAATTTTGTCTACAGCTCATGAAAATATGAAATACAAATATTCAGATTGTGAGAATATTTCCAAAGATCAACCATAACAAGGATTTGGAATACAGAAACGTCCAACTCATTTATACATGTTACTTTGTTGGGGCTCTTTTAAGACAGATTACATCAGCAATGTGCTGTTGCATGGAGGCAAACAACCTTTAGCTCTGCTAGGGTGCCACTAAGGCACAGCCCTCAGCTGATCTGTATTACTGCTCTGGTGTTTCTCATCTTCCTCTTGACATTTTTCAAAGATTCTCTACCAGGTTTAGGAAAAGACAGATGGTAGGCCAATCAAATTCAGTACTGCCATGGTCAGGAAATCCTTTGTAGGAGTTTTGGCACTTTGGCAGGAGTAGTCTTGCTGGAAAAGCAAATCAGCATCTCCTTAAAGCGTCTTAGGACAGGAAAGTATGAAGAACTCTCTTAATTCCACCAGCAAAATTGAGGAAACGTTGACTCAGAACCTGATAAAACCAACACTGCACTTTATTTTTCATCTGAAAAAAGGACTGGACCCCTTACCAATAGTCCAGTCTGTTTTCTTCTCAGTCCAGGTGAGACTTTTATGACCTTGTCTCTGGTTCAGGAGTGTCATAAGAGTAGGACTATGACACTTGCAGTCCCTTTCGTAGGTAATTGTGTGTATTTTTCTTTTAAAATAAACTTGTTGTACTTAATGTGTCATTGATTTCCTGTGCTTTTCTGTGGCCTGCCTCAAGTGGACACTCAGGGAACAGCTGTTTTGCATTGGCTTCATTTCTCAAGATTGGTGATTGCTGCTTGACATACAGCTTTTTTCCCTGAGACAGATGTACATTTTTTTTCAGTGCTGCTGTTAAATTGTTCATTTCCATCTATGAAGTCCAAACAAGCAGAGGAGAGTGATCATGTTGTTTTGCAAATATCTTGTCTTTCAATAGAATCACTATAGGGTCATTCCATGTCAATTCAACTAAGAATCTCCACTCACGTCACAGATTTTGATGAAATTTGGTGGAGTGATTGGCCTTCAGGAGAAACTGTCAGAGCTCAAATATTTTTGTTCAAAGCCATCTAAATAGTGAGATAGGGGCTAAAGAATTTTTGGCTAACTAGCATGACATGCGTTACAAAAGTGTTCATATCTCTGGAAGTATGGCACCTAGAGAGCTGATTCAGGAGTCATTTTAAAGCTCTCTTTGAGTGCCATCTTTTCATCCATAACATTTTTTTCCAAAGACCAAAAACTTAAATTGGAAATAGCAAAAAACAGGCGTCCTTCAATTTTCTTCATATTCACACTAAAGAAAGAGTATCATGTCCACTAGCATCCCTGCAAGTTTCAGGATGGGCATTCCATAAGTTTTTGAGTAATCATTTAAAACGTGTGGTACGTTTGGTCGAAAATTGCCATATTTGGCACATCATACAGTCCTGACCTCATCTGGAGTCAGCCCCACTTGCCTGTTTGTGTAAAATATTACTTCCGCATAGTGCAAAGTGCTTTTTTTGAGTTTTTTCATTTGTATGTTATCCAATATTTATATGAAAAATGGCTAGAATCGCTTATTTTCGCTCAGTTTTCCATCGCATTTCTTTTCTATTTGCGCCTATCTCCAGAATATGAATGATCTTAGCTTCATGGAAGAATCATTTGGACATACCTGCATGACCTGTGTGGTGGCCTAAACTGCCACTACCTCGTGTTAGTATTTCTTTTTCTTTGGGTTTTAACACCAGTTTTGTTTGTAGTTCAAAAAGAGCACATTACACACCTTTCTGTTGAAATAAAATCACTTTAATTACATGTATGGCAGTTGTTTTCTAATTTGGGTGCACACAATTTAGTTAACAAACTGTCACATGGTTGATTTTCCACATCATGCTTTAATCTCAAGTTATACTTACTCCTGTTTTCTTTTGTTTGAGTTTCCTGGCAAGGGGCTGTCTGCTGATCTAAGATGGCCTTTTAAGCCCTTCCCACAGGAAGTGGGAGAGACCATGGAGGGGGAACACAGGGGCAGCATGGACTTTAATTTCATCTCCAATCTTCTGTTTGTGTTCTTTTCAGTTTGTAAAGGCAATTTAGTTTATTCTGTAAATAGTTTGTTTTGATGATCTGAAGCTATTTTTCTGAGTTTGTTAAATGTTTAGTTTGGAGTCACATTTAGTTTCCCCCTTGTGTTTCTGTTGGACTAGTCCTTTGTCTATTTAAACCCCCAGCATGTCTCACTTTAGTTAGGTCTGTTTGATTATGTTAGGTGGTAGCATTAGCTGTTTGTGCTGAGTTGACCGCTTTTAAAATGGGCCCAGGTTTCGTTTCTTTTTTGTTCTACCAAATTAAGTTGAACATTTGTCATGATTTGATCTATTTTTCCAAGAAAATAAAGGAACAAGATCTTTTTCCTAGTGATGGCGAGATGAAGCCTCAAGAAGCATTGAAGCTTTCCATCTAATTACTCGCCCCCTGGGCCGAAGCTTCATGATCGTGCTTCATTTGCTCTATTGCGCCATCAAGTGGACAATAAATGTAAAACAGGCAGAGTGATAAACCAAAGACACCCTGAAGCTTTGGTGCGCAAAGTTTTAAATTTAATGAATGAATGGATGTGATGCCGTGTGTTTGTGATACAATTCATAAATGATGAAGTTATTAAAATGGTGTTTGTCTTTAAAACACAGTTGCAGTGTCAAAAAGGGGAAGAGGACATAAATTATGGAGAGGGTTGTGATGTGAATGTGCTTGTGTTACTTTGTTGTTCGTACTTTTGTTACGGGTACAACATATAAAACATAAACATTTCATTTATATTTATTTATTTTTATTTAAAAACAACTTTTCAACAAGTCTCGAGTCTATGGATTGTGAGTGGGGGAGGACTCCATTGCGTTTCGCTGTCTGTTAAATCATCCGCCGAACCCGTGAACCGTTTCTTGAATCAGTCAGGTGGTACAGCCGGGTAGCGAGGCTTCGGACGTCATCATTTTTGGCTGCACCCCTACATGAAGCAAGCCTCGATACGCGCTTCGCGGAAACGCCCCCTTCATTACTCGACACACGCTTCGAAGCCTCGGCGCTGAAGGACACATCACTACTTTTTCCACACCTTTGTCCTTTGCCTGATTGCTTGGTCCCTTACAATTGGTGGCAGTGGTGGGATCATTCATAAGGACATTGGTGTGTTTTCTTTTTTCTTTTTTCCCCTATTTTTTTCTCTCCTTTCTTTGAACTGCGGACATGCATGGAAGAAGAGGAAGCAAAATTGTCAAGTTACCCCAGGCAGAGAAAGAGGCCAAAATGGATGTGGAGGAGGAGGGAGAAGGAGAAAGAGGAGCATGTGGGGCTGATTGTGGAGTAGTTGGTGGTGAAAGCGACAAGGAAAGGGAGCCTACAATATCAGACATAGTAACCATGCTTCAGGTCCATATAGGGCAGCAGAAGGCTCGGGAAGCTCACTGGGATAAGGAGGCTGTGTGCCAGGACCATCGATTTAGGGCCCTTCAACATCAGTTCAGCCTGCTTCAGCTGGAAGTCCAAGGCCAGGCCCCTCCCAGTGTGAGGCCTACACCACAGCAGAGGCCTCAGGAGCATGCCGACTCAAATAGCTCCACATCTGAAGCAGCATTCCAACAACGACACTCCCAAGCAGGTGACTCTCATGATTTCCCACATCATTTTAAACAACCCAAACTGCAGAAACTCAGTGATGAGGATGATACTGAACATTTTTTAATCACTTTTGAAAGAATTGCAGTAGCCTGCAGATGGCCAAAACCAGACTGGGCTTTTCATTTGATCCCATTGTTAACAGGTAAAGCTAGAAGTGCATACGTGCATATGGATATTGATGACTCCATGAATTATGATCATGTTAAGTCTGCTATTCTTCAGAAGTATGATATCAACAAGGAAACTTATTGTCAGAGGTTTCATTCTCTCCATGTGGAACCGGATGAGTCACCTAAGGAGCTGTACTCCAGGTTGAAAGAACTTTATGGGAAATGGGTTCAACCTCGAGGTAAAACTGTTGAAGACGTTAATGAAACTATCATACTTGAACAGTTCTTAAGAATGTTGTCTTCAGAACTGCAGGTCTGGATTAAAGAGCATGACCCACAGACTGCAGCTGAGGCTGCCTCCTTAGCTGACGTATTTGTGGCTGCTCATCGTAAAAATCAGTCTTGGACATCCAAAAGCTGGAAGAAGGACAGCCAGAATCCTGTCCCAGCTCAACATGGTCCAAGACCATCCAGTGGGGGTAAGCCTCCTGTAATGGAGAAACACTTGACCCAAAATGCTTCAAAATCTTCTGGAAGGACTGTTGTATGCTATTTGTGTGGTCAGGAGGGCCACACCAAGCCAATGTGTCCACAGAATCCAGTGAAGCTCTCTCAGATGTGCTTTGTTCCCAGGGAGGGGTTTAGACCTGCTGAAGCCGAGCAATCCTTAAAAGAAACTTCTGTTGAAGTGAATGGACAGACACTTAAAGCACTGATTGATACTGGGAGTACCCAGACTTTAGTACAACGAAGGTATGTTTTACCTAATTCCATCTGCAACACTGACACCATACCCATCTGCTGTGTTCATGGTGATGAAAAGCGATATCCTACAGCTGATGTCTACATTAAAGTGCAAGGGCAATCTTACCTGCTGAATGTTGGTGTCATTGACAATTTACCATTCCCTGTAATCCTGGGTAATGACCTCCCTGTACTTGTAGACCTATTGCAACCAAAAACATGCAATGTTGCTTTGACTAGAGCCCAGGCAAAGCAGTCAGAGGAGAGGGAACCAACTCTGAGCACCTTACCCTTCTATAACACAGAGATTGAAGCACCTCCCTACAGACAGCGCAAGTCACGCAGGCAGCGGAGGCAAGAAAAATTTCAGCATACCATTGTGTCTTCATCTATGCCTTCACCACTAGATGTATCGCTGGGTTTCAAGATTCCTGGTAATATTGTTGAGCTGCAGCACCAGGATGAGAGCCTGTGTGAGTATCTCAAGAAAGCTACAGACAGTAAACAGCAAAATGGAGATGGGTATTGCTCACAAAATGACATTCTTTACCGACAACAAGGTTCAGTGAAACAGCTTGTGGTTCCACGAGAAGTCAGAGGAACTGTTCTGGACTTGGGCCATTCCATCCCCTGGGCTGGCCACCTAGGAAGACATAAAACCTTAGCACGTATTAATTGTTTTTACTGGCCTGGTTTACGTAAGGATGTTGCCATGTTTTGTAAAAGTGGCCCACAGTGCCAGAAGACATCAGCAAAGCTGCCTGCCAAAGTTCCCCTTCAGCCTCTGCCAGTTATCAGTACGCCCTTTGAGCGCCTGGGCATGGACATTGTTGGCCCAGTGGAGAAGAGCAAATCGGGTAACAGATTCATGTTAGTTGTTACAGATTATGCTACCAAATACCCAGAAGTGTTCCCCCTGAAATCAATTAAGGCCAAAGCTGTTGCATTCTGCCTCATACAGTTCTTCTCAAGGGTGGGCTTCCCTCAGGAAATTCTAACTGATCAGGGTACAAATTTCATGTCAAAGTTATTGAAAGATGTGTACCAGCTGCTAGGAATCAGAGGTCTGAGGACAACACCCTACCATCCACAAACTAATGGACTTACAGAGAGGTTTAATCAAACATTGAAACAAATGCTACGTAAATTTGTGAATGAAACTGGCTCAGATTGGGATCAGTGGCTTCCCTATCTCCTTTTTGCTTATAGAGAAGTCCCACAAGCCTCCACAGGTTTCTCACCATTTGAGTTGCTTTTTGGTCATGAGGTAAGAGGACCACTGACACTGCTAAAGGAAATCTGGGAGGGGGACAAGGCTAACAAAGAGCCTGTGAATGTTGTTTCCTATGTTCTCCAGATGAGGGAGAAGTTGGACAAGATGACAACATTGGCCCAAGGACATATTGGCGCCTCTCAACAGCAGCAGAAAACCTGGTATGATCAAACAGCCCGTGAGAGGGAGTTCCAGCCTGGCCAGAAAGTGTTGGTGATGCTGCCCACGGATGAGAGCAAACTGTTGGCTGCATGGCAGGGACCCTATGAGGCAATTCATAAATTGGGCCCTACCACTTATAAAATCTCCGCTCCAAACCAGGTTCGCACCACTCGGGTTCTCCATATCAACCTTCTGAAAGAGTGGATTCCAAGACTGGAGGAAAAACCAGCTGTGTTCTTCATCAGAAATGTGGCAGATGAAGAGGTGGAAGAACAGTACCTGCCTCTCCCCTCAGCCTTGACCACCTCTCAGAGCAGCAACAGTCACAGGTGAGGGCTCTCTGTACATCTGGGGCCTCATTTATAAAACCTGGCGTAGGATCCATACTAAAAGTGTACGTAAGTTGAAAAGCTGAAAAGTGCGTAGGCAAAAAAAAAATCTGATTTATAAAACCCTGCCTATGCACACCTGCACGCACTTTCCCTTTATAAATCACAGACCAGCTGGAAAGTTGCGCAGCAGGGATTTGATTCTTCCCCGCCCTCTCCACACCCAAAATTCACCATGTATGGTCATGCAAATTACCTCATGAATGTGATTTGCATGTAAATAAGCCTGGTGGATCCACGGCATTTCACGCTTAACCATGGCATCAGCAAGTCGTAGAAAAAGAAACTTTTCAGAGATCGAGGTGGAGGTTCTTGTAAATGAGGTGGCAGCGAGACGGGAGACCTTATTCGGCGGCCATTCGAGTGGCATCACCAATAAAAACGCCGTTGCCGTGGTGGCAATTGCGGCTGGCACTGAGCGCAGCGTTGCCGAAACAGTGTTGTTTTCGTCATATTTCGTCAAATATTTTCGTCAACACCAGCGTCAAAAGGAAATATTTTCATCAACGAGAACAACACTGGTTTTTGTTGATGAAAATATTTCCCTTTTCTTCCACGACGAAGACGTAACGTTGGCGAGCTAAACATAAGTCGGAGATGAATAAAATGTGGCGAGACGAAAGTGCGTTTACGTTGATGGGACGAGACGAAAATGACGACCAGAGTTGCAAAACTCAGTCAGTTAAACGCTAAACATATAGGAGCAGCTTCTGTCCGCTCTGACAGCTGTCATCAGCCTGCTGTGCTCCTCCAACACACAGACACACACGCACGCGCGCGCAGTTTTGTTTCCGTCGACGATGACGAAAACAAAACTGTGCCGAAATCAAGAAGAAGTGGTCTGATCTAAAGGCGGAGGCAAAGAAAAAAGTGGCTTTGCACCATCAGAGCGTGGCGGCGACAGGTGAGGATCAGAAAAAACAAGTGACGTGTGACACTCGTGCATGTGTTAAAAAAAAAAAAACGCTCCGTTATCCACCGCTGCTTATGTGGTGAAATTTCGTAAACCAAAAAGATTTAGTCATATTAATCTTAAAACAAATGCATGTAAATGGAATTTGTTTTTTTGCACATTTGTAAATTCAAATTGGCAAACTATCTACACCGCCACAGTGGGGTCTGTGCTTTCTGCGAGCATCACTGCCTGGTACGGCAGCTGCAGCTCTCAGGACAGAAAGGCTGCATCGAGTCATCCGTTGTGCTGAACGCATCACCCGGACTATTCTCACCTTGCTACGATTGTCTCCAAAAAGTGCGTAAGCAAGGTGTGGAGTTTGCTTAAAGTTGCGCACATTCCTACACTAGTTTTTCTTTTATAAATCCCAACTCTTGCGTAAGAAGTGGCGTACGCAATTTCTAGCCAGGTTTTGTGCGTAAGCAAGCTTTATAAATGAGGCCCCTGGTGTGTTCAAGGAAAGCCCTGGCCATACCAATGTAATAAGCCATGACATTGCCCTAAAAGAGAATGCTGTGATCAAGCGTATGAGTTACAGGATCCCAGAGTGCCTCCTTGGCCCCCTAGAAAAGGAAATCAAGCTAATGTTTTCCCTGGGTATCATCGAGGCCTCCCAGAGTGAGTGGTGTAACCCTATTGTCCTGGTACCAAAGAAAGATGGAACCATTCGATTTTGCATTGACTTCCGTTACCTCAATTCAATCTCAAAGTTTGATTCATACCCTACACCACGCATTGATGACTTGATTGACCGTTTGGGCAAAGCAAAATACCTCACCACTATTGACCTTTCCAAAGGCTATTGGCAATTTCCCCTTACAGCCAGGTCCCGTGAGCTGACGGCCTTCAGGACACCTTGGGGACTGTTCCAGTTTACTGTGATGCCCTTTGGGTTGCATGGCGCTCCGGCTACATCCCAGAGGCTCATGGATAAAGTACTGAAAGGTCTGTCACATTTTGCCTCTGGATGACATTGTGGTGTACAGCAACAGCTGGAAAGAGCATCTGGAACATTTGGAAGTGGTTTTTGAGTGTCTTCGCAATGCAGGTCTGACAGTTAACCCAGCTAAATGTACCATTGCCAAAAGCGAGACAGAGTACCTTGGATATGTCATCGGCAGTGGAGTCATCAAGCCTCAGGTCCAGAAAGTTCAAGCCATTCAGTCCTGCCCTCTGCCCCAGACCAGGACCCAACTCAAATCCTTTTTAGGGATGTCAGGTTGGTACCACAGATTCATTCCTATCTTCTCTGCCAGAGCTGCTGTCCTTACAGATATCACGAGTTTAAAGGGACCCAACCAACTTCAATGGTCAGAGGGTGCAAAAGCAGTCTTCAATGACATCCAGCAGGCTTTGAGTGGACACCCAGTGTTGCACTGCCCAGATTTCCAGCAACTGTTTGTTCTGCAGACTGATGCCTCAGACCGGGGGCTGGGTGCAGTGCTCCTGCAAGGACCTCCAGAGGACCGCCATCCTGTGGCTTTTATTAGTCGGAAGCTGTACCCCAGGGAAACTCGCTACTCTACTGTGGAGAAGGAATGTCTGGCTGTGAAGTGGGCTTTGGACTCTTTAAGGTACTACCTGCTGGGAAGACAGTTCACCCTGGAAACAGACCACAAGGCCCTGAAGTGGCTTGAGAGGATGAAGGACACAAACAGCAGGATAACCCGCTGGTACCTTGCCATGCAGCCCTTCAAGTTTGAGGTTCACTACAACCCTGGCAAGCTGAACTCTACTGCTGACTACCTTTCCCGCTGTCCCAGCGAGTGTCCAGAGGAGGGGGAGTGTGTGGTGGCCTAAACTGCCACTACCTCATGTTAGTATTTCTTTTTCTTTGGGTTTTAACACCAGTTTTGTTTGTAGTTCAAAAAGAGCACATTACACACCTTTCTGTTGAAATAAAATCACTTTAATTACATGTATGGCAGTTGTTTTCTAATTTGGGTGCACACAATTTAGTTAACAAACTGTCACATGGTTGATTTTCCACTTCATGCTTTAATCTCAAGTTACACTTACTCCTGTTTTCTTTTGTTTGAGTTTCCTGGTAAAGGGCGGTCTCTAGTGATGTGTCCTTCAGTGCCGAGGCTTCGAAGTGTGTGTCGAGTAATGAAGGGGGTGTTTCCGCGAAGTGCGTATCGAGGCTTGCTTCATGTAGGGGTGGAGCCAAAAATGATGACGTCCGAAGCCTCACTACCCGGCTGTACCACGTGACAGATTCAAGAAACGTTCATGGGTTTGGCGGATGATTTAACAGACAGCGAAACGCAATGGAGTCCTCCCCCACTCATAATCCATAGACTCGAGACTTGTTGAAAAGTTGTTTTTAAATAGAAATAAATAAATAAATATAAATGAAATGTTTATGTTTTATATGTTGTCCCCGTAACAAAAGTACGAACAACAAACTAAGTAACACAAGCACATTCACATCACAACCCTCTCCATAATTTATGTCCTCTTCCCCTTTTTGACACTGCAACTGTGTCTTAAAGACAAACACCATATTAATAACTTTATCATTTATGTACTTTATCACAAACACACGGCATCACATCCATTCATTCATTAAATTTAAAACTTTGCGCACCAAAGCTTCAGGGTGTCTTTGGTTTATCACTCTGCCTGTTTTACATTTATTGTCCACTTGATGGCGCAATAGAGCAAATGAAGCACGATCATGAAGCTTCGGCCCAGGAGGCGAGTAATTGGATGGAAAGCTTCAATGCTTCATGAGGCTTCATCTTGCCATCACTAGCTGTCTACTGATCAAAGATGGCCTTTTAAGCCCTGCCCACAGGAAGTGGGAGAGACCATGGAGGGGGAACACAGGGGCAGCATGGACTTTTATTTCATCTCCAATCTTCTGTTTGTGTTCTTTTCAGTTTGTAAAGGCAATTTAGTTTATTCTGTAAATAGTTTGTTTTGATGATCTGAAGCTATTTTTCTGAGTTTGTTAAATGTTTAGTTTGGAGTCACATTTAGTTTCCCCCTTGTGTTTCTGTTGGACTAGTCCTTTGTCTATTTAAACCCCCAGCATGTCTCACTTTAGTTAGGTCTGTTTGATTATGTTAGGTGGTAGCATTAGCTGTTTGTGCTAAGTTGACCTCTTTTAAAATGGGCCCAGGTTTCGTTTCTTTTTTGTTCTACCAAATTAAGTTGAACATTTGTCATGATTTGATCTATTTTTCCAAGAAAATAAAGGAACAAGATCTTTTTCCACACCTTTGTCCTTTGCCTGATTGCTTGGTCCCTTACATCCTGGATCTTAGGGTTGACCTATGCACCCTGAAATTTTGCTGCTGGTTTCCCTGTGAAGTATTCCAGGCTATTTATCCTGAGCCCTTTCAACGTTTCCTTTATACTTCAAAAGTACTTTTAGCATACTTTTGAAGTACTTTTGTTAATAATTTTATTAAAATAATTTCTCTTGAGAATGGTATCATCCAATACTTGCTCACGGGAATCCAGATTTTATGATTCACTCTTGGTCAATTTCCTCAACTTGAAGAGAGCTTTAAAAAGACACCTGAATCAGCTCTCTAGGTGCCATACTTCCAGAGATATGAACACTTTTGTAACGTATGTCATGCTAGTTAGCCAAAAATTCGGTAGCCCCTATCTCACTAATTAGATGGCTTTGAACAAAAATATTTGAGCTCTGACAGTTTTTCCTGAAGGCCAATCACTCCACCAAATTGAATCAAATTCTGTGACGTGAGTGGAGATTCTTGGTTGAATTGACATGGAATGACCCTATTGGATCTTGAGTCAATCAGTTGTCTTTGTATAACTGAGTAGTTATAGTAACAGAGAGTGTGTTAACAGTCTAATTTGCCAAATCTCACTGAGGCAGTCTCAATGAGGACACTTTTATAACAAGATAAGGGACAACTTCCGGTTGCACCTAAACCAGGCATGTCCAAACTATTCCACAAAGGGCCGGTGTGGCTGCAGGTTTTTCTTCCAACCAAGCAGCAGCACACCAGACTTGATTCATTTCATCAGCTGATCTCAGTCTTCAGACAGCTGATTGGTCAGACTGCATGCTCTTGATTGGTTGGAAGAAAAACCTGCAGCCACACCGGCCCTTTGTGGAATAGTTTGGACATGCCTGACCTAAAGAAACCATATTTGGTATGTCAAAAATACAAAAACAGAATGCAGGTTGATTCACACTGCAACAGGCATAAGGCAGTACCTAAGACAATCTCATAGTCAACCTTAAGAACAGAAAGATTCATACGGAACAAAACTGCAGACATCTGCAAAAATAAAATAAATAAATAAATAAAATCCATCCTAATGTAAACCAGGGTGATGCAATTTTTCAATAACTTAATCTATGAAATGAATTTCCCTTTGGGTAAGTTCTGGTATTGATCAGCTTGTTGGAGACTGTAATGCTGATCATTGCCATGCTGGAATTCACTCAAGCATGCACTCCAGTTGATGATCAATCCTCCTCCTTTCAGAGTCACAAGAGTCACTTTATTACCACCTTTGTTGAACAGTTTTAGTTTACTTGTTTCCTCTCACCTGTTAATAACAGACAAAGACATGTTGCTCGGTTGCTGCTTGAGCAAATGTCACATCCTGACAGCATCCAGTACTGACCCCACCTCTGTGATGAGCAGATGAAAAGCACTTTAGCACACTTAACAAACTTCATTGTTCTTCATTTGACCTTGACCTCACATCCTCATCAAAAAACACATGACAATCATTAAAAAAAAGGCTGTTCTAATGTTTTTTTGCTTTAGTGCAGCCTGTTTGTCTGCACCAACTCTACACCACTTTAATTTCTTGCTTCAAAGAATGCATACACAGAGCACCTTTAAGGACTTAATCCACACAGATACAGACAATAAGTTACCAGCCCCAGTTAGCAGCACGAAGAGCAGCTTTTCAAATGACAAATGCCTTAACACACAGAGCAAAGATGAAACTGTGGCATCCATGGTCTTAGTGCACAGCAGCAATGGCTCTCACTTCTATTCATCACTGGGACAAATAGAGTGATTATGAAACGGTACTGGATTTGAAAAGTCCAACAGATTAATAAACCACCTGTGTGCATGTGTGTGTGCATGAGTGTGTGTCTTTCCCACCTGTGTTTCATGAGTGTGTTTTCTTTGTGGTGTGATTTGTGATGTCATTTGAATAAATACAGAGCTATTTGCATATTAAGTGATTTGTCAGAAGAGTCTACCAGTTTGATAAAGTAAGTGTTAGACTCCTGTTGGCTCTCATATTTGTCTGGATTTGTCATTGTTTACTCTTCTTCTCCACCTCGTCATTTTTCTCTCCCTCCTACAGCATATTTATCTTCTCTCCCCCGTCTTCTCTCTCTCTCTTTATTCCCCACTTTTTTTCACCAACACAAGACTTTTTACTGCGCCACACTTTACAACTCCAGTTACTCAATTTTTTCTCCATTATTTATCTCTGCTGTAAATGTTTCTTTTCACTCGATGAATCAAGGCATGTCTCTCTGTTCATTGGTATTAAAGTGGTGCAAAATCTGGGTGCATATTAAAGCAATGGGTGCAAAGAGGTTGGATCAAATCCTCGTTTTAACCAAATGTAAGTTTTGGGTGTGAAATGGATCAACAAATTAGTGTGTGTGCTGTCATTCCCGTTAAGACTCTAGGTACACCTGCAGAAAGGTGTACCCAGTCACTATTGCTATTGGCCAAAAAAGTCGATATTTATATCACAGAGTTAAACCTTTCTGCTTGAGTGCACCAGGATTGAACCAGCAAGTTAAACTTCTCTCCAACCACTGAGCTTCTCAAACACAGAAAAAACACTCAGATCACTGTATGAATTCTATCAATGCATGGATTGATGTTTTACTCACTGAAACAATCCCTTTGTACAGCTGAAAGGGGACTTTCCTCTGTAACAGATGTGAGTTTTTTTCATGAACTCAGGACATATCAAAAGTATCAGGCAGAATCTAACAATGACCAACGTCCTGTCAAATACTGTCAAAAGAAAGGCTGGCTGTTATCTACTTATTTTGCTGTATCAAGAAAAGCATAGATGTTTGATGATATGTGGGAGCATGGCAAGTGCGTCTGTTTGTGTACAAAAAGCAGAGAAATGCACACCTTGAACTCTTCTCCAACATTACTGTTTAAAGTGTCCTTTAGACTCTGATGGGTTTTTAACTTTGGAACAGGTTCAGCTTTGGGTTGCTTTCAACAGCAATCGTGCTGTCCTGTTGGATCATAGGCTCCAACATCATGCAAGCATTATGATACGGCTGTATGTTTGTGTTTGTATTTTCCTTTTATGTCTCCCCTAGCTGCCCAGTTAAAGTCACTGAGAGACAATTGGCCTTACCTAGTGCTGAGAGTTTGAAAACCCAGGACCTGCCTGCAGTAGGGAGAGGTGTTTTGGTGGGGAACTACTGTCTGATGCCTCTCAGTTGTGTTTCTGCCCCTCCCCCCCAAGTAAAACCAGGTTAATGACCCCACTTATGACTTATGACCACCCACCCCTTTTATGATGACCAACAGAGGCTATACATTTCCCCAGTCACTTTAGAACTGGAGAATCCTTTTGGAAGAGAGGAGGAACGTCTTAGAGAACCCTCAACAGGTCCAGTCACCCTTTCAGTGAAGAATTGGATAACCATGACCTGGATGAATGAGAACCTACACAGGCAACAACCTTAATACTTGTGCTGCATGCCAAAATGCTCTGCACAGGGTTTATGACACAGCCTTCTGACTCACATTTTACTGAAAATAAATGGAGGCTAAAGTGTACACTGACATTAGACCTCATCAACACACACATTCATGCATAGGGCAAAATAGGTGTCCAAGCCAATTTCAAGGTTCATGGTCAGCCAACTGCAAGCAGAATGCCATTCATGTCTTCTCTCTTAAATGCAAATGACTAATTATTAACAGCAATGCATTGCAAGAACATACCTAAAACACCAGAAATAATGGCTCACGTATGTTTCCTGCTCCGCTGCTGCACTCTATGTCCTTCAAACTCATTGAACTCCTTCTATGTCTGTGTAGGAGGAGAGGGATTTTTTTTCTTTTACTTTTTCTCTGAAGTGTTAAAGTATGAATAAGTTATGCAACACACTTACATCTTTGTCCGACTTTTTGGTTTAGTTTCAGGTGAAGCTAGTATTTCCTTTCACAATCTTTTAAAGGTGGCTCAGGACATTCTGCATGAAACACAATGTTCCATGCTCTGGCACATTAATTGAGCATTTTAGGAGTCCATCACCATCTCTCCCTCTAAATGCTGCAATTCATCCCATCTTCAGTTCTGTCTTTATGTAAGCCATTACAGTCATCCTCATGCAAGACTTCGCACTCTTCAAGTGTAAAGTTTGGCTCTCAGAGACAGTTTGTTACATTAAATATGTTGTTTTACAGAATATTTAAAAAATTCTATTTTTCCAACCTGAGGAGTTGACTCATGGTGACAAAAGAGCAAACCCCAATTCCAGTGACCTTGAAAGCGGTAAGAGGTATACTTATTAATCAAAAGTTGAACAATTTGTACAAAACAACTGAGAAAATATCACCATATGACTTTACAAAGCGTTTTAACTCACTTTTTTTCTTCATTACTACTGGTTTTACATCAACTTGCTTAAAATCTTTTTCATTTCAAAGCAAGTGTCAGGTCCAGACTTTGTCCATATTATGAACAGTTTCCACACACTCGGATTACATCAAGAAGCACAATCCAAACTCTCTCCGAGAGTGTGATCTCTCTGAGTCTCCAAAGTACCTGGAACACCTGTTTAGAGCTTAAGCACTTTTTTTTTTTTTTTAATGGAAGGCTAATACTGCTGATTTTGCAAAAATATATCCTCTATTGTGTCTCCCCTTACCAGGTTGTGTAGTCCTGCAGTGCCATTTGTGTGGGATGAAGAGTGTGAGCAAGCTTTTAATGCTGCCAAGTCCATCCTTTGCCGTTAGGGTTGCAGTTAGCTCCAGTGTTTGTAGCACTCGATTTCTCCTGGCCCTCTAAGTGCCACTGATCAAAATTCAGAAATTATGGGATGTGAATGATTATGGACAATTCAGGGTTCGTTCTTATGGGATGGGATGTTACGTCTATATATGTGGGTGTCTTAGAGTGAGTGTGGGTTTACCTGTGTGGATGAGTCTGTGTGGGAGTGTCTCTGTGAGAGTGAGTGGGAGTGTCTGTGTGGGAGTTTCTGTGGGTGTGCTTTACTCTCGAATTGCAGGATGCCCATCACCTGCAGTTGCTGCAATAAAGGGATCAGAGGACGTGAAAAGTGATTTCCCCCATTTCCGGTATTTCTGGATATTTCTGGTACTAACCCTTGAGTAGCAACATGTTGTTTTTAATCAACCAATCTTAGCTGGTCTGGTGGCCTACATTAATCAGTTTTAAATTAAAAAAAATAAATAAATAAAAAAGTAAAAAAAAACAAACAGCCAAGTCTATTTGTAACCATACACAGCAAATGCTCCCTTTTTCTCTTTTAAAAGCAATATAGAGATTATGTATGGGTCAATTTTGGCCATTCCTCGCCGTTAGATCACATTTGTGGTAATGATCTTTGCACTATTGTGATTAAAAAAATAAATAAATAAGTAAGAAAAAGGGTCTCTGATTTTGTGCATTTATTCTGTAACAAAACTGTTCTTACTTTTGTTTAATATTTTAACTCAAGTGGGCCTCTTCTATGAAGTTAGAAAAGTGCCAAAAGAAGAGCAGACTATGATTTGCACTTGGAAAATCCATAATTCTCAACTTGAAAATGTGCATATCAGAATTTTTAGTTTCTTAAGGATCCCTATTAGTCTAAACCGCAGTGGAGACTATTCTACCTGGGGTCCAGGCCAGAAGAAGATAAATGAACCAGTCATGACATTAGGTACAATCTAGAATAATCTCTTTAGGCAAAACTTTTCCTTTCAGTCTATTCTTAAAACCCACTCTGCTTGTGATAGTTACCAGATGTTGTGGAAGTCGATTCCAGTAGGTGATTGCTCTATACATAACAGTCTTTTTCAAAATATCAGTTTGGGGTTTAAGGTGGGTGAGAGCACCTCTCAGGGGTAGCGTGGTACCATAGTTGTGACTGTCACTAGCAAGCAACAGCTGAGAATACAGATAAGCAGGTTTATGGTATGCATAGATGTTTTAAAAAAATAGAATCAAACCACAAGCTAGTCTTTCACCAACTCTCATCCATGACAATTCATTATGCATTTTCTCAATGCCAGTCCTAAATGAGCAACGGAGAGTTAGGAGAGCTCGTAATTGGTCATCCAATTCGGGGACTGTCCCTGGAAATCCGGTATGTCTGGTCACCTTATGCTAAAGGCTAAAAATGGCAGGTATTAAAACATATATTTTTGACCCCAAGTCCGAGTCCGAAGAGGAGGTGGAAGTTGAAGAAGAAGCCGGAGGGCGAAAGACCTAATTTTGGTGGTCCAGCGGCGTTTTCTCATTCATTTTCCCGGCAGTGAACCCATGGAAACACCAGTCATTTGGAAGAGACCCAAAGTGGATACAGTGGTAGCTGGGTCTCCCTCTGGCTGGAGAGTGATATGATGACTGTGACTGGGTACGAGCCTAACAAAAAAGCAAAAAAAACAAAAACGAACCAAAATAACTTCGGAGTATGAATCAGCCCTATCAGCAACCCCCCCCCCGACGTCAAAATGACCTGCTTTTTCAAAATGGCCTGGTTTTCCTGTTTTTTTTTATTTTAAATCTTTACAGAATGCAAACGACGTAAAGGCTTATTATTATATTTACAACATAAGATGAACATAATATGGACCTAATCTGACACACAAACATGCAAAAATTACATTTTTGGTGGCAGGTCCCCTTTAAGATAAACATTTGATCCCTTGAGCATCCTACTTTGTCGAAAAAGATTGGTTTTGAATTTTCTATTTGCAAACCTCATAATGATAGTTGCTGGTTTGCTTTCATCTTTCTGAGGGAAAGGGTGACAAGCTTCTATATTCTCCTTATTCATGCTAATTCGCTTTTCTTGGAGTAACTTCAACACCTGCTGCTCCACTGAGTCCAAATCTTAGTCCCAGGGCACTGATCCCTGGACCCCGGACCTCACTGCAGCAGCAAATAACGAAGGTCGCGTTAGCAGACCAGTAATAATGACATTGTTCATTAAGTGGAAATGCTGATTAAGCATTTAATTTTAACATTGAAGTCAATGGGGAAATCTTCCAATTCTTCCTTTCATTCTTCCACCTTCTGAGCCTTATAACTTCAGCATACTTTCACCTAGAGACCTCATTTTTGTTTTAAAGTGTTCATTAACTTGTCGACTATTATAGTTGTACTCAGTTTTTTGATATCTTTTACAGTTTTTCCACTATTTAGCTTTAAGCAACTCATGGTTTTCAGCAAATTTCAGGCTTTATAATGGGTGTGTATTGGAGAGTTTAGAGCTGGTGATGTCATTGCTAGAGTGGAGGGGTCCTCTCTGATCGACAAAACCTTGCTCAAATAAATTGCTCCCATGCCCACAAATTTCACTCCACAGCCATAAAAAAAACATCAAAATTAAAGTACTGCTTCTCACAAAAGAGGTTTCAAATCATTAAATCGTACCCCTTGGCCAGCAGGTGACCCACTGTCCAAAAAGGCAGCGATTCCCCCCATTGACCATCATACATTCTCCCAGAAAATCCTGATAATCACTCAGAGTCAGACCTGTTTAACTCACTGTTGTGGCCACATTTTTTAAGTACAGACATGAAAAACACATCATTTGGTTCACAAGGGGCAGAGGATTTGTAGTATGTTCTTATTTTCATTCTGGGATTTAAGAAAATCACGCTAAGTGAAGAAGTTCAGAGGCCCTAAATTCACTGCAGTCAGGCAGCTTCTCATTTAAACAGTAGGTCAGTTAATGCCGTTGATGTCTCACACCTGTTAAGAAGGCATTAACTAACAAACACACACACACTCTGACAACGTGTGTGCGTTAGTCTCTCTCTGTGTCTATGAGACCTGCATGTACACATGGTAAATATGTGTATGCGTGACTGTCTCTCTGTCTATGAGACCTACATGCACACACTTTGACCATGTATCTGCTTCACCACCTATCCTCTTTCACTAACTTTGAGCTACAGAAGGCATTCAGGGCTCAAAAAATTCAGCTCATTGAGGACATTGTGGGGTGTATTTAGGATTTTGTTAATTGTATCAATGTGTTCAGTAGAGTCTTGCGGTTCTCACAAGTTCCTTATCATGAATATAGCTGTTACAGAGAAAGAGCATCAAGGCATAGTCTGGAATTTAGTCTCTCAGCTTCAAGCCTCCTTTCTCCTGCTGTAGTGATGCATCTACGGTCCCCATGGCAACCAATTAGTGCACCTGGAGACACACAGCTGACTGGAAAGCTGCTTCTAACGGCCATATGAGACACGTGAAGCCAGGCTCAGCACACAGCGCTTTGGGGGTTACATTTAAATCCCTTCACTAGAGCGCTTGACAAACTTCGGCCCCTATCTCCTCCCACAAACTTTGAACTACAGAAACCATTCAGGGCTCCAAAAATTCAGCTCATTGAGGATATTATGGCGTGTACTCAGGATTTTTATTCATTTAAATTTTCCCCACTTTAAAATAATCCTGTTATTAATAGATTATTCTATTCTTCAGACAAATTTAAACTCATTCAAACCTTATTCGTCAACCTTGTCTAATACTTGAGGATTTTTAATTATTAAAATTTTTCCCATTTTAAAATAATTCTCATTATTTTGCATTTTTTAATTCTTCAAACAGATTCCCAGTTTTACTACTACAATTACGACTAATATCACTTTAACTTATATCTTCACTTCTACCTCCACTACTCTTGCTTCTCCAAATTTTTTTTTACTGCGTCTCTAACTTTTACTGCCACTATTACTTCTATGGCGAGCTTTACTACTATGACTTCTACTTCTTCTATTCTAAAACTACTTTTACTGCTTACATGACTACTAATATCACTACTACAACCACCTATTATCATACTACTTCTAGTACTACAACTTAAACTTATGCCACTTCTCACTTTTCTGTGTTTTAAGGTAATTTTCTTCCTTATGCAATTTTTTTTTGCAATTTCAGACAGCTTTTTCTAGCCTTATTCAGCATGAATGCAATTTTAATTTATGAAGCACATTCATACTATTTGTACTTCAACAATTTTCACTTTCATCCAACTTCTACTTCTTCTTCTTAAGCCCTTTATCCTCCATTTTTTAGCAGTTTTGCATTGCTTTTTCAGCTTTAAGCACTTAGCATTTCCACGCATTTCCTGCAAGGAAATGCAATTTTTCTAGTTCTAGTATACTGTTCTCAGTCAGATAATCTACTTTTCAGTTGCACAATCATAGCGTCTTTCTCTTCATTTTGCTTCTTCAGTTCCTTAATATCTTTCATCATGCCCATCAAAGTGTCTTGCTTACTTGTCATTGCTTCCATTTGGTGTGCCATAAACTCCACTGATTTCCGTAGCTCCTCATAAGATCTCTTTCGTTCTTCCATGTCTCTTTTGGTGGCCATTGTTGATGGTAGCTGCTGGGCCTCTGTTGAAGCCTGGAGCCGGCCTGATGGTAGCTGCTGGGCCTCTGTTGAAGCCTGGAGCCGGCCTGATGGTAGCTGCTGGGCCTCTGCTGAAGCCTGGAGCTGGCCTGATGATAGCTGCTGGGCCTCTGCTTACAGTAGCTGGTTAGCTGCTAACATTCACTGCGGAGCCAGCTGCTTCCAACCGCCTGGGTGGAGTGTGGAGTGCGCCCTCCTCAGAGTCCGAGACGAGCAGTTAAAGAGCAGTTAAAGCGTAGTTTGAGCATTGCTTTCGATAACGTTATTGGTCATCTTCCCAGTATTTAAAGCCGTGGTACTCTGGGGAGGGGAACTCAGCCCGAATGGAGGAGACCACACAGGCAGGAATAGGGATTCTATTCCTCTTCCCAAGGTAACCTCTGGCCCAAAGACTAAACTGCCTGTAAGCAGTTAACCTGAAGAGACTGACAAAACAGCAATTGTTCATCACATTTGATATCTTAGACAAATTGTCCTAAAAGGTATGACATGGCACAAACACAATGAATGATTATTTGTGCCAGCAGTACACACAACATGGCCCCTTTTTAGAAAATACACTTGAGTGACAATTGTAATAAGTAAATGTGCAGCACTCTGATTTGTCTGAAAGACTGGAAAACTGTTTTAAAAAAACGTTTCATTTATATTGACATCACATAGCTCTCTTATCAAAGTTTTGCACACGTTGAAATGCGGGAATACTTTTACTTCAAACATTCTCAAACTAGATTTTCACAATTACATTCTGCGAGCTATTATGATAATTCACAGAGAGAGAGAAAGAGATGTGGAGAAACTGACTGCAGTAACAAATGCAGAGAGCTTACCTGCTGATGGGCAGCACTAAAGTCCCCGCCTAGACTTCACACAGAGAGAGCATGGCTACCTCCAAAATGTCCCTCTGACAGCATATCATGCAATATGTCCGAAACAGAGTCACACTTTA
The DNA here is from genome assembly GCA_962446985.1 of Xyrichtys novacula. Classification (NCBI taxonomy): domain Eukaryota; kingdom Metazoa; phylum Chordata; class Actinopteri; order Labriformes; family Labridae; genus Xyrichtys; species Xyrichtys novacula. The sequence goes on from OY660869.1 coordinate 1,990,037, forward strand.
AATCGCCAACCACATTATCAATCTTCGCCTCTTGGCAACAAATGGATTCCATGGCGGACGGCATGGGAAAACAGTAGCCACACAGGCACCAGGCCGTGTTTTCAGCCCTGTCCTTGCCGCAAAGCTGAGGTTCAGCTACTGCCTCCTTCTCCTCCTTCTCCTTCTTGCTTTAATGGTTTCTTTCTGATCAGCTCAAAGGCATACGTCATTGAGATGGATTTGGTAGAGGTCTATCCTGCCAACTCAAACTCGTCCTCTGATATCGTAACGCTAAGCGATGGAGTCATGTACACTAACTGCTATTTCACTGCTCTGTCCTGCACAACCGGTTATGTCACAACTGTTGTAAACTAAAGATGGCGCTGTGCACATGTTGCACAGTTTTCCTATTAAACAGCTGATTTTTTCCACCGAGTGATTTGGCACATGCGGTTCCTCATTGTCCCTCGCCAGGCAATGCTGCGCTGCTGACAGCTCAACTGAAGTGAGAAACAAACTAATCACTTGAGGAAGTGATTTGGTTCAGTACGCACTCAAAAGATTTGGTTCTTTTGAATGAATCATTCGCGAACGACACAACACTACTTTATTAACTCTGACACTGTTGACAGAAGACACTTTTTTGTGCATTTTTTTTCTGCATTTGTGCAATCACAGACACACACACACACACACACACACACACACACACACACACACACACACACACACACACACACAGAGTGCAAACCCAGTGGAGTGAGACAAAAGCATGCATCCAGGCTCAGCATCAAAGCTGTTCTCTTCTGGGACGAGTGTAAACAGTTAGCCCGAGGTGTGGCTCTTTTCTCTGTGGGAATTTGCACTCTGTGTGTGTCTTCATGTGTTTGTGTATGTGTGTGTGTATGTTGTGTACGTGTGTTTGTGTGTGTGTGTGTGTGTGTGTGTGTCAGTAAAGGCTAACAAGGAGGCACACAGATTGGGTTTGTGTGTCTCACTCAGGCTGCCTCTCTTCTTGCTTGTCCCTTTTTCTCAGTTTTTCACCTCTTTGTATTTTATGCTGTCTTCTCATGTTGTTTCTCTTTTGTCTTAACCTTTTTTTCTGTTACTTTTACAGTCACTCATTTAAGTAGTATCATTCTCATACTATCATGATTTATTTATTTTTACAAAGTTTTAAGAAGAAAAATTGAAAGTTATCAGTGAAAGTCATTGCTGACCTTGGTTTATGCGCTTGACCACTGCTGTAGCTGCCGATACCATTATTAGGATCACATATGTCTGTGCTGAAGTGTCTTTATCACTCTGCTATACTTTACCTAAATGTTGAGTTGATATTTGAGCCAATATTAGATGTGCAATTGTCAATTGTGCTGCAATAATTGCATAGCATAGACTATATGTTGCAAAGAAAAATGAGGGAAGCCCTCTAACTTCGGACCACATGAAAAAATAAAAAAAAGGATTTTTCAGGGATCATAAATGGTGGAACATCTGTTGATAGATCACCTTAGAATAGAATAGAATAGAAGAATAGAATATTCCTTTATTGATCCCCCATGGGGGAAATTTTTTTGTCACAGCAGCATCACAGACAAGCCAAAAAGTGCAAAAATGCAGTTATAACAATAAGGGTCCTAATATTAAGAACTTAAATAAATGTAATAATTAAGAAAAAAAATTAGAAAAGGGAGAAGAAAAAATAAAGCTTTCTACAATATACACAATTTAAATGCCATAAAAAAAGTGGTGGTGTAAAATCAGTTTTGTTACTGTTCATTGTAAAGTCTTATTGCAGAGGGGAGGAATGATCTGCGGTAGCGCTCCGTCCTGCAGGGTGGGAGTCTCAGTCTGCTGCTGAAGGAGCTGCCTAAAGCCCCCACAGTCTGGTGCAGTGGGTGAGAGGGATAATCCATGATGGATACAAGCTTTGTTAACATCCTCCTCTCACCCACCTCCTCCAGGGAGTCCAAAGAGCAGTCCAGGACAGAACCGGCCCTCCTGACCAGTCTATTCAGTCTCTTCCTGTCCTTCTCGGTGCTCCCTGCCCCCCAGCAGACCACTGCATAGACAAGTGCAGATGCTACCACAGAGTCATAGAAAGTCCTGAACAGAGTCCTGCACACTCCAAAGGACCTCAGTCTCCTCAGCAGGTGGAGACGACTTTGGCCCTTCTTGTACAGGACGTCTGTGTTTGTTGACCAGTCCAGTTTGTTGTTGAGGTGGACACCCAGGAATCTGTAGGACTCCACCATCTCGATGTCCAGACCCTGGATGTTCACTGGAACTGTTTGAGGTGTCCCCCTCCTGCGGAAATCCACAACCATCTCCTTTGTCTTACTGGCGTTGAGCTGGAGGTGGTTTGTGCCACACCAGTTGACAAAGTCAGTGATGACAGTCCTGTATTCCCGCTCATCCCCACGATACACATCCGACGATGGCTGTGTTATCAGAGAACTTCTGGAGGTGACAGCTCCCAGAGTTGTAGCTGAAGTCAGAGGTGTACAGGGTGAAGAGGAAGGGGGAGAGCATTGTCCCCTGTGGAGCCCCCATGCTGCAGACCACCATGTCCGATACACAGTTCTGAAGCCTCACAAACTGTGGTCTGTCGGTGAGGTAGTCCACGGTCCATGCGGCTAGGTGACAGTCCACTCCCGCCCGCTCGAGCTTCCCCCTGAGCAGTGAAGGCTGGATGGTGTTGAACGCACTGGAGAAGTCAAAAAACATGACCCTCACAGTGCTGCCAGTGTTCTCCAGGTGAGCCATGGACCTCTGCAGCAGGTAGATGACTGCGTCATCCACCCCGATGTTTGGCTGGTACGCAAACTGCAGAGGATCCAGATGAGAGCTTACCAGGGGGCAGAGGTTCCTCAGCACGATCCTCTCCAGAGTCTTCATCAGGTGAGAAGTGAGGGCCACAGGTCTGAAGTGGTTGGGCTCCCTGGGGTGCGCTGTCTTGGGGACAGGAATCACGCAGGAAGTCTTCCACAGTGTTGGGACCCTCTCCAGACTCGGGCTCAAGCTGAAGATGTGCAGTAGCACCTCACAGAGCTGGTCTGCACAGTCTTTCAGGAGTCTGGGGCTGATGCCATCAGGACCCGTAGACAAATTGAAGACAAAGACAAATTGAATTTATGAAAGACACAGAAGCTAAATCCAATTCAATCAATCCAGTTCAAAGAACAGAAGGCCCATTTAATTCAAAGACACTGGTTGTATATCAATGGAGGCAGATTAAACAAAGGACAGATCAGCATGAAATAACCATGAAATGTTTATTTCTGAGCAATGAGACTGTCGGTGGAACAAATGAGGCTGTTAGTCTGGTCTCAAGCAGGCCAGCTACACAGAACAAATCTCCATGGTAACTTAAATGTCCCTTATTTTGTGCTACCCAGTCCTGCCTAAGATCAGCCAGGATAAGAGGAAAATCTCAGCCTCGTCTATTATCTAGGTTTTGTGCAATAGCCCCGTCCCCAGTGAATGAATGTTTATCCTATTTATAGGACAGACAAGCTCCGAACACCAGTTTAAGGTTCATGGAAAAAAACAAAACAAAACAAAACAAAACAAGATGTGATAGAATCAATCATTAATCAGTAAAATGGCTGATGAGATGGATGTTGATCTTGTATTGGTTGGTTGCACAGGTTTTCCGACGAACACCAGGGAGACAGGAAAATCAGTCATGTATTGCATCTGCCACAGTGTTCATAATTATCTCATCATTAGTATTCATATATTGTCTGGGTAGAGTTTCCACTTTAACAGTAGGGTTTGTGTTCAGAGATTAATCTCAAATAATCCTCCTCCGTTGAAGTAACTGCACTTATGTCCTTTACCTTCCTGTGTACAGCTCAGGGAAATTTGTGTCGCTTCTGTGACTTCTAGCCTTCCTGTGATGTGAACCGTTTCTGAAAGCTTCTTTGCTTTTCCCACTTCTGCATTTAACAATGTTTACAACTTTCTATTTCTTAAGCGGTCCATGTGCTTAGCCCACAAGATCTTCAAGGAGAAGGAGTGGGATACTTACACCATTTCAGATGACTGCTGTACTTTTCAAGCACTCCCCACAGCACTAACTGTGTTTAAAGGTACATTATAAAGAATTGGGAGTATTCAGTGATGTAGAAGTTAATTATATTTCGAGACTCTCGCTTCAGTGTAGGTGCTATGAAGCTTGATGAGAATGATCCTCCATTTGTGGAGTTTTTTCCAACTAAAACTCAGGTTTGTAACTAGTATATTACTATTTTGTCTATTCTCTGCTACTGTAGAAACATGGTACAAGTAAGTGTAACCGTACCTTATAACCCTCATAGCGTGCTTGATAAGAAGAAGAAGAAAAAGAAGAATTTTATTAATCCCCGAAGGAAAATTCAATTGTCTGTTGTCTCACTTGACATGTCTCTAAAAGTTATCTACTATTTACTTTTATAAAGTCTGATGGCTGTTGGTACAAAAGATCTTCTAAATCTTTCAATCCTGCAGCGAAAAGAGCGGAGCCGTCTACCACCATTGGCCCTTTGGTCCATTAAGGTGTTGTGAAGTGGGTGATCCATGTTCTTGAGAATAGTCTCCACCTTCCTCAGTGTAGATCTCTCCACCACATCCTCCACTGAGTCCAGCTTGAGTCCTACCGCAGAGCCAGCCTTTTTCACCAGTTTGTTAAGACGTCTTGCATCTTTGTGTTTGATGCTTCCTCCCCAGCAGACTGCAGCATGGAACAGAAAACTTGTCACCACAGACTGATAAAACATCTGCAGTATCTTACTACAGATGTCTATTGATCTGAGTCTTCTCAGGCAAAAGAGGCGGCTCTGCCCCTTTCTGTAGATGAAGTGTTGATCTTAGACCAGTCCAACTTATTATCCAGATTTACACCTAGGAATTTATATGATGTCACCACTTCGATGTCCACTGCACAGGTTTTCACTGGCTGAAGAGGGGGTTTGGATCTACAAAAGTCTATGACCATCTCCTGTGTCTCTGAGGTGTTGAGGAGGAGGCAGTTTTTGTGACTCCAGTCACTGAAGGCTCTTATCAGATCTCTGTATTCAGCTTCTTGTTCATTTCTGATACATGCCATGATAGCAGTGTCATCTGAGTATTTCTGGATGTGGCAGGACTTAGTGCTGTATTTGAAGTCTGACGTGTACAGTGTGAACAGGAATGGCACCAGCACTGTCCCTTGTGGAGCCCCTGTACTGTCATTAATGTCCTAGAAACACAGTTCCCCAGGCTGACAAACTGTGGCCTTCCTGTCAGGTAATCTGTGATTCAGGAAACACAGGAAGGATCCACTCCCATCTCTGTGAGCTTGTCTTTGAGTATGGTGGGTTGGATGGTGTTGAATGCACTTGAAAAGTCGAAGAAAATGATCCTCACATAAACCCCAGATTCTTCCAGATGAGACAGTGCACGGTGAAGCATGTAGAGGACAGCATCATCCACTCCAATGTGTTCTTTGTATGCAAACTGCAGGGAGTCCAGTTTGTCTTTGACCTCAGAACTCAGAAGGTGTAGAATCAGCCGCTCCAGGGTTTTCATGATATGTGAAGTGAGGGCCACTGGTCTGTAGTCATTCAGTTCAGCAGGACATTTTGTTTTTGGTACTGGCACAATGCAGGATGTTTTCCACAGAGTAGGTACCTGCCCCAGCTGTAGACTCAGGTTGAAGATCTTATGGAGAGGTTGACACAGTTCTGCAGCACAGTCTCTAAGCAGCCCTGGACACACACCATCTGGACCAGCTGCCTTCCCAGGACAAAGTCTTCCAAGCTCCATCCTCACCCCTGTTGCGGTGACGGACAAGGACTGGTGTTCGAGGGGGGAGGCAGTTGAAGTGGTTGAGACATTTAAACGAGATGGAGGAGGAAGGGGAGGAGTTGTATTGGAGATTTGTTGAGGAGAGGAAGGTGGAGTAGCAGTGAAAGTGGGTGTGACAGCAGTGTCAAATCTGTTGAAGAACTGGTTGAGTTCATCAGCTCTTTCCAGATCACCCACCACTGGCTGTCTTTTCTTTTCATTGCTTTGTCCAGAGATGGTACTCTCGAAACTTCATGTATATTGCTGTGTTCTAGATTCTTCTCTATCTTCTTTTTATACTCCAGTTTTGCCATCTTCAGTCTCAACTCTTGTTGCACTTGTTTGAGTCGGTCTTTGTCACCATCTTTAAAAGCTTTCTTTTTTGGTTAAGGATTGCTTTTATGTGACTTGTGATCCAGGGTGTGTTGTTGGGGAAACAGCGAACAGTCTTTGCCAGTATAACTGTGTCTCTACAGAAGTTGACATATTCAGTAAAGCAGTCAACCTGTTTATCAATGTTCATACTATCCACATCTGTTTCCGGCAGCACATTCCAGTCTGTTGATTTAAAACAGTCCCTTAGAGCTTCACTGGTTTGAGGTGTCCATCTTCTGATTTTGACTTTGGTCACAGGCTGCCTCAGCACACAAGGTCCGTAACGGGTTTGCAGATAGACTGAGTTATGATCTGACTTGCCCAGAAGTGGTAAGCCAGTGGCTCTGTAGGCTTCTTTGACGTTGGCATACAGCAGATCCAGGTTTTTGTGAACTGTCCTACCAGAGAGAACAAACTGTGTGACTCCAGTCAGGTGAGAGGAGAAGAGGAGATACCCTTCTGATCAAAATCTTAAGATCAGTTAAAAATTTGCAAGAATTTATATTTAGCACTGTTGGACCTTAAGACGGTTCTTAGTAGAGCTTCAAAATGCAAAAAGAAGAAATGGAAACAAGAGACCAAAGGTTTTGAGCAGGCAATTTATTAAAAACAACAATTTAACTAAAATAGGCTGTTCATCAGCTAATCAAAAGTTTAAGACCACAGTTAAAAAAAAAACAAAGACCTCCTAAAACAGAAATTAAAGTGTCAAAAACGCACTCAGTAATGAGTAGCTCCACCATTATTGTTGATTACTTAAAAAATTTGTTTTGGCGTGCTTGATGCAAGTGTTTTCAGAAGGTGAGTGGGAATGTTACTCCAAGTAGTGAAGATGGCTTCATGAAGGGCATCCACTGTCTGGAACTGATGTCCATTTTTATAAACCTCCCTTGCCATCCATCCCCAAATGTTCTCAATCGGATTTAGATCAGGGGAACATGCAGGATGGTCCAAAAGAGTGATGCTATTCTCCTGGAAAAATTCTTGGTCAGAAGGGCATTGTGAATTGTCCTGCTGAAAAACCCAGTCAATAGGGTCCTCAGTCATGAGGGATGCCCACTGCAACATCTCCACATAGCCAGCTGCTGTTTGAGGCCCCTGCACAACCTGGAGCTCCATTGTTCCTTTAACGAAGAAGGCACCCCAGATCATGATGATGCCCCCTCTCCTGTGCCGCGTAGAAAACATCTCAGGTAGCATCTCCTTGTCATGCCAGTAGCGTTGGAAGCCATCAGGACCATCGAGGTTAAAATTTTCTCATCAGAGAATAAAACTTTCTTCCACCTTTGAATGTCCCATGATTGGTTCTCCCTTGCAGAGTCCAAACGGGCAATTTTGTGGCGTTGAAGGAGACATGGCCTTTGAAGACATTTTTGTTTTTGAAGCCCTTCCTTCGCAGATGTCGTCTGATTGTTATTGGACTGCAGTCAGTGCCTGTATTGGCCTTAATCTGGGATGAGGATCGTCCCGCGTCCTGACGGACACACACTCAGACCCTCCGGCTCAGCAATGGTGACATTTTTTCACTATCTTTGTCATTTCACTATCTTTGTCTGTGATGCTGCTGTGACAAAAAAAAAATTCCCCCCATGGGGGATCAATAAAGGAATATTCTATTCTACTTTTTTTGTTCCATAACCCTTTCATAATCTTTTAAAAAATGAAAAATGACGGTCTTACTGCGTCCAACCTCAGCAGCGATGACACGTTGTGAGAGGCCTTGTTTATGCAGCTCAACAATCCTACCACGTTTAAAGGCAGTGAGCATTTTTGTCATCAAGAGATGTTGACAGTGTGACTGCTTGACAAGAAATGACATGGAATCCAAATTTTTGCACAGATTTGGGCTTTTAAAGGCTGTCGTCTTAAAGTTTTGATCAGCTGATGAACAGCCTATTTTAGTTAAATTGTTGTTTTCAATAAATCACCTGCTGAAAACTTTTCGTCTCATGTTCCCATTTCTTATTTTTGCATTGTGAAGCTCTACTAAGAACCATCTTAAGGTCCAACAGTGCTAAATATAAATACTTGCAATTTTTTAACTGGTCGTAAGATTTTGATCAGGAGTGTATTAATGATATGACTGAACTCTCTTGGAACATTATATGGCCGAAGAGCAGCTGCCAACAGTTCAAGATCTAGACAACACAACTTCTCCTTGACAGTTATGTGTGAAGGGTTACACCATCTCTGGTTGACAAATAAGCAAGAAGAAAGGAGGAGGTCTGGCTTTGAGCATCTCTGTCTGACCTTATAAGAGTGAAGCCAGGTAGATCCACACTGGAGTCCGAGTTGTTTTGATTCAACCAGGTTTCAGTAAAACACAGGAAACTGCACTCACGGTATTCTTTCTCAGTTTTCACCAATATCTCCAGCTCATCACTTTTGTTGGGCAGAAAGTTGATGTTTCCCATGATGATTAACGGAAGAAAGGATTAATATCGCCACCTCCTAGCATTCAGCTATGCCTTCACCTTTGCACCAGCATGGCAACTACAATAACGCCTCCTGATGCCCTCTGGAATTGTATGTCGTTGTCCAGATTTTCTTTTCTCAGTGAAAGGACCTCTTCTCTTGAGTAAACTCCTCGCCCAGCAGAAGTATCCATTAGCAGCCAACAAAATGACAACAAAAATATGAAAAAAATCTTGCAAAAATTACAGATAATACAGAGAGACCAGACTTGCAGCAACCTCTCAGTTCAAGTGCACCATTTGAATTTTGAGCTCAAACATTACTTTTAGCTCAAATATTAATGATTTTTGTGTTACAAAAAAATGCGTTATAAAGTGTTTAATGGCCCTGGTTATTGAGCCCCATCCCTAGTTGCTTTGCAATACTTCATCTAAATAGCAGTCGGAAGTAAAATATACATGCACAACATATCAGTTTCCTTTCTCGTGTACAGGAAACCATGGCAACTAAATACAAACGTTAGAGTTGAAGCCGATAGGTGTTATGCAGCTTGATCATGCTGCAATTATCACATTGTAGAAACCAGAGGGCATTGGAATTATAAGTTTATTTTGACTTTCTTTCTTTAAAGCTGGGGTAGGCAGGATCTCAGAAGTGCCAGTTTTTGGGAGACATTTTGAATGTAAACACTACTCCTCCCCACCAGTTTTCTCCTAAGCTCCTCCTCTGGCCTCCCTCTTTGCTCCAGCAGGCCCCGCCCACAAACAAATGCTCGTACTCGTTCTCGTTCCAACTCGTGGGCAATTTACAACTAGACTAGAAAATTATCATTATCATTACCAATCATATCAGCAAAGACTTGAACAACTTTTGTCACAACAGAGTCAGCAGTAGTAATGGTGCATAAAAGATGACACATAATTGAAACTTCTTGCTCTGGATTTTCTGTTATACAGCTTGCAGTACCTGAAATGCAGAGAAGGAGAGTGTGGTATAAAGATATTACTATATCTCAAATATATGTTGTACTTATTTATTTATTTTATATGTAAACTTTTCAAGCTGCTTCACCACTCAACAGCACAACTACGCAGAGTTTTGTAAAACAATAATGGTGCTTCCAATTAAATTTAGATTAATAAAGATAAATACTTTGGATAATTAGAAATGGGGCCCAGTCAACATAAAGGTAAATAGCATTGATGCTACTGTAGATTCCAACAGACTACCATGCAGACACTGGCAACTGTAGGTGTGCAATAAGACCAAAATGTCAAGTCCTAAAACCTCTTCAATACAGTGGCACCCATACACCGGCCACTACAACTGCTTACAAGCACCACAGTGCATTTAAATATTACGGGAAAAAGAAGTTCAATCAATCAATCAATCAACTTTATTTCTATAGCACATTTAAAAAGAACCACAGGGTAGCCAAAGTGCTGTACATTGAGACATAAAAACAAATAAAACAAGCAAAGAACAAGATAAAGCAAACAGGAATACATAAATGCGAAAATAAATAAATAAATAAGCTGGCTCACGGCAAGTGCTATGAAAATAACTAACAAACAAGTTAACACTACAATGTGTTAAAAGCCAAGGAGTAAAAGTGCATTTAGTGGATTTAAAAACAGGAAATGAGGAGGTCTGTCTTATTGTCAAGGGCAACTCATTCCAGAGGTTGAGAGCAGCTGCGGCAAAGGCTCCGTCACCTCTGAGCTTCAGCCTTGTTTTAGGGACCGTCAGCATCAGCTGATCAGCTGATCTGGTGAAGAACTAGCTTGGAATCCAGCTCAAAGCCGATGCTATCCCACAGTTGTCTCCATCTCTGAAATGCTGCTCCGATAATTACCTGTTTTGTTGCGTTTATTGTCAGATTCTCTTTTAGACTCTTTTACAAAAGTCAGTCTTCCGTATTTTGGCCCGCTTTTTATTGTTGGCAGTTGTTGCCAATACAGGAATTGGTACTTTTTCTCTCCGACTAGCCGCCATTTCGACCAGGGTTGTGTCGCGAACACACATTGGTGTTTAAAGACTTTCTCAACTGGCCCGTGATTGGCTGATACCACCCGTAAAGGTACAGATTTTCTGAGCCAGGAGGAGAGGCAGAAGTGTGATCTTCTCTCAAACCTTTTCAAATTCAATACGCTAAAAGGTTATATGACATTTTTTCCAAAATTATAAAAAAAATTATTCTGCTTACTGCACCTTCAAATGCATAAATCATTATTGGATTTTAACTTTCTTCTCCCTGTTGACTTTCTTCTTCTTTTTTTTTTTTTTTTTTGGAGTGTGCAACAACAAAAAAATTAATCCCTGATTATTTTCTACTTCTTTAATGGCCATCACGCTCTTCCATAATAGTAGATATGAAATGAGTCACCATTTTATGCATGCAATTCCATTAAAAAAATACTGATAGTGAGTCTGTAGTGTAAAAGATCTTAAGCGGATCGATAAAAAATTGCTGTGAACAGAGTTCTTGTTAGCTGGACCCTCATCAACAGCCATTACCCAGAAAAGAAGCAGGACCACCCACACAGTTCTCTGAGCAGACATGGTGAATTTACTGGAGGAATGACTGCATAAACACACGGCAGACTGCTACCAAAGATTTGGCACTAAAGGTGACAGAGTGATGAAGACCTCCAAGGATCAAGAGCACAAAGCCTTTTTAATTTTTATCAATTTGTCTGCAGTGTAGCCTGGTTTTAAACGCATGCATATATGGTGAGAACCCTTGTGTCAGCTGCTTATTAAATTCTTAAAGGCACAGGACTCTCTTTGACATAATGTATTTCCATTCTACTCCAAAGGAATGCCGACCCTCTCCCCCAGATCTGCTGCCTCCGTCTCCTATGGCTCCACAGCAGTGGCGGCTGCTGGTCTTTCAAGGAGGGGAAGCTCATTTTTCTGGCCTACATCATAATTGTGTTTGTTTATTTGTATGTAACAGAACAGAGTCGCCAAACACAACGGCAGTCATTTTTAACAAAGACAAAAGTCGCTGAGGATCGGTAAAGTCTCCGAAGCAGTTAAGAACAACGGAATGAATAACTTGAAAAATGCTTTGGTAGATGTTTTATTCTTCAAGATCGCTGATTTGCTTGTTTAGCTGTCAATCAAAAAAGGATTTCGCCTCAGACAGCTCATCCAATCATGGATGCAGAAGCTCAGCGTCCGCGAGAAAGTTGGGACCGCCCTCTCATCATAGAACTCCAGAGACGCTGAGCGTCCGATGGGCGGGACAAAGCCCAGTATTTATCCAATAAGCGTCTAGTTTCGCTGCTGGAACAACCCACTTTGAGCTTCTACATTAAAGTCAGCAGACGCTGAGCGTCCGGCTGTGTGAAGCGCTGAGGCGCTGTGAGGATGAATGAGAACAAAGTTATGCCGGTTACCAGTGATTATCAGCTTCTTATCTGATTCTGAACAAAAGATGAAGGCTTTCTAGCGCATATTTAGTTAATGAAATGTACACACAGCAGTACGTATGTCACCACTTTTTCTTTTTTTGGGGGGGTGACATTTTAAGGGAAGCTGAGCTTCCCTTGCAGTCTTAGAGCAATCGCCACTGCTCCACACCCACTACGCAGCTCCAAGCCATTGTTTACACCTGCGCCGTGGCGTGGGTCTCGACTACCTGAGGTAATCGCCGCACTGAAGCCCGAGTCCCAGATGGAGCTTCAGCAGCCCTCTGTGCCATTGGCCACACGATATCCGGGCTCGTGTCTCTCTGGTTCAACCCAAGTGGCTCAATACCCCGTGAAGCACAGCACCTCCACCAGTGCCCGCTCCAACTTAGGGAAAGCGCCCTGTGTTTCCTCCAAGACAAGGCCTCAGTCATCGTGTACATGTCACTCCGGCCCCCTGCTTCTCCTTTTCTCCTCTTTACCTCTTCTTTTTCTTCTTACCCCTTCTTCCCCTTCTTTGACGGCTGATTGTTCCCCAGTTTGAACGCAGTGTCTTGGAACACTCAGCCACACTACCAAGCCCTGCAACAGTGCAGCTGAGGTGGCTTCATGACTTGCAATCTTCACTTGAAGCAGTGTATAACCTGTGGACAGACCCCCAAAACAAAAATGAAACAACCAAACGAGTAACTGAAGGGACATGACATAAGCCCAGAGTGGGGCAAGGACCACACCATTGGGAGGGGAAGGTGTGAATGGATGGGCGTAGCATGTTACTGCTATGCTAATATGCCAGTAAGCCCAAAGGTTAAGGCTTGGCCTTGTGTAATGATCTTTGCTGCTTGATAGAGAGACAAGTACATTTACCCTTCCAGTGGCTCATCAAGTCAGAGAAGTGATAGAGCTTTGAAGACAAGAGGCAATTTTATTCAAGGATAAAGCTGTGCTTGTCTTATGGCAGTGGATTTGATTTGAACGCATGCCCCCTGAGAGACTGGAGCCTTAATCCAGCGCCTTAGACCACTCGGCCACACTAGCTTGTTGTATGCGAAGCTTCTTGAGAGGTTTGCAGGTGCAGGGCATCTTGACATGTATCTTGGATAAGCTGGGATTTGTAAGTTGCATAAACTGCACTTGCAATACTGACCTGGCTGATGCATAACCCAATGGCAACCAAAGACCAGACTGACTAAAAGGGACAGCACAGACCCACAGTTGGCTACTGACTGCAAAGTTAGTAGAAGATGGTTTTGATCCATCGGGTTATGGGCATTTTCAGCTAAATTTATGTTTTTTTCAGGGCATGAGGGAAGATACATGTGGATCAAGAAGTTGGAGGTTCGATTCCCACTTATTCCAAAAACTCCTCAGGGTTTTTAGGTACTCAAATGAGTCATATTTTCACAACATCAGTAAACAGCAGTTTCAATGCTGTCAGTACTTTTTGTGAACTTGTTTTTGCTGGGTTTGATACGCTTTTAAGACTTTAAGAATTTTTTTTTAATAGTTGACTCTCAGCTTTTAATTTCACGACTGCAAACAATGTAAACTTGACCTCACTCTTTTAGATACTTAAATATTTAATGTATCTGAAACATTAAATGTATCACACTTTTATTTTTGAGTAAAAACAAGAATCAGCAAACACAGCAAACGCTAACACTGTAAAAAGTGATAACACAACACATAGTTGATCCATGAAGTTGATCCATGAAGTAGTACCTGTCAATGTCTAACACCTGGCGTGCTCTCTTGTGGACACCACCACCTGTAAGATGCCCACCACATTTGAGGCAAAACACTCTTATCTTCCAGAGGTGATAAGGCATCCACACCAGAAGACAATGGCAGAAGAAGCGCTCTGGAGTGAGTACCTGGTGGTAGATCAGAGAGGGGTGGTTCATACCACAGTTTGAGGTCCTCCCGAAGACGCTGGTTTCTCCACAGTGCTAATGAAATCCAATTTTGATCCTGAATTGGAAGGGTCTTCTTTAGTCTTTCAGGCAACCACAGTGGACTGGATCCAGGTGCAGCAGCCAAAGGCACTGAAAACACTGGGGCCACTGAAGTAGATCCATCCTGATGAAGGCAGAGAAATACAGAGAATAATGTTTCACAACAAATTTACCATAATTTACAAGCCAAGACAAGACAATTGAAATATTAAAGCTTGGATAAAAACACTTGCAGGGTCAGTAGATTGTGGAGGGCTGTTCACGGTGGGCTTAGTGGTCTTCACAGAGGCAGAAGCAGAAGGTGGGAGAGAGAATGGAGAGGTGGTTTGGATAAACCTCTTGGGAAATGGAGGAGGGACCTGGGGAGTGAAAGTGGCTGTTGGAGGTCAAGGAATAGGGGGGCTTGATGGAGTGGCCATTGAGACATTCCCAGGTGAGGCTGTGGCAGTGCTTGATGGAATCTAGAAGAAAATTTTGTTTGCAGTTAAGAACTATACAAGTGTGATTGTAATAAAAGTCAAATGTTGGATGAAAAATAAACACATACTTTTATCTATTACAACAATCAACAACATAGTTTCCTTCCAAACAATAATAATATAAAGTAAAGGGTATGTTAGGACTCGTACAAAGGCCACGATCCAAAAATGCAGAGGCAAATGCTCAAATTTATTGACAATAAACAACAAAACAAAGTGAACAACAGAAAATCGCAGTTTCCGGGAAAAGGCACGGTTGGCTCGGACTGCTACTAAAAAACACAAAACCAGAGTTAGAAAAAGAGTCACCGCAGAAAGGCAAATCGCTGGTGAAAAACAAAGTTCAAATGATGGTGTCATGTGGGGCGAGTAACAACTCAGGATGTAAAAGACAAAGTGCAACAGAAATAGTAAACCAAAAAATCTTCTCAACTAGAGGGAAAAAACGCAAACACAAAATCACCTTTACTCAAGGGAAAAATTCTCTGGAAAGTAACAAGAGAACTCACAACAAACACCGATAGGCAGACTGGATACATGGGTGGGAGAGCAGGAAGCTCGGCACGTGCAAGACACGTGTTGCATGACTGAGAAATCATCTGGCACTGAGGCGTCTTCTTCTTCTTCTTTTAGTTTGACGGCAGTTGGCACTCTTGTGTACGGTGCATTACCGCCCTCTTCTGACAATTCTTATACAAAACCCTGTGCACCACCCATCCCCCTCTCATACACTCACACATTCATACTCCTACAGACTAAATCCTATCAATCAACCCTGTCACCCTTAAAACTCGACTAACACTCTCACATGTGCCCTGTCCCCCATCTGTAATACTCCCTTTAGTGTAAGGTCCTGCATACCCAATTCCCTCAACTTATTTCTCATCTCTTCCCTTTCTATCTCATATCTCCTACAACCCATTAGAACATGCTCCACTGACTCCTCCACCTGACATCCCTCACATAACGTAGTCTGGTGTTTCCATATCATTTTCAGTGTTTTGTTTAATGCACAATGACCTAACCTCAACCTTATCAATGCTGACCCTTCCTTTCTCTGTCCACTACCCAGCCTCATAACTTTAACACTCTCTTGAATCTTATACAGGTGCCTTCCTTATTTCTCACCCTCCCATTTCTTCTGCCACATTTGAATAAGCTTTTCCCATATCATACTCTTAACTTCCGCTTTACCTAACCTAACATTCAGCTCCACTGATTCCCTCCCTAATGCCTCCTTAGCCATCACGTCTGCCTTCTCATTTCCTTCCACCCCTATATGTGCTGGAACCCTAAAAAATCTGATCTGACCCCCCTGCTGTACTATTCTTGTCACTGACTGTAATATTTCATATAATAAACCCTGACGGCTGCTTGAATGGAACGATCTAATGCTAGCTAATACTGACACTGAATCCGTGCATATAACTACCCTCTGTACTCTAACTTTTTCCACCCATTTCAGTGCAATCAACACCCCCAACATCTCCACTGTGTTTACCGCTAGACCATCTGATGTCCTTCGATTGATCTCAATTCCTCTCGATGGCACCACTACCCCTAATCCTGTCACCCCCATCTCAGGTTGTTTTGCCCCATCTTTGTATACCTGAACAAAGCCGCTGTATTCTTCCCTCAGGCGTTGATTAACTACGCTAATCAAGCCAACCTGTCCTCCCTCTTTCCTTTTCTTTCCCATTACACTCCAATCCACTGTTGGCCATACCATTCTCCATGGTGGCATTGATGGATACACTACTGTTAGGCCTACCTCCACCCCCCACCCCCCCCACCCCAAGCTCTGCTGCTATTCTATTCCCCATCCTACCAAAATGCTCCCTCTTTCCTTTCCCATCCTCCCAACACTCCTTTATCACTCCTTTTGTGGGGTGGGTACCACTGCTGCCCTTCAAACTAATCCAGTAGTTTGCAATGAGATGTTTGCGCCTCAGGCATAGCAGCATCTCACCCAACTCCACCTGTACTGCAGGCACTGGTGACGTCCGGAAGGCCCTACTGGCAATGAGGCAACAGAGGAGCTGGCATATAAAGCCAGGTAACTGACACCAGCGCTGCAGAGGGAGAGAGAGAGAGAGAGAGAGAGAGAGAGAGAGAGAGAACACACAGAGAGCGAGGAACACAGGAAACCCCACTGCTGCATAAACTCAAAAACCTCACAGGGTAACTTGAAATAAGATCCAGAGAAATACAAACAACCCATATCAGTAACAGATACTAATTGAGAAGTTCTAAACAACTATGAAAATTTACGACAAGATTTATCAATCAAATTTTTTATCATACCTGATGAGTTCTCCTGGCAAGACTAAGGTTAGGCTTGACTGCAGAACTCAGAGAGCCACCAAACCGGGATTTTTCAAACTGAAGGATTAAATGTCAGTAAAAGATTAATCCTCTTTGCATACTTAAATGTATTAGTGCAGTGGTCTCCATATGGCGGACCACGGTCCACTTCCGGACCGGGAAAGAGTCCAATACGGACCCGAGCCTACCGCAGAAAAATGTATGTTTTTTTTCTCTCTTGCAGGCCTGCACGATGTACGTGTGTGCGATAGTCACATCGCAGAGCCTGCGATGTCGGAGGTGAATGAACTCAGTTAATTTCAAGGGTAGCTGACTGAGATACACTGCATGTGACTCTGCATGTGCTGTACAGCGATCCACCAATCACCTTTGTCCTTTACTCAGTTGCCAATCAGACTACCCTGCCAGCTGTCAATCAAAATCAGAGAGGAGGAAACCCACCCCTGCACATGTTCTGCACATGGAGGGACTCGCTGCAGGTGTTGATTCGAGAAACGCGTGTCCGCTGAGAATTACTTTCGGAACTTTACTGACTGTTAAGCCCAACAAATAAGAACTGTATGGGTTTTAAAATGTATATTTCAGTGGGCCACTCTACTATAAGCAGTGCGCGTTTTGCGAGGTGCATGCAATTCTCGGAGGACATGCGTTTCTCAGCACAACACCGCTAACAACAACAACAACAACAACAACGATTGCAAAATGAGCAACGAACAAGAGAAAACCACCGAAAGTTAAGATTTGTTGCCAAAAAGAAAAGGAAAGTCAGTTATCTGGAATTATTTCGGTTAAAAGAAGGATGATGTCAACCAAAACACGTGTTCTGTGTTCATCTGTCGCCACAATAACGTCCCAGCACAATAAAAGCTAAAAATATCTCTGAGACAGACAGAAGCCATTCTAACATTCACAAAAAGAGGTAAGATCAGTGCAGGTTAACTGTTCTCAAGACTTCAGCAGTGCAGTATAACATTAAATGCTATTCAGGTCATCTGGTGAAAATTCCTATATTTTTAATATCGCAATATATATCGCAGGGTTGAAAAAAATCGCAATGTTAGTTTTTTCCAATATCGTGCAGCCTTACTCTCTTGCTTTGTGCCTGGTTCAGTAAAATGCACGTGCAATTTCAGCAAGGCATTACATCACTTGCTTACTCACTTGACTTGTCAATCAAATCAGACCTCTTAGCCTACTTAGCGATCCCGATGTTGAAAACTGTCAGGCGGCAGACTGAGGAGAAAGTTGTAGCAGCAGCTAAACATGTCGGCTTAAAAACCACAAAAGGTAGAGAATGAGAACAGGGTGTTTTATGGCGAGTGGACCGAGTCATTTGCATTCATTTTACGCGCAGGAAGTACACAGCCAATTGAAAGTAGGCAGTTATTGGCAATACAAACGAAGTGAATATTTCAAAACAGTAATGCACTGTAAAAAAATAAATAAATAAAAATCCCTGGACCCAGGCCTGCAGGCATTTCATTCAGGTGGACCCACTGAAAATTTATATGAAGACCCCTGTATTAGTGTTATGACCAGGGGTCATATGTTTCCTGTTTTTTTTTTCCATCAGCACATTTTGTTTGTGGTTAACCCTCCCTACCTGTGGTAGGTGCTGTTCCTGTGTCTGTTTTGTTTTTCAGGAGAGGACTGTGGCCTGATTGGACAGCAGCTGAAGAGGGAAGCTGTGAAAAGGGTGGCTACTGGAGGAGCTCCTTCTCTCATTCCTTTGTCTCGACTCCCAGCCAGACCCGTGTTTTGTGGAGACTCATTTGGTTTTAGAATACTGAAGACCTTGTGAATTTTGATTTGTCTGTTATGACAAATAGTTTGAGTTATTTTAAGAGCAGTCTGGTAGGTAGGGGTGGGCAGCTATTTCATTTTACAAACTTTTTTCATGTTTTGGTCTAGGGAGGCAGGTAAGATCCCCTGTATTTTATTTTGATACAATTTTTTTTGTTAGGAAAGATAGTTGTTAAATAGAAAGAGGTTTTGTTTTTTATTTTGGCCTGTGCCCACCTTGAAGTTGACTACCAATTTATGTTAAGAAATAAATTCATTTAAGACTGCATTTTCTGGTTGGTTGTCAGTTTTCTTGGGGAGTTGGGGCAAAAGAACGAGCACTTTATGTTACATCCAGCATACCCCCTTGATTTTTTATTGTTGCCGGACTTTGCTTGACCTCCCTTTGAAAAAAAGTATTTTTATTCATGGTTAATTTTTAAATAAAATCTAAGAAAAACAAACAAACAAAAAATTAATAAAATAGTCAAAACTGCCCAGTGTTTACAGTTCATTTCATATGGCTATAGATGGTGTGCAAGTAACCTCCATCAGTTTGGATGAGACCTATCTCCGTTGGCCTTCTATCCTCCTTGCAGGTTAACACCCACATGCCTTTGCTAGTTACTCCTTACTCTCGTAGAATGCTTATACCAGTCTAAATCAGTCTAATTAGTTTAACCAGACAGCCTAGGAAGTGGAGCTCTGTCTGGGTCCCTTTCGGTTCTCCAGAATGAGGCAACTGGCCTAAGAGGTGATCTGGATCTTTCCCTGGACCTTCCCTGTCCTCTCCTGGGTGCTCTCGGGGTCCTCTCTCTTCCAGTGGAAGCTGATGGCTGTTCATCAGAGGATGAAAGAGAAAGAACTCAGAGGCTGACTACAGGAGGCAGTGCAGCAAAGGAGGTCAAAGGAGGAGGGCTTACCTGGGGCTCTTGATGATTATCACCACTGTAATCCAAACAAAGAATAAAATGAATGAATAAAAAGTATTTGTATCATATAATATGTGTTGTAATTTAATTGAATTTTGCACAATTGAATGTAATCCCTCACAGAGAACTAACAACATTATATCAAATTGACAACAGAACATTTGCGTGTATATATATATATATATATATATATATATATATATATATATATACATACATACATACATACATACAATACACATCTACCCTTGAGTTGACAGATGTTTTATTTTACAAATAATGAAAGTTACTTACTCTTCCACTGGGTCAAGTCCCTCCAGGTATGCCATCTCCTCATCTGTCAGGAATGACTCTGCTACTGATTCTGAGTCACTACTAAAAATTATGTCAGCCTCTGTGTCATCTCTTGCTGCTAAAACAAGTGATTAAGCCTCCTCCACAGTCTATACCTTTTTGATAGCATTATAGCTTTCTTGATGAATAAATCAAAGTTGCTCATTCAATCTTCCTAAATCACTCCAACTCCGAGGGTTTTTGGCGCTACTGTGCGTAAAGTCTGCGTGAGGCTTACATAATCTCTTCTTTGCTTGTTTCCAAGCATTGGGTACCATCATTTCTTATTTGGCAGACAAGAAGGGAACTATCTTGTCACTTGTTGATCTTTGGTTGCCTCCTATTGGACACTTCCGTCAAGGGAACAATAGAAGAAGAATATGAGACCACGTAATTGGTCAAAAGTTTGACAGAGAGTGAAGTCATCAAAACAGCTTGTCAAACCCGGAAGACATAGCGGCACTGAGTGATAGCGATCTTTTTTACCACAACAATATTTATAATAATTTTTTCACCGGTACATCACTGCTGTTTTACCATCAAACGTCTCTGGTCAAACACCTGTTTTTGTGGCTGGATTGTAAACCTTATGGCAGGTGTAGAAATGCCTGGAAACCCTTGTTAGATCGCCAAATAGGTAAGCTTCTGAACACTTTTTACCCCATGGAGATACACGTTATAATTCCTGGGAGACTGAAAAATATTACAGTTTTTCTCAGTCGCTTTGGTACATTTCTTTCTCGACGTTTGCAAAACAGTAAGTGCATTTCTCAATACAATTTGTACAAATAGCAAAACACCATGGATTACCTGCAAAAGCCAGTCTCTTGCTCAAAATCCTTAGTACATCTCTCAAAAGTAAATATCTGTGTCAATGAACATGTCAGTGCCATCAGAATGACAAGTCCTTGTGTCATTGTGTACGGATAAGACAGTCAAATTGCTTAGTCATGTTGTCAGTATAACAGTGTACTCTGGAGGGATGTTCTGATGTAAACTATGGCTAAAGTTTTGATGACAATCATTGTAAATTCCTCCTCCTGACTGGTGAGCGTGCGCATTGCTTCATTCCCTTCCTTGCTGTTGAACTGTGTGTAGCGTTTCGTTCCTCCTGAAAGCGCTCTCTTGCTGTTTTGGTTTATTTTCTCTCTGTAATTTATCAGTACTTCTGTTTGTTTAGAAAGTCTGTAAGTATTTCTGATAGTTTTCACCAAGCACCGTTTTTATCTCCACTCTGGGCGATCTCTCTGACCATCTACTTTACTAGCTCCTAGCTTAGCTTCTCTTAGCTACACTTGCTAATGATGGCTTCCCCCCGGTCTCCTGCTCGCTTCTGCTCAGTGTGTCAGATGTTCAGTTACTCCTCGTCCTCCTTAGACGATAACGATACCTGCTTTAAGTGTAGTTTATTCTTAGCTCTGGAGACGAGGATTACAGAGTTAGAAAAGCGGCTCCGCACCGATGCTAGTGTAGCGATAGCCAGCCAGGACACGGTAGCCGGTGCGGATCGGCCTAGCTTAGCTTCCCCCATTTTACAAACTTTTTTCATGTTTTGGGTTAGGGAGGCAGGTAAGATCCCCTGTATTTTATTTTGATACAATTTTTTTTGTTAGGAAAGATAGTTGTTAAATAGAAAGAGGTTTTGTTTTTTATTTTGGCCTGTGCCCACCTTGAAGTTGACTACCAATTTATGTTAAGAAATAAATTCATTTAAGACTGCATTTTCTGGTTGGTTGTCAGTTTTCTTGGGGAGTTGGGGCAAAAGAACGAGCACTTTATGTTACATCCAGCATACCCCCTTGATTTTTTATTGTTGCCGGACTTTGCTTGACCTCCCTTTGAAAAAAAGTATTTTTATTCATGGTTAATTTTTAAATAAAATCTAAGAAAAACAAACAAACAAAAAATTAATAAAATAGTCAAAACTGCCCAGTGTTTACAGTTCATTTCATATGGCTATAGATGGTGTGCAAGTAACCTCCATCAGTTTGGATGAGACCTATCTCCGTTGGCCTTCTATCCTCCTTGCAGGTTAACACCCACATGCCTTTGCTAGTTACTCCTTACTCTCGTAGAATGCTTATACCAGTCTAAATCAGTCTAATTAGTTTAACCAGACAGCCTAGGAAGTGGAGCTCTGTCTGGGTCCCTTTCGGTTCTCCAGAATGAGGCAACTGGCCTAAGAGGTGATCTGGATCTTTCCCTGGACCTTCCCTGTCCTCTCCTGGGTGCTCTCGGGGTCCTCTCTCTTCCAGTGGAAGCTGATGGCTGTTCATCAGAGGATGAAAGAGAAAGAACTCAGAGGCTGACTACAGGAGGCAGTGCAGCAAAGGAGGTCAAAGGAGGAGGGCTTACCTGGGGCTCTTGATGATTATCACCACTGTAATCCAAACAAAGAATAAAATGAATGAATAAAAAGTATTTGTATCATATAATATGTGTTGTAATTTAATTGAATTTTGCACAATTGAATGTAATCCCTCACAGAGAACTAACAACATTATATCAAATTGACAACAGAACATTTGCGTGTATATATATATATATATATATATATATATATATATATATACATACATACATACATACATACAATACACATCTACCCTTGAGTTGACAGATGTTTTATTTTACAAATAATGAAAGTTACTTACTCTTCCACTGGGTCAAGTCCCTCCAGGTATGCCATCTCCTCATCTGTCAGGAATGACTCTGCTACTGATTCTGAGTCACTACTAAAAATTATGTCAGCCTCTGTGTCATCTCTTGCTGCTAAAACAAGTGATTAAGCCTCCTCCACAGTCTATACCTTTTTGATAGCATTATAGCTTTCTTGATGAATAAATCAAAGTTGCTCATTCAATCTTCCTAAATCACTCCAACTCCGAGGGTTTTTGGCGCTACTGTGCGTAAAGTCTGCGTGAGGCTTACATAATCTCTTCTTTGCTTGTTTCCAAGCATTGGGTACCATCATTTCTTATTTGGCAGACAAGAAGGGAACTATCTTGTCACTTGTTGATCTTTGGTTGCCTCCTATTGGACACTTCCGTCAAGGGAACAATAGAAGAAGAATATGAGACCACGTAATTGGTCAAAAGTTTGACAGAGAGTGAAGTCATCAAAACAGCTTGTCAAACCCGGAAGACATAGCGGCACTGAGTGATAGCGATCTTTTTTACCACAACAATATTTATAATAATTTTTTCACCGGTACATCACTGCTGTTTTACCATCAAACGTCTCTGGTCAAACACCTGTTTTTGTGGCTGGATTGTAAACCTTATGGCAGGTGTAGAAATGCCTGGAAACCCTTGTTAGATCGCCAAATAGGTAAGCTTCTGAACACTTTTTACCCCATGGAGATACACGTTATAATTCCTGGGAGACTGAAAAATATTACAGTTTTTCTCAGTCGCTTTGGTACATTTCTTTCTCGACGTTTGCAAAACAGTAAGTGCATTTCTCAATACAATTTGTACAAATAGCAAAACACCATGGATTACCTGCAAAAGCCAGTCTCTTGCTCAAAATCCTTAGTACATCTCTCAAAAGTAAATATCTGTGTCAATGAACATGTCAGTGCCATCAGAATGACAAGTCCTTGTGTCATTGTGTACGGATAAGACAGTCAAATTGCTTAGTCATGTTGTCAGTATAACAGTGTACTCTGGAGGGATGTTCTGATGTAAACTATGGCTAAAGTTTTGATGACAATCATTGTAAATTCCTCCTCCTGACTGGTGAGCGTGCGCATTGCTTCATTCCCTTCCTTGCTGTTGAACTGTGTGTAGCGTTTCGTTCCTCCTGAAAGCGCTCTCTTGCTGTTTTGGTTTATTTTCTCTCTGTAATTTATCAGTACTTCTGTTTGTTTAGAAAGTCTGTAAGTATTTCTGATAGTTTTCACCAAGCACCGTTTTTATCTCCACTCTGGGCGATCTCTCTGACCATCTACTTTACTAGCTCCTAGCTTAGCTTCTCTTAGCTACACTTGCTAATGATGGCTTCCCCCCGGTCTCCTGCTCGCTTCTGCTCAGTGTGTCAGATGTTCAGTTACTCCTCGTCCTCCTTAGACGATAACGATACCTGCTTTAAGTGTAGTTTATTCTTAGCTCTGGAGACGAGGATTACAGAGTTAGAAAAGCGGCTCCGCACCGATGCTAGTGTAGCGATAGCCAGCCAGGACACGGTAGCCGGTGCGGATCGGCCTAGCTTAGCTTCCCCCCTGGCGAATCCCGAGCAGCCGGGATGTAGTAGTGGTTGGGTCACTGTGAAAGGGAAGCATAGCAGTAGACCTAAGAAGCCCACGGTAGACCACCACATTCACATTTCAAACAAATTTGCCCCTCTCAGCAACACACCTGCTGAGCCTGACGCTCTTGTGATTGGAGACTCTGTAGTCCGAAATGTGAAATTAGCGAAGTCAGCGGCCATAGTTCAGTGTCTCCCGGGGGCCAGAGCGGGCGACATCGAAGGTAGTTTAAAACTGCTGGCAAAGGCTAAACGTAAATTCCGTAAGATTGTAATACATGTCGGCGTTAATGACTCCCGACGCCGCCAGTCGGAAGTCACTAAATTGAACGTGGAATCGGTGTGTGAATATGCCAAAACCATGTCGGACTCTGTAGTTTTCTCTGGTCCCCTGCCCAATCAGACAACTGATGAGATGTGTAGCCGTATCTCATCATTCAACTGCTGGCTGTCGAGGTGGTGTCCGCAAAACGGCGTGAGCTTCATTGATAATTGGAAGTCATTTTGGGGCAAGCCTGGTCTGATTAGTCGGGACGGCATTCATCCCACCCGAGATGGAGCAACCCGTTTATCCAGAAATCTGGCCGATTTTATTAATCCGAACCACTGACAATTCAAAGCAGAGATCAGGGAGCAGGGCCGCAGTCTTACACGCCCCCCTGCGCCTCTTTTAGAGCAGCCTCCCAGCCACTACCACTTATACACAGAGACAAGGGAGCAGAGCCGCAGTGTAAAACGCCCTTCTGTACTCCCTTCAGAGCAGCTTCCAAGCTACAATCAGCTTGACATAGAAATCAGGGAGCAGAGCCACAGTGTAAAACGCCCCTCTGTACTCCCTTCAGAGCAGCTTCTAAGCTACTCTCAGCTTGACATAGAAATCAGGGAGCAGAGCCACAGTGTAAAACGTCCCTCTGTACTCCCTTCAGAGCAGCTTCCTAGCTACAATCAGCTTGACATAGAAATCAGGGAGCAGAGCCACAGCTCTACACGTTCCTCTGTACTTTTGTTAGAGCAGCCTCCTAGCTACTGTCACTTTAATATAGAGACTGTGTCTGTCCCTCGTACTCGGCTCTAAAATTCTAACCGATCAATTAAAAAAGGAGTAAATAACAAGAACCTTACTAGAATTAAGACTGTTAACATAGCTGAACCAAGTACTAGTAAGATAAAATGTGGTCTACTGAATATAAGGTCTCTAAATTCAAAATCTGTGTTAATAAATGAACTAATCTCTGATCATCGCATTGATTTACTCTCCCTAACCGAAACATGGCTGCGTAAGGATGAATATGTAAGTTTAAATGAATCCACTCCTCCTAGCCACCTAAACTTTCACATTCCTCGAGACTCTGGCCGAGGTGGTGGAGTTGCAGCTATCTACAATTCCAGTCTTAGAATTAACCCAAGACCAAAACTAGATTATAACTCTTTTGAAAGTCTCGTTCTCAGTCTCCCGCATCCAGCCTCAAAGTCCATGAGACCACTGGTATTTGCTATAGTTTACCGCCCTCCGAGCCCATACTCTGAGTTTTTGTCAGAGTTCTCAGAGTTCCTATCTGAATTAGTCCTTCCCGCAGATAAAGTCATCGTCGTCGGTGACTTTAATATTCACGTAGATGTAGAAAATGATAGCCTAAGCATTTCTTTTCGGTCCTTGCTAGATTCAATTGGGTTTACACAGTGTGTACACAGACCTACGCACTGCTTTAACCACACTCTCGATCTCGTCCTGGCTTATGGCCTCGAAACTGAAGCCCTGTTAGTCAGCTCATTAAATCCTCTATTATCTGATCACTGTCTAGTAACTTTTGAATTTGTGCTTTCAGGTTACTCTCCTCACAACAAAGCCGTGCTAACTAGAAAGTTGTCTGAAAATGCTGTTACTAAGTTCAAGGAGGTAATTCCGTCTGCTCTAAATTCTGTAGTTGAGAAAAACTTCACTGATAGCTCATATTTAAACATCAGTCCCTTGCAACTCGACCAGTTTGTTGATGATACCTCAGGCACACTGCGATCAGTTCTAGACTCAGTTGCCCCTCTTCGACAAAAAACTCTTACACGCGAGAGGCTAGCCCCGTGGTATAATGCTGAAACCCGTGAGCTGAAACAGTTATTAAGAAAATGTGAAAGGATTTGGCGCTCCTCCAAAACAGCTGAAGCTCGTTTTCTCTGGCAGGAATGTCTCGATAAATATAAGAAAGCCCTACGACATGCTCGGACAACCTACTACTCGTCTCTTATTGAGGAAAATAAGAATAACCCCAGATATCTCTTCAGCACTGTAGCCAGGCTGACAGACTGTCAGAGCACCACTGAACCATGTATCCCATTAGCCCTTAGCAGCAATGACTTCCTGAGCTTCTTCAATGATAAAATCTTAAAAATAAGAGGTAAAATTAGTAACCTATTGACTCCATCAAGTGTCTCTCTCTCAGATAACCCTAAAAATGTTGAGGAGCCCCTAAGGCCTCTGGTGCACCTTAGTAATTTTGTACCTATTGACCTTCCTGAGTTAAAGTCAGTGGTGCTAGCAGCCAAACCATCGACGTGTCTCTTAGACCCAATTCCATCAAAATTGCTGAAGGAAACTCTTCCTTTGATTAGTACGTCCCTGCTCAAATTGATTAACACGTCTTTATTAACAGGATATGTTCCCCAGTCTTTCAAGACTGCATTGATTAAGCCTCTCCTTAAAAAACCTACTCTGGACTCAAGCTCCCTAGCTAACTATAGACCAATATCCAACCTTCCTTTTATTTCTAAAATCCTAGAGAAAGTTGTTGCGAATCAACTCTGTGATTTTCTCCATAACAACGGTTTATTCGAGGATTTCCAGTCTGGGTTTAGAACCCATCACAGCACAGAGACTGCTCTGCTAAAGGTGTCAAATGACCTACTCATGGCCTCGGACAATGGTCTTCTCTCTGTTCTAGTCCTGTTAGATCTTAGTGCAGCATTTGACACAATTGACCACTCCATCCTGCTTCAGAGACTAGAACAATCTATAGGCATAGCAGGATCAGCTCTCTCCTGGTTTAAATCATACCTAACAGATCGATCCCAGTTTGTCAATGTAAATAATGAATCCTCTGCACACACCAAGGTCTGCTACGGTGTGCCGCAAGGGTCAGTGCTCGGTCCAATCCTATTCACCCTGTACATGATTCCGCTGGGTAAAATTATGAGGAAGTACTCGATTAATTTCCACTGTTATGCAGAGGACACCCAGCTATACCTATCCATAAAGCCAGAGGAAGCAGGCCAGGTTGCTAGGTTAGAAGACTGCCTCAAAGATATAAAATCCTGGATGACCAATAACTTTCTAATGCTCAACTCAGACAAAACTGAAGTTCTGGTCCTCGGTCCTAAACACCTTAGAGAGGCGTTCTCTAGTAATTTAGCTACATTTGATGGTATCAGCCTGGCATCCAGCCCCACTGTGCGAAATCTAGGAGTTGTATTTGATCAGGATTTATCTTTTAGCTCCCACATTCAACAAATTTCCAGGACAGCCTTTTTCCAGCTGCGCAATATCTCAAAAATTAGACGTATATTGTCTCAGAGCGATGCAGAAAAACTAGTCCATGCCTTTGTTACCTCTAGGCTGGATTACTGTAATTCTCTCCTATCAGGCTGCTCTAGTAAGTCATTAAGGACTCTTCAGATGGTCCAAAATGCAGCAGCTCGGGTATTGACTAGAACTAGAAGGAGGGAGCACATTTCTCCTGTTTTAGCCTCTCTTCACTGGCTCCCTATTAAATATAGAATTGAGTTTAAAATCCTCCTTGTGACATATAAAGCGCTTAATGGCCAGGCGCCATCATATCTCAACGAGCTAGTTATACCGTACTTTCCATCTAGACCGTTACGCTCACAGTCTGCAGGTCTGCTCGTTGTACCAAATGTCTCTAAAAGTAGTATTGGAGGAAGAGCTTTCAGCTACCAGGCACCTCTCCTCTGGAATCATTTACCGCTCGAGGTTCAGGGGGCAGACACACTCTCAACTTTCAAGAGTAGACTTAAAACGTTCCTCTTTGATAAAGCCTATAGTCAGGGCTGATTTGAACCAGCTCTTAGTTATGCTGCTATAGGCCTAGACTGCCGGGGCTATCTGGCACACTGAGCTAGAGTCTGTCTCTATCTCCTCTTTAGTCACTGACCAGTTTTCTGTCTCTCTGAGTGTCTCTGAGTCTTTTAGCTGCCACTGGACTAATGCTGCAAACAGGTCTGCTGCGGAACTGCCTGACCCCAGCTGCATCCACCCTGGGCCCTGAGCTCAACTCTTTGGCTCTTTGGCTCCTCTGGACCGTTGCCGCAGACCCCCCCCGGCCCTGAGCTCCTTCTTCTCTCTGATTCCTCTGGGCTGTTGCTGTTACTGTTACTGCAGACATGAACATCAGCCTCACTGTCATTATTGACATTAATAATACAAAATAGAACTGACTACGATTAAGCCTGCTAACTGTAATCACACTCAATTAATTCAACATTGTCCATTATCACTCATATCCTAAACCTGTAAACTGAACTTTTTGTTTCACCATTACATGAGCTGTTGTTGTTGTTGTTCCTGCTGCCTCCTGTCTCTCTCTCACCCTCGTTCCCTACTCTCTCTCCCTCCCCCTCCCTCTCCATACTCATTCTCTCTCGCCTTTCCCCCATCTTGTTGTCTCTCTCCCTCCCCCTGTCCTCTCCCCCTCTCCCCTCTTCTCTCTACATTCCTCCCCAACCCAGCAGCGGCATGGTGGCTGTCTAGCATGAGGCTGGTCCTGCCCAAGGTTTCTGCCTGTTAAAAGGAAGTTTTTCCTTGCCACTGTAACTCATGTTAGTTGAGATGGGCCAAAACCCATCTTAGGTTGGTTCTTGATCATCAAACAATGAGCGTGGTCCAGACCTGCTCTTGTTCCTTGAAAAGCGTCTTGAGATGACGACTGTTGTGAATTGGCGCTATATAAATAAAATTTGATTTGATTTGATTTGATAAATTGTAAGTTACACCTCAGTGTATGTGGGAGATTGATTGCAAGAGACTGTAATTGATGACAGACCATGTTATTGCGATACAGAAAAGAAAAAGACAGCACTGCAGAGCACAATAAAAAAACTAAAAAACAAAAGTAGAAATGTGAACATAGGACAATTTCCTTAGGGAAAACTGTAAATGTAGTGCTGTAGGAATTACAGTACACTCTTCCTACACCTCCTGACATTCCTGTCTGTTGGGCCACAAATTCTCATCCAAATCACAACGAATATCTTCTCTTGCGATGCAGCGTGAAAAGAATCTTTTACTGTGTCTTATCCAGCCTCTGCAGGCATCTGCTGTGATGCCATCACATGCTGCATCCATGGCAGCCAGAAGGGTCATCTGTGTATGTGGCTGGTGATCATATACTTTCCATCTCCATGCTGAGAAAAATTCCTCAATGGGGTTAAGGAATGGGGAATAGGGTGGGAGGAACTACATCAGCATCCTGTTGTGGGTGCCAAACCATTGCCTGATGATGTTGGAGTGATGGAAACTGACATTGTCCAAAACTATCACATACTTTGGCAAGTCATCTCCAATCTGACCCCTCTCTTGTTCAGGGATGAGATCCCTGTAGAGAGTGTCTAAAAAGGTGACAAGATGCTCTGTATTGTATGGACCAATAATGGGAATATGCGTTAGCACACCATTCTCAGAGATAGCAGCACCCATGGTTATGTTCCCGCCCCGTTGGCCTGGCACATCAACTGTAGCTCTGTGGCCGATGATATTTCGACTATGCCTTCTGCGTTTGGGTAGGTTGAAGCCAGCCTTATCCATGTAGATGAAGTTGTGCGGTGGTTCACTTGCTTCCAGTTCCATCATACGCTATATAATAATAATAATAATAATAATAATAATAATAA
Source organism: Xyrichtys novacula (assembly GCA_962446985.1). Taxonomy (NCBI): domain Eukaryota; kingdom Metazoa; phylum Chordata; class Actinopteri; order Labriformes; family Labridae; genus Xyrichtys; species Xyrichtys novacula. The sequence continues at coordinate 2,019,979 of OY660869.1, forward strand.
TAATAAATTTTATTTGAAAGCGCCCTTCAAAGCACCCAGGGTCACTGTACAATATTAAAAGCAAGACATTCATAATAAAACAATAAATAAAACAATAAGCAATTTAAACAGATAAAAACCGACACAGGGAATGGATAAAACAGTTACAGGGAGTATGCGGAGCGAAACAGGTGGGTTTTGAGTAGTGTTTTGAAAGAGAGAAAGGAGTCAGTGTTTCTGAGATCGGGTGGTAGTGAGTTCCAGAGCTGGGGGGCAGAGCGACTGAAGGCTCTGCCCCCCATTGTATTGAGGCGGGCAGGGGGGACAGAGAGGTGGATGGAGGAGGAGGACCGGAGGGAGCAAGTGGGGGTGATGACGTGCAGGAGGTCGGACAGGTAGGGGGGGCAAGGTTATGGATGGCCATGTATGCGAACAGGAGGAGTTTGTAGATGATCCGGTCTTTGATGGGGAGCCAGTGGAGGTGCTGGAGGACGGGGGTGATGTGGTGATGTGTGGGGGTCTTTGTAATGATGCGGGCAGCTGAGTTTTGGACCAGTTGGAGTTTATGGAGAGATTTCTGGGGGAAGCCGAAAAGGAGGGAGTTGCAATAGTCCAGGCGGGAGGTGACAAGGCTGTGAACAAGGACGGCGGTGGAGTGGGGAGTGAGGGAGGGGCGGAGTCTGTTGATGTTGCGGAGGTGGAAGTAAGCGGTGCGAGTAATGATGTTGATGTGGGAATGAAAGGAGAGTGAACTGTCGAGGATGACACCCAGACTCTTTATCTGGGGGGAGGGGGAAACTGGGGAGCTGTCAATGGTGAGGGAGAAACTTTGGATTTTGGAGAGGGTGGATTTTGTGCCAAGGAGGAGGATTTCAGTTTTATTGCAGTTTAGTTTGAGAAAGTTTGAGGTAAACCAGATTTTTAATTCAGTGAGACAGGAGGTGAGGGAGGGGGGTGGTAGTGAGGACGTGGGTTTGCAGGAGAGGTAGAGCTGGGTGTCATCCGCGTAGCAGTGGAAATGGATGTCGAATTTGCGGAGGATGTGGCCGAGGGGGAGGAGGTAGATGATGAAGAGAAGGGGCCCCAGGACAGATCCCTGGGGCACACCTGAGGTGACTGGGGAGGGTTTAGATGCGAATGATTTAAGCTGTACGAACTGAGTGCGGCCTGTGAGGTATGAATGAAACCAGCTGAGGGGGGTGTCAGAGAGGCCAATGGAGGAGAGTCTGCTGAGGAGGATGGGGTGAGAAATGGTGTCAAAGGCTGCACTCAGATCGAGGAGGATGAGGATGGAAATGGAACCGGAGTCAGCTGCGATGAGGAGGTCGTTTGTTATATGGAGTAATGCAGTTTCTGTACTATGGCGGGGGCGGAATCCTGATTGGAACGGTTTGTAAAGAGAGTTAAGGGATAGGTGACGATGGAGTTGAGCGGCGACAGTTTTTTCCAGGATTTTGGAAAGGAATGGTAAGTTGGAGATGGGGCGGAGGTTATCATAGTTGTTGGGGTCTGATCCAGGTTTCTTTGGTATGGGGGTGACAGCGGCAGTTTTGAAAGCTGAGGGAACTATTCCAGGCGAAAGAGAGGAGTGGATGATAGAGGATATGAGGGGGACCAGGGAGGAAGAGCAGGATTTAACTAAGGTCGAGGGGAGGGGATTGAGCTGACATGTGGCGGGTTTTGATTTGTGGATGAGGTCTGAGATATCGGTGGTAGTGGGGAGAGGAAAACTGGAGAAAAGGTGGCAGGGAAGAGGAGGTTCAGGTCGGGGGAGAGGAGGCTGGTTATGGTGCAATTGCTGGTGAATGTTGTGGATCTTTTGGTTGAAGACGTCCATTATGGAATTGCAGTTTTCAGAAGAGTACAGGTGGGGGGGTAGAGAGTTTGATGGCTGGAGGATTTTGTTAAAGACAGAGAAGAGAGATTTTGTGTTTCCTTCATTGGAGAGAATGAGGCTGGAGTAGTAGTTGGATTTGGTTTGAGAGATTAGGTCCTTATATTGTGTGATGTGAGTGGTGTACATGTCCTTATGGATGGTGAGACCGGTGCGTTTGTAGAGTCACTCAAGCTGTCGGTCTTGGGATTTCTTGGTCCTGAGCTCGGGAGTAAACCAGGGGGCAGAGGCAGAAAATGACACGGACCAGGTTTTCAGGGGGGCAAGAGAGTTAAGAGTGCTTGTGAGGCAAGTGTTGTAATAGGAGACCGGTTCATCAGGGTTTGAGGGAGAGTCCGGGATCGGAAAACTGTCAAAAGTGGAGCGCAGGGTATTGATGTTAATGTCCTTGATGTTGCGAAAGGAGATGAGGCGGGGGGATTTGATGGTGGAGAGGCAGAGGACGGTGTTAAAAGTGAGGAGCAAGTGGTCAGATAGCGGGAAGACATCTGCAGTGGGCTTGGATGGGGTGAGACCGGAGCAGCAGACCAAGTCCAGGGTGTGACCTTTGATGTGGGTGGGGAAATCGATGTGGGGTTTAATTCCAAAACTGTCCAGGCAGGATGCAAAGTCTCTAGTGAGAGGCAGGTTGGGATTGTCCATGTGAATGTTGAAATCACCCAGCAGAATTAAATTTGGTGATAGAGTTGATAGATCCGTGAGAAGAGTAGAGAGTTCTCCAATAAAGTCACCATGAGTCTTGGGGGGGCGGTAAACTGTCGCGATGATGGTAGGTGTAGGACCAGGAAGCTTAAAAACAAGGCATTCAAATGAGTTGAATGCGGGAACGGAGATCGGCAGGACTTTCCACTTCTCGCGGTGAATTACCGCGAGACCTCCACTGCGGCCATTGCCACAGGGACGGCTGATGTAAACAAAGCCGGGAGGAGTGGAATCATTGAGAGCAGAGAAGTCAGTGGGTTATTGCCAGGTTTCAGTTAAAAAGAGAAAGTCGAGCTTACGGTCGATGAGGAGATCTTGGACGAGATGACCTTTGCTCGTGAGTGAACGGATGTTCAGCAGACCGAAGTTGACAGCGGAGGTGTCATGTTTGATAGAAGTAGCGTTAGCCGACCTAGCTAGGCGGGCTAGTGAGCTGTGGTTGACGGCGCGGCCGGAGTTTCTGGAGGGGCGACGAGAGGTAGATCGTGTAGCATTGATGGCGCTGGAGCCACAATGCTGGATGTGTCTGCGGGACCCACGGTGGATGTAGCGCCGGCGAGGTACTCAGGTGATGTCCGGGTGATGATGCAGCTCCGGCGGCGGAGACCTCGGTGCAGTCCGGCAGATCCGAAAAAGGTCGGCGACAGGGTATTGGAATAGTCCAGCCACAGGATGATGGTAGAGCGACAGCAGTATCCAGATGAGCCCAGACCAGATGAGAACATTGTTGGGCCACATGACGGGGAAGGAACCGGCGAGCTTTTGAAAGCTGGCGTTTTGACAGCCGGTTAGCATTAGCAGCCGGGGCTTAGCCCGTGCACTTGTGGACAAAAGTGCCGGAGTTATTTGTGGGAGAGAAACTGTTTTGGCTGTCACAGGCAGGGAAATGGATAGTCGGCTTCTCATGTAGAATCACGGGCCATAAAAGCGATAAAAAAGAAGATATACACAACTTTTTCTGCCGGTGAGCAGCGGCAACATACATGCCAGCGTCCACCCACCGGAAGAATCCAGAAGACACAAAATGAGTTTTATGAATTACATGCATTTTCATTTTGGACAAGATACAGTTACACCAAATGTATATTGCACATACTGCATCTTCTTTTCTACAGCCATAGCAAATGTGTAAAGGTCACATTTACTGCACTGTATATCACTATACAATGTAGTACTGTTTACTGTGAGGTACAGTTACTGCATGCTCATACATGTTTTACCTGTAACATACTGGTAGCGCAGCTCCTTCACTCTTTTACCATTTCTTTCAAATGGAACAGTGTACAGCTGCTTCATATTTATTTGACGTCTTTTCAACACCCTGTCAATGTTTGAAATGCTGACTGTTTGGATGTTTTCAAATATGTTGTTGCCCTCTATCATGGCACTCTTTATCTCCCTTAGTCTTATGGCATTGTTTTGTACAACCATGGTACAAATAGCCCCCTCCTGTTCAGGTGTGAAAAGGGGCCCTCTGCCACCCCTGTGAAGTTGTCTTGCATTACTATATTTTTTCCTACATAGGACTGCAAAACACAAAATTGAGTAAGATGAAATGTCACTATATATAGTATACTTACTGTATATTGTAAAATGTAAGTCGAATACTGTAATATTGTATGAAGCATTACAGAAAGTATACAGTATTACAGTACAGTGCCTATTGTTAGATTACATACCTGTTCTGTCAACGAAAAGTCTGAATGATTGAGGACACAGTTGTTCTCCCAACATTTGGCTGCACCCTTCGACCAGCCTCAGCCATTGTAAGCCCATGATTGAGAACATGGTCTACAAGTGTAGCTCTTATCTCATCAGGAACGCGCATATGTCCTCTGCCTCTTCTGCCTCTTCCTCTGTTTTGCCTCCCAACTCCTCCGCCACGCAGCCTCACTCTTCTTCCTCTTCTTCTCTCTGGCTGTTGACCCCGTCCAATTCCTTGTCCTTCCATTGTCAGACATTGTAACATTGTGTTGTGCTCCGGCAATATATATACTTGCCAGTTGATGGTTCATGAGATGCACCTTTGAGCTATTTCAGAAAACTGGTTGATCATTGGTTGATCTAATGCTTCACACATTTCCCACCGTTAGAGAAAGTCAAGATTCACCTGGGAGCAATTTACCAATTCAGGACAGATTCAGAAATGTCTAACTGTGAGTGTTGTGTGGTGGTGGTCGGAGAGGCCGTAGGCGCAGAATGGCAGCCACGTCTCCACCACCACCAAAGTGTGACTGTGTGAGCGAATGAATGATGTATCCAATGTAAAGCGCTTTGAGGGTCTCTGATAAAGCGCTATATGAAATCTGATGCATTATTATTATTATTATTAGAAATTTATAGAAATATGCATGACATATTATGACAGCTTGTTCAACCATTTTGCATGTAAAGACTTATGCGATGAACTAATGCCTAAATGTTGTGGGGGGTGAGACTATTCAACAGAGACCCATTATAATACATTTTGATCAACATGACATAAGCAATTGATAATGTAGGAAACAGCAGAAAACTGTTGGACTATTTGCTCACGCAGTTGTTCACAAAGTGGTGAACCTCGCCCCATCCTTGCTTGTGAATGACTGAGAATTTTTGGGGAAGCTGCTTTTATACCTAATCATGGCATCCACCTGTTCCCATTAGCCTGCTCACCTGTGGGATGTTCCAAATAGGTGTTTGATGAGCATTCCTCAAATTTCTCAGTATTTTTTGCCATCTTTCCCAACTTCTTTGTCACGTGTTGCAGCCATGAAATTCTGAGTTAATTATTTGCCAAAAAATTTAAAGTTTATGAGTTTGACCATTAATTATCTTGTCTTATTTACAATTTCCCAACTTCAGTGGAATTGGGTTTTGTAGATACTTACAAATCAGACATTGTGTCACAAATAATACAGAAAATATACAAAAGGAATCTACAGATATAGAAAACAATTTCAGACATCTGTTTAAACACCGTTCGTTGACAAAAACAAGTAATATCCCACATGTACAAAAACTTAATGATGGATACGTCAGACAATACACTAAACATCAAGAAACAATGGGAACTGGAGCTGAATGCATGTACTTCAAAAGTACTTTTGAAGTATAAAGGAAACGTTGAAAGGGCTCAGGATAAAAAGCCTGGAATACTTCACAGGGAAACCAGCAACAAAATTTCAGGGTGCATAGGTAGAAATTATTTGTCAACCCTAGGATCCAGGACATGCAGGTATGTCCAAATGATTCTCCCATGAAGCTAAGATCATTCATATTCTGGATATAGGTGCAAATAGAAAGGAAATGCAATAGAAAACTGAGCAAAAATGAGCTATTCTAGCCATTTTTCATATAAATATGGGATAACATACAGATGAAAAAACTCAAAAAAGCATTATGCACTATGAGGAAGTAATATTTTACACAAGCAGGCAAGTGGGGCTGACTCCAGATGAGGTCAGGACTGTATAATATGCCAAATGTGGTGATTTTTGAACTAACGTACCACACATTTTGACTGATTACTCAAAAAGTTATGGAATGCCCATCCTGAAACTTGCAGGGATGCTAGTGGACATGATAGTCTTTCTTTAGTGTGAATATGAAGAAAATTGAAGGACCCGTGTTTTTTGCTATTTCCAATCTAAGATTTTGGTCTTTTATAATTTTTTAACCCAAAGTTAAAACAAAAACACACAGGGAGGCGGCTTTCAGTTTTTATGGTCCCCGGTTGTGGAACAGCCTGCCGGAGAGCCTCAGGGCCACAAAGACTGTTGATGTTTTTAAGAAGAGGCGCAAGACTCACCTTTTAAACCAGGCTATTCACTGATTGTCTTCTCTTATGTCTCTTAATTCTAATCTTCATTTTAATCAATGTTCTTATGTTTATTATATGTAATGTTTATTTTATGCATTTTTACCAATTGTGTTTATCAACTCATTGACGTTGTTTTACTATTCCTATATATTTTTTCTCTCTTAGTCTTTTTCTTAATTCCCTGCAATGAGGTTTTTACGTCTTTCACCTCTCTTCATGGTAAAGAGCGCTTATTTGTTTGTTCATTTTATATTATGTTCTTGTCTTAGACCATCAGGTTTTAGGCTTTCTGTTCATCATTTTTTATCTTTTTATCTCCAGTTTTTCCCCAAAGGCAGCTCTTTCCTCACACGATGTCTTGGTGTCAAGCCATGTCTCTTAAGCATAACATCTTATATGCTTGCTATGTGTGCGCTTGTGTCCGTGCGCTTTTGAGAGGGTGGGCGTGTGTGTCTTTGTGTGTGTTTGTGTGGGTCTTTGGGTGTATGTGTGGGTGGGACGGTTGGGTTTTATTGTTTTTTTTTTAGCCTCCGTGAAGCACTTTGAATTACATTCTTGTACGAAAAGTGCCATATCAATAAAGTTGAATTAGAATTTAGTCTTTCACAGTGTGATACATAGTCTGAGAAATAACCCCTGCTGCCTTCCCTGGATTTTACGTGAGTATAGTGCTGTTTTGAAGGGGCTGTTTTGCGTGTACAATTGCCTCTGTACAAAGCCAAAAGTTTTGTGGTAATTCAGAAAACAAAATGTTTTATGTCTACTCTAAATTTACAGTGTGCTGTAGCTTCTAAATCTGCTTTAGATAAGATTCAAATACAAAAAGTAATTAATATTGGGTGTCCAGAAGGGACCAAAGCAAACCTATGGAGCCAGATCAGGCTCAAAAGTATTGATTGTTTACCAAAAGTAGTGTAAGTGAAAAAATAAAAGGTGAAGTGGAAAAATAAGATTTGAACCTGAAAAAAATAAAATGGTACCTGAAAGTCTTGAATTTCGAAATTGAACTTTGCAAAATCCCAGAATGCATGAGAAAAATTTGTTCAAATGTAACTTTGATTCTGTTTTTTAATACTTTTGAATAAATTACTTATTTCTATTTTTCACTTCAATTTATATTTTGATCTTGGAGTACTTTTTTTTTTTCGATTGAATTTTATTTATTTATTTCAGATTCAGATCTTATTTTTACGGATTCAAAACTTTTTTTTCGGTTTTAGATTATTTTTCAGATTCAGATCTTTTTTCGGATTCAACTTGAAAAGTTTCAGGTTCACTTTTCACCCTAGTTTTCTGTGGGGGCAGGCCTCGACTGAGAGGGGCGCAGTCTGCCATGAGTGACAGGTCTCCCCCTCCTTCCCCACCCCATCACCCTGCGTTGGACCAATAGGAGCCGAGTCTCGTTGCCATAGTATCAGAAATACACAAACATGGCGATGACCGCATCTCGCAGCGAGACAAGCGAAGAGGAAGAAAAGAAAAGGAAAAAAGAAAACAGCCTCCAAAAGTGCATAAAAAAGGAACGAAACAATGCTATATGCATCTATCATCCAGAGTGAAGACGTTCTCGACTTTACATGGACAAGTTGGGAAACTTAAAGAACTAGTATTAGAGAGTGGCTTTCTCTACAGGGTGAGACAAAGGACCTTGCAGAAACTTATAAACTTTGCGTTGATATCAACATTGACAATGTTCCTGATGTCGCTGGGTTTCACATGACATGCTTCAAGCGATTTATTTGCAAAAGGCGTTTGAGAAACAAGAACGTGATGCAGCCGCAGGTCAGCCAAACCCCTCAGGCAGCATCGCCGATGCATCCACTAATTCACTTATGCGTATACTAAGGCACCAATAACTCTTTCAGATGTTTGGTAGATGTATTTATGACATTTGAGAAAGATTTTGTCTTTCCAGAATCAACATAGCAGTTTCTACAAGCAAAAACAGCAGCATCATATAATTGTTTTTTTGGGTTACTCACAAATATGTACATTTCTGGCTGGTGACAAAAGTCTGACAGTTAGTCTGAGTACATATTTTAACCCAAAGTCCAGAATGCTATTGTCTATGCAAAAATGCATTGAACAAGTAGCACCAGCGTATTTGAACGAAATTCACTTTCTAGGCACTCTTTCCTTTGTTCCAATACAGCCTATGACCTCGAGCGAAGTTTCTTTCGCAGAGTTCCAGGTGCCGTGGACATGGATGCATCGGCGATGCTGCTTTAAGGGCTCAAAGGCCTTTTGCAAATAAATCGCTGTTAGCATGGCATGTTAAACCCAGTGTCATCAGGAACTTTGACAAAGTTGATATCAACGCAATGTTTATACGTTTCTGCAAGGTCTTTTGTCTCACCCTGTAGAGAAAGCCACTTTCTAATACTAGTTCTTTAAGTTTCCCAACGTGTTCTTGTAAAGTGGAGAACGTCTTCACTCTGGACAGATGACAGATGCATATAGCATCGTTTCGTTCCATTTTTTTGCACTTTTGAAGGCTGTTTTCTTCCTTTCTTTTCTTCCTCTTCGCTTGTCTCGCTGCTAGATGCGGTCATCGCCATGTTGACACATGACAAAAATCGCTTCACCACCTGCATATTCGATTGTGCGTGTGCAAGTATCACTACGCCGCAGAAAGGAAATAGTTCGACACCGAAATACTGATTACTACAAATCGACAGGATGGCATGAGTAGATTTTTTTTTTAGTACTTACTATCAATAGAGCTATTTTATGAATCACAGTTTATGTTGCCCCACTAAAGTGGAATGAACCAACACGATCTCATTCAGCCAATACAGCCTAATCGTAGGCTAAGCTAATGTGTATTCATGCCACGTCCTGAACGCAGGGTGATGGGGTGGGGAAGGAGGGGGAGACCTGTCACTCATGGCAGACTGCGCCCCTCTCAGTCGAGGCCTGCCCCCACAGAAAACTAGGGTGAAAAGTGAACCTGAAACTTTTCAAGTTGAATCCGAAAAAAGATCTGAATCTGAAAAATAATCTGAAACCGAAAAAAAAAAAAACGTTTTGAATCTGTAAAAATAAGATCTGACTCTGAAATAAATAAAATTCAATCGAAAAAAAAAACTACTCCAAGATCGAAATATACATTGAAGTGAAAAATAGAAATAAGTAATTTATTCAAAAGTATTAAAAAACAGAATCAAAGTTACATTTGAACAGATTTTTCTCATGCATTCTGGGATTTTTCAAAGTTCAATTTCGAAATTCAAGACTGTCAGGTTCCATTTTATTTTTTTCAGGTTCAAATCTTATTTTTCCTCTTCACTTTTTATTTTTTCACCTACACTCTTTTTGGTAAACAATCAATACTTTTGAGCCTGATCTGTCTCCATACAAACCTGCAGTCCTAGAAATCTTCAACCTGTTTCACACTGACACATTTCCCAAACATTGTTTTTTCATTTCATCATTACTTTATCATTATCATTTCCTTGAAGTAATAATCAGCTCTGTATCTTTGATGGTAGATCTGAATGATATTAAGACAATTAATATTCTGCATTATTGAAATTATCTTAGAATTATTAAAATATTTCAACATATTTAAAGCAGTGTATGTCCCTATATTTGATACTATATACAAGTAAAACAAGCAGTAGACTTTAAAATCAGCCTCTTTTGTGGGATGCAAAATGATAGTCCTTCATTACCGTAATGTCTGTCACACACACTGTAAGATTAATAAGTAAATTCCAGAAAGTCAGAGATTCAGTAGTCAGTGTTTCACTAGACCTGCTCCAAACTCCTCAAGCTTTCACCCAGCTTTTCACCCAGAGTTAACCCTGAAGTGACTGAAAATCCTACTGCAGGCCCTTGGATATAAACTCATAGCAGTGCTTGTCTAAAATAACACAATTTTCCCAGCTTTTAACTCTCTCCCTCTTCATGTTTTGAAATTGTCCTTCCAGGGCTTCAGAGCTGTCATGTTGGGGCAGAACATTACAGAAATAAGGCTTACAGTAGCTCCAAACCCTCTCCAGACAGAAACCAGCTGTCACACAGGCTTACTGCTCCCCTCAACCCATGTTTCGAGAGCCATATTCGCAAAGATGGAGACATCAGTCAAATTGAACCTCCCACTGCAAGGAACGTGGAAAACAAAGACCCCAAGCGTTTTCCTGCAGTTGTACTTTCTGCTTTCAAAGGTTGAAAACCAAGTTGACACAAAAAAAGAAGCACTGTAAAGTCAGGGCAGCTTTCCTGCAGGGTATCAAATTAGACAAACAGGAAGTTTGGAAGTATGCTGTGCGTTAAGAAAAACCTCTCTTTATTTCTGAGAGCGAGACCTGCCCTTCTTTCATGTGTCAGAGTGATTTCCAGCGTGTTTTCCTTTGCAATGTCATGTGCTTATTATTTATATGTCAACATATAGAAAAGAAAAGGGAAAAAAGTATTTGCAGACATTTCCCTCATCAGAAAAAAAAACATTAAGGCAGTCTAAGGTGAAGTATGCTTAGATACACACACAACTTATTTGGACTGAAAAACAGAGAAAAACCAGAGGGCTGTTTGGTATACTCCTCAGAGAACATAGATTTCTTGCTCAACGTCCCTGAGATCAAAAAACTCTCCAAACACAGCTCTACGTGCATTTGAAGCTTGGGACAGAGATGTCACTTATGCTGTGCTACACTTTACAAGCAAAGAGAAAGACTTGAGGACAGAGTCTTTGCAAATGTTTTTCTGCTAACCAGCCATCAAAAGTTCACCCTCAGATCTGAAACTTTCATGCAGTATTTCCAGAATTTAAAAAAAAAAAAAAAAAAAAAACACAATGTTGAATAAGTTTTCAATGAAGCAGAGTTATAGAGAAGCATTTGAATTATGGTTTTAAAATAAAGAATATCCCAACTCCAGTACAGGGTGTTACAGATCCAACAGGCAGGCGAGTGCTCACAGAAAATACACTACACCTGAGAGTCTTTGAGAAGTGAAGCGGCACTGTCGAGGGGCAGGCTGGGCTCGTGGTCGATGTGGAGGCAATGTCGAATCCTGGCAGACAATCAGCGGGGCAGACTAATTCCAGAGGGATCAGACGGAAGGATAGTTGTGGACAGGCAGTAGGTCGGGAAACCGGCAACACAGTGAAACCTGAAGTTCTCACAGGAGTGAAGAAACTTAACAGGGAGTGAAGAAACTTAACAGGGGATCCAAGGGCTGAGACAAGAAGACGTGGTCAGAGACAAGCAGGAGTCGAAACCGAGAAGTCAATCCGAGAAATAACCCTGGAGAGTCATGCATGCTGCGAAGACAATCTGGCACTGACTGAGGGACACAGAGTGACTTAAATACTGGCTGGCTAATCAGCAGTGAGGAGCTGCAGCTTGTCACTCACAGGTGTGGGGAATCAGCGCTGATGAGGAGGTGTGGCAGGGATGTGAGTGAGAATCAGCCTGAGAAACACAGCAGAGTGTGACAACACATAGAGCAAACACACAAATGCTCACGTTGGTGTCATCAGTGTGCTGGTGGCATGTTGCTGTCCTGATGACACATGAAAGCTGCTGCACTTTGGACAAACAAATCTGCAGTTCTGTCCTGCTGTGGCATTGGTTTGACGCCTGCTATGCCTAAAACACACCTTTTGATCATTTAGGGAGTTAATCCAACCTCTCTGCTCCCTGCACCTCACAAAGTGGCCAGATTGTGCACTGTTTAACTAGCAACAAATTGCACACATATTGGACCCTCATTCACCAGTGGTGTGTCGGTCATAAACGAACGGATTAAAAGAACTAGTTCTTTTTTGGTGAACGAAATGAACGAGGTCCCCCTTCCCCAAATGATCCGTTCAGTCTGTTCAGTTCTTTTGATTGGTCAGTTCACTATTCCTTAGGGAGGGACTATCTCCGTGCTTGCCTGTCTTATCCTATTGTCGCGCCTCGCTCTGTGGGTGGGTGGGGCTTAGAGAGAAGCAGCAGTGGTACTGAGTGGACTGAAAGAGCAGGACCAATGACCGACTTGGTCTCCGTCTTTTCAGTCAGCTCGGTCTGACCGAGAGATTGACTGACTCTCAGACTGACTAAGTACAAGCGTTCACTCTCAGGTGCTGTCAGCCTGTCACTAGCCGACCGACTTGTGAACGCAATGGGATGTACTGAATGAAATAAACTATAAGGCAGTCTCTTGTGGGGGGTATCTGTACTCACGAGTCCAACAAACAGTGCCGCGGCCGCTGCACGAGCCGACTGCCGAACCCGAGCGAGCGGGACAGTAACACTCACACACACACACACACACACACACACACAGGCAGGCACACAGCTGCTGCTGCAGCCAGAGGCAGAGACTCACTAGCAGAAGGTTTAGCATGCTAAGCTAACAAACAGCGGTTGATTAGAGTACGTGGGGTTGCTTGAGGCAGCCGGATGTGTTTGTCCAGTAAAATATCCCGATGCCTTACGGTGTCTGTGTACAGACACATCTGTATTCAGCCACCATTTGAATTAGTATCAATGTATAATGTGCTAGCCTAGCTATATAGCTTGTTTTAGCTGGGTCAACATGCCGGTGTTTCGGTGTAAAAAGTGTTACCTGGAGACTTTCGAAAAAATGTGCATGAGATTGTCCCAAGTCGCACAGCTGTTGAATACGTATCCTTAGATCTCTCTGTGTTTTGAATGTAAGCAAAGACATACTTGTTGGAAATACTTGATGTTATTGTCACAAAGGGAGCCAAGAGGCTCTCATTCATTCAGAATCTAAACAGATCTCCCCCTGCATAAACCCGGTCAGCCGTGTCAAGTCAGTCCGTTCGCTTACGTTTGTTCAGACGCTAGACGAATGTGAACATGAGTGAACAGACTGACTAACGACCAATTGACTGAAATGACCGAATTGAACAGATCTTTTTACTGAACGAACCAGAATGATCTGGTTCACTGAAATGAACGGTTTTACCCACCACTATCATTCACTTTGACCTGAGGCTTTAGATTTTTTTTGTCACCGATATTTGTTTTGTTGTTAAGACACAAAATACTTTCAAATATTGACTTTACCAGATCTTTAAATTGCCATATTGTACTTCAGCTGTGTTTTTTTTTTATTTATTTAGCAAAAGCTTATTTTTGTGAGGAATATTTGTCTGCTTGTGAAACAAACTGAAAATAAAACTGACATCTCTCCATAAGCTTGAGAGACATATAAACCAGCTATGGTCGGGTTAACATACCGATATGCAGATCTATGAAAACATCACGTGATTTATTAAAGATGAAGGTCCATCATCTTTTCACTACAGTAGTTGCGATTATTGTTACACTTGACACTTTATAAACTCTGAGGTCATGTCCTCTTTTCATCTACTTTTTCTGTTGTGCTGTTTAACCTGATAGTAGACTTTCTTCAGAGTTTTCCAGTGGTCCCTTCTATGTTTGACGTTTTGGTCAATCCTAGCTTTGCAGAATTTTTTTGAACTTCTTCTAAATATTAAATATTTCTTGTTTACCTACCATCTATGAGTGTGATAATGTGTAGTTCTTTGAGAGTTTGTATTAATAACAAGCCGTCATATTTTCAAGTGAGTAAATGTCACTGCATATTCAGGTCAAGACAGAGCATGCAAAGACAGGATGCAGCCTGACAACCTTTGATTTCACCATTTACATGACAAAACTTTCCTTTTGATCAGTTTGGGAAATAAATTTTCTACCCCTGTACAACCAAATGAAATTCCATTTAGTTTCGGCCTGTTTATTCTGATTGAGGTGTTTCTACAGAGCATTTTTATTTAGTTTGGACTTCTAATCCAATTGTAATCTGAATACTGGGCTCCATGTAGGCCCAGTTTGTCTACAGATGGGCCAGTCTTTTTATATGACTGAAATCACTACCAGGGGCATAAGCCAGAGGGAGATCTATTATACTCATTTCCCCCTTTGGATTTAAATTAAAACACCTTGTTTATCAGAATGAACACTAACAGCATTATGCTGTTTATTTTCTCACATACAGAAACAAATGGACAAACTAAATCAACAAAGTGTGGAGCAGAAAATGAGACTTTTATTGTTACCTCGGGTCCACAGGAACCAAAAAATCTCAACAGAAGCTTTTAAAGTTGAAATCTGTTGTAAAAATAATACCCCTTTTAAAACACTGGCAGAAAAGGACTTGTTTCCTTTTAACCACAGAAAAACTAGAAACTTACAGAGGCAACATGCACTTAAGCTATTTTTCCTTCAAACCTTAACATCCCCTTCATTCTGCAATTAAAGGTGTTTGGTTTAAGAATAGGAAGTATGAAACACTTATATCTTGAATACACTCACTGTTTTAAATGTGCAATCAGCTTTCTGCCCTACCACGGCACCTAAAGATAGAAACCTCTGAAAATATCTCCCCAGATATCTCCACATGTATTAACACATTTCTTGCCTTGTGCAGCTATTTTCTCTTCCACACTCCTACTTATTCTTTTCATGAATCTGTGGCTTTACTGCCCTTTTACTATATCTATTTTCAATCACAGCTTCTATCAAAAAGGACTCCTCAGCACCCCCTTTATATTTTCCCTGCTCCCCTTTCTAAATATTCTAACACTGTATTATGTGAGATGTTCATCTCTTTCATCAATGTGGAGTATGTTCCAATCACAAAGTCTTTCTGTAGGGTTTTGTCTGTCTGCCTCAGTAGCATGGAAGCCTGTATTTCTGAGTTTCTGTTTAATTCTGTTTTATTTATGTGGAGGTTTTTCTGAAGTGCTGTCCTCCACCAACATAGTCGGGTCAAGAAGTAAGATTCTGTGACCATATTCTGGCAAGGATGTTTTGATGATTGACTTGACCTCTATGGACCCTTTAGAAAAGATTTAGCCCCCAGGTCCCTCGCAAAAATCCTGGCATTTTTTGGTAGACAGCTAAATTCAAGATGGCGGCCGGCGCCATCTCTAAAAATTAACTTTTGATCTGGATGACCTAGAATCATGTATGAAGGCACTTTTCCATACAACTCAAGCATGAGGTTTCCAAATCTGACATAGTTTTAATCATACAACTTTGTTTTGACCGCGATATTCAAGATGGCTGCCATCTAGTACTGTGATTCTCAACCTTTTCAGGACTTGACCCCCCAAAAAAATCATATTTGAACTAGGTAACCCCCCAATTTGTTTGACTCTGTTCCACATATACATTTTGTGAAAATAGCAGATCTACAAGCCTCTAACACCTTGTATTGGGAGGTGTGTGAGCTTGTAGATCGGCTATTTTCACAATTTCTGCCTTTTTCTTATATTATTTGACAATTTGACCAATGGTTTAGCATTGTTTGTTGATAACTTTGGATGCAGTGATGATCTTTTTCTTTGAGGATCTTACAAGTCCTAACATTATCATTTCACTGTCGTCTGGGGGTACCCCACCAACCAGCGATCAAGTACAGAGAAAGCTTAACTTAACAACAACATAAAAGCAAGTGAGTATTGCACTCAAACTATCCAGTATGCTTGAATCATGTCAGCAGCAGTACTTAACTCAGGCAATTTGATTGGCTGTCCCTTCATATCAGGGCATGTTAGCACATGCTGCTTTTTTAGTGCTGCTGCTTTCCTAAATGTTGCCTCAGTCATACTTTTGAGCCCACAGTAAGAGGAGCTACACATTTAGTCATTCTTTTGAACTCACAGTTAGAGGAGCTACACATTTGATCTGTAAAGACAGTGTGCATGCAGCATAGATAGCTGCTTGAATATGGAAGAAAATAATATACCAACAGGGACAGACAGACAGTCTTGTATTCTCCAGTGTGGTAGTCTGTGTAATGAAGCCACAGATACCATTAAGTCAACCCAGAGATGAGAAAACATAAAACACAAACAGTCGTTTGGCAGCTGGATCTGCAGCTGTGGAACAGTCATCCAACAAAGAATACTGAGATGGGATTTCTTTAGTCTCTTGTTTTTTCTGTCTTTTTTTTTTGGCTTGTTCCAGTTTATTAGAATTGAATGGGGTCAACTTACATGCTTCATGGACACATTTTCCAACCGGACCTTGCTCCCAATCGACAGTTGTATAAACATGTCCAAACTTGCCAAGGCCACTCCATAACAGTGCCCTGTGTTTTATGTTTTCCCATTAGTTTGAGTGCAATATTCACTGGCCTTTATGTTGTTAAGTTAAGCTTTCTCTGTACTTGATCATTGGTTGGTGGGGTACCCCCAGATGACAGTGAAATGATAATGTTAGGACTTGTGAGATCGTTCATGAAGGAAATATGCTGCAGTGGTCCAGACTTGATGTTTTTGGATATTTA
Organism: Xyrichtys novacula; assembly: GCA_962446985.1. Taxonomy (NCBI): domain Eukaryota; kingdom Metazoa; phylum Chordata; class Actinopteri; order Labriformes; family Labridae; genus Xyrichtys; species Xyrichtys novacula. The sequence goes on from OY660869.1 coordinate 2,036,634, forward strand.
GAGTTGATATTTCAATGGGCCGAAGTCCAGACTGTTGTTGGAAGGAACCGCAAGTGATTCACGCAACAGGATGGCCCAGCCAGGCTACAATTAATCTAGATGTTTTACAACCAATATTTAAACCCTATGTAAACCTTTAATAAATGGTTCATAAATGATGAATGAAAATTATTAATCATAATTTCATTGCTTGTTAATGGTAAAGTAACTATTAACTTACATTAATAAACTGTCTATTTACCATTTATAGTTGGTCTATATGCTGTTTTTAAATGATGATTAAACAATAACAAACTATCTTTTTACCATTTATAAATTATTTTCATTTAAAGCGTCAGTGTTAAATTTCCTCATTTCTGTGTTTTTATTTTACCATTAGATTAATTGTCACAGCTGGCAGAGCCCCTCAATGTGCTGTAAACCCCCTTATAAAAATAATACATGGTGAATATTGGGCTTAGGCAACAAAAAAAAAAGCTATTGACTGCCGATTTTGCCGTCAACAGTACCTTTTACAATAAAATTTTGGAATATCAACCAGCGGCTGTCTTGGTTTGATATATAGTTACAGGGAATTATAAAGATGTGTTATCATTTAAAAATCATGTGTTGCCCGGTGTGACTTCATCATGACTGAGACTATAAAAGGCAGGAACCAACACAGCAGAGATCAGGATTTTTGAGGATCCTGATGAGTTTCTGGAGAGTAATGATCTGTTGGAGGACACAGATGCCACCTCCAGACCAACATGTGCTGCTAAAGATGTGGACATCTTCACCTCTGTGTGGTCTTCTGCACAGTCAGACATCTCTGCATCCACATTTGACACCCTACCAGAGGAGAGCAGGAGTCTGTCCTTCATAAGCTCAGATGTAGAGGAGGTGAGTGAATACTACATTATCCACACACACCTTGATACACAGGATAGGAGAGAACAACAAGGTCATTTTTAAGGGTTAACACACTTTAACAAGAAAATTTTACATCTGGGCAAGATGATTAAACATTTTGCAGAGGAAGTGTTTTTAATTTGTAAGGTTCTGATTATCATCTGTTTGACAAAAGCTACATTTTTCCATCAGTTTAGTTCAAATTCATTATTTGTTTCTTTACTGTTTTCACTGTTGTACCCTTTCTAGATGGAGGGTTTTAAAAGGACTTCTTCTTTAACTCCAGTTTTACAGCTTTTGTTTATTTTCTTCTCTTCCAGATGTCTAATTTGAGTGACAAAGAAAATGAACCAGAGAGCAGCTCCACATGCACCTCCGTGTGGTCTTCTGCAGATACTGACCCGATGAACTGTGACGATCTTCTTCAGGAAGAAGACTTCTTCTGCAGTCGCAGTTCCTCACCTGCAGACGAGCTGAAGTCAGACAGTTTGACTTGGGGCTCCCTCAGTTGGGACTGCAGCTCCACATGTACCAATTGTGATGGGTATTACTTCTGTGAGAGCGAAAACCAAGCAGATGAATCTGTGAAGGTCCTCAATATAAAGGTGAAGAGCTGTCTCCCAGGACCCGCAAATGATGAAGATGGGGATTCATCCCCCCCCAGAAGAAACAGAGGCAGAGGAAGAAACAGGAGCCTCCCATGTCCCTGCTCCTGCTGCCTCTAAGAAGTCTTTTACATTCAACTTCAGAGGTCATCTGAGGAGGAAGGTTTCAGACAAAAATGAGAAGGACACCCCAGCAGAGAGCAAGGGTGAGAAGAAAGAGAGGAGGACTTTCCTACAATGGATGAGAAGAAAGAGAATCCAGCCAGCCCCTCTCAAAAATATGAATGAGGTCCAGTCTGACAGCAGTGAAGCAGAGCACAAACAGAGCAGCACCTCCAGTGAAGAGGACGTTGTGACTATTTCTACTCAGCTGGAGAAAAATGAAACCTTTTTGCCATGCCGAAGCAAAACTTCATAGAGTATCACAGTCACTGATACCAATCCACAAAAGTCAAGGTCGAAGACCTCTGTAGACTACATTGAGCCAGACGCTGAGGGTCCAGAAAAAAACAACACAAGCGCTGAGCCACAACCAAAGAAGAGCAAGCGGCTCAGGAAATTCCCCAGCAATCCGTTCTCAAAGGTAAGGACACATTTATTTGTGAATTGTTTGGTGGTTCATGAAGGAAATATGCTACAGTGGTCCAGACTTGATGTTTTTGGATATTTAGAGTTGATATTTCAATGGGCCGAAGTCCAGACTGTTGTGGGAAGGAACTGCAAGTGATTCACGCAACAGGATGGCCCAGCCAGGCTACAATTAATCTAGATGTTTTACAACCAATATTTAAACCCTATGTAAACCTTTAATAAATGGTTCATAAATAATGAATGAAAATTATTAATCATAATTTCATTGCTTGTTAATGGTAAAGTAACTATTAACTTACATTAATAAACTATCTATTTACCATTTATAGTTGGTCTATATGCTGTTTTTAAATGATTAAACAATAACAAACTATCTATTTACCATTTATAAATTATTATCATTTAAAACGTCAGTGTTAAATTTCCTCATTTCTGTGTTTTTATTTTACCATTAGATTAAATGTCACAGCTGGCAGAGCCCCTCAATGTGCTGTAAACCCCCTTATAAAAATAATACATGGTGAATATTGGGCTTAAGCAACAACAAAAAAGGCTATTGATTGCTGATTTTGCCGTCAACAGTACCTTTTACAATACAATTTTTGAATATCAACCAGTGACTGTTTTGGTTTGATATATAGTTACAGGGAATTTTAAAGATGTGTTATCATTTAAAAATCATGTGTTGCCCGGTGTGACTTCATCATGACTGAGACTATAAAAGGCAGGAACCACCACAGCACAGATCTTTTCACCTCGAAACACACACCTGTTAACTTGTTAACTTGTGAGCCGGAGGGAGAAATACTAGCAACCCATTGAGAGAGAGAGAGAGAGAGAGATTTGAATCAGAGAGAAGAAGGAAATCAATAGAGAGAGAGAGAGAAGGAGAGAGGTGGAGAAGAAGCGAGAGAGATCATGAGATCGATGGATCTGAAGATTCAGAAACCGTGAAATCGATTGACCAAGAGATCCAGAGAGCAACAGATCGAGAGATCCTGAAATTGTGAGATCCAGAGATCAAGAGAATTGTTTCATTTGTGACTGTTTGGAAAGACAAACTTGTCTTATTTGAGCGAAATGGAAATTGAACCTGAGAGAATGGAAGAAATCCCCATCCCTCCCAGGATCCCGGTGAACCCGGCAGAGGTAATACACCTCACTGTTTCCAGGATTTTTGAGGATCCTGATGAGTTTCTGGAGAGTAATGATCTGTTGGAGGACACAGATGCCACCTCCAGACCAACATGTGCTGCTAAAGATGTGGACATCTTCACCTCTGTGTGGTCTTCTGCACAGTCAGACATCTCTGCATCCACATTTGACACCCTACCAGAGGAGAGCAGGAGTCTGTCCTTCATAAGCTCAGATGTAGAGGAGGTGAGTGAATACTACATTATCCACACACACCTTGATACACAGGATAGGAGAGAACAACAAGGTCATTTTTAAGGGTTAACACACTTTAACAAGAAAATTTTACATCTGGGCAAGATGACTAAACATTTTGCAGAGGAAGTGGTTTATCAGAATGAACACTAACAGCATTATGCTGTTTATTTTCTCACATACAGAAACAAATGGACAAACTAAATCAACAAAGTGTGGAGCAGAAAATGAGACTTTTATTGTTACCTCGGGTCCACAGGAACCAAAAAATCTCAACAGAAGCTTTTAAAGTTGAAATCTGTTGTAAAAATAATACCCCTTTTAAAACACTGGCAGAAAAGGACTTGTTTCCTTTTAACCACAGAAAAACTAGAAACTTACAGAGGCAACATGCACTTAAGCTATTTTTCCTTCAAACCTTAACATCCCCTTCATTCTGCAATGAAAGGTGTTTGGTTTAAGAATAGGAAGTAGGAAACACTTATATCTTGAATACACTCACTGTTTTAAATGTGCAATCAGCTTTCTGCCCTCCCACAGCACCTAAAGATAGAAACCTCTGAAAATATCTCCCCAGATATCTCCACATGTATTAACACATTTCTTGCCTTGTGCAGCTATTTTCTCTTCCACACTCCTACTTATTCTTTTCATGAATCTGTGGCTTTACTGCCCTTTTACTATATCTATTTTCAATCACAGCTTCTATCAAAAAGGACTCCTCAGCACCCCCTTTATATTTTCCCTGCTCCCCTTTCTAAATATTCTAACACTGTATTATGTGAGATGTTCATCTCTTTCATCAATGTGGAGTATGTTCCAATCACAAAGTCTTTCTGTAGGGTTTTGTCTGTCTGCCTCAGTAGCGTGGAAGCCTGTATTTCTGAGTTTCTGTTTAATGTTGTTTTATTTATGTGGAGGTTTTTCTGAAGTGCTGTCCTCCACCAACATAGTCGGGTCACGAAGTAAGATTCTGTGACCATACTCTGGCAAGGATGTTTTGATGATTAATTTGACCTCTATGGACCCTTTAGAAAAGATTTAGCCCCCAGGTCCCTCGCAAAAATCTTGGCATTTTTTGGTAGACAGCTAAATTCAAGATTTTTTTTTTGGCTTGTTCCAGTTTATTAGAATTGAATAGGGTCAACTTACATGCTTCATGGACACATTTTCCAACCGGACCTTGCTCCCAATCGACAGTTGTATAAACATGTCCAAACTTGTCAAGGCCACTCCATAACAGTGCCCTTTGTTTTATGTTTTCCCAGTAGTTTGAGTGCAATATTCACTGGCCTTTATGTTGTTAAGTTAAGCTTTCTCTGTACTTGATCATTGGTTGGTGGGGTACCCCCAGATGACAGTGAAATGATAATGTTAGGACTTGTAACATCCTCAAAGAAAAAGATCATCACTGCATCCAAAGTTATCAACAAACAATGCTAAACCATTGGCCAAATTGTCAAATGATATAAGAAAAAGGCAGAAATTGTGAAAATAGCCGATATACTAGCTCATACGCCTCCCAATACAAGGTGTTACGGGCTTGTAGATCTGCTATTTTCACAATGTCTATATGTGGAACAGAGTCAAACAAATTGGGGGTTACCCAGTTCAAATATGATTGTTTTGGGGGGTCAAGTCCTGAAAAGGTTGGGAATCACAGTACTAGATGGCAGCCATCTTGAATATCGCAGTCAAAACGAAGTTGTATGATTAAAACTGTCAGATTTGGAATCCTCATGCTTCATACATGATTCTAGGTCATCCAGATCAAAAGTTAATTTTTAGAGATGGCGCCGGCCGCCATCTTGATTTTAGCTGTCTACCAAAAAATGCCAGGATTTTTGCGAGGGACCTGGGGGCTAAATCTTTTCTTAAGGGTCCATAGAGGTCAAATCAATCATCAAAACATCCTTGCCAGAGTATGGTCACAGAATCTTACTTCGTGACCCGACTAACACAGACTGATACTGTCAAAATGGTACAGAACAGGCAGATGTTGGTGTGTGATTGTTCATTCACCGGTAATGTGTTTATACACTCTTAAACTGCTGGTGTAACAGATCAGGAAGTTTATCCTGCATAAAAAAATATTTTCTTTCTAATATTTTATTCTTTTTCATTATTTTGGAGGTTTTCTTTGGTGTATTGAGGGTTAATTTTGCAAAAATTTTCAGTTTCGGTAGCGTGTTCATAATTTGCACATATAAAAGTTACAAGCTTGATTTAACTGTAAAAATAGTTTGGTAGTTTTATATATATGTGTAAAAGAGATGGAGTTTGTGACTTTTTCTTTAATACTTGGGCTGTAAATCAGAGAGAGAGCTAGCTTAAAACGTGGTTGTTTTGTGTGTGTACATGTGGCTGTGGGCTTTTGCCGTTAATACATCCCCTGTGAGAACATTTGAGTATTTCTTTTTCTCATGTAAGCTGTGTTGTAGAGATAGGACCCGGTTGACAGCATTTTTGCTCTCTCTGAATTTATTCAGGTATGTTTCTCTTGCTGTGCATCTGTTACTGTCCATGAAGAGTTCATTTGTTATTCACTGTTGTGAAATGTGGATTCAATGTTAAAAAAACGCAATGGATATGAAACTATGCAGACATTCTCTTTCATGTTGTTTTTATATACAAGGAAATATGTGGGCTTTTTTCATATATCTCTGTGTTATTCTAGACTATGCCTAAACCAAATATTCATCCAGAATGGATATTAAGTTATTGTTGCTGTATTCATTTATTTATTTTTTAGTTAACTTTTCTGTCAGTCTGCTTAGAGATCAACTGAGAGAGGAGTGTTGTGAAGATAAGAACCCATTGACTGCATTTTTGCTATGCTATGAGACCAGACTGTGTCCTTGTTTTCTGGAGCATCTGAACACAACGCAGGTTAGCTGGAGTGGGCAGACCCAGACCGGCTACACTAGGTTAAAAGGAACTCAAATTGGGTGAAAATGCTAACCCAGCGCTGGGTCCAAAAGGGACTGATCCAAGGCTGGGTGGTTGAGATCCAGCACGCTGTGTAAATATGTCCGACATTTATGAGTTAAAGCTGCAGAGAAATGGGTTATCAGTAACGCTGTGGTTTAAAATTTTCCTTTTTCATGAATATGTTTTCTAAGAATGTTACATTTAATTTACTACCCTTTAGCTTCAGTAGAAGTGATTTCATATAAATTCCTATTAAATGATGAAAGAACAAATTACTATTACAAACATTATTTTATTGGTCATGTAAATGCAACTTTCACTACGTAGCACAGTGCAAACAGTATTTTACAAACAGGGAGATAACAGACATTGTATACACACACACACACACAAACAAAAACACACACACACACACATACACTCACCGGCCACTTTATTAGGTACACCTGTCCAACTGCTCGTTAACACTTAATTTCTAATCAGCCAATCACATGGCGGCAACTTAGTGCATTTAGGCATGTAGACATGGTCAAGACAATCTCCTGCAGTTCAAACCGAGCATCAGTATGGGGAAGAAAGGTGATTTGAGTGACTTTGAACGTGGCATAGTTGTTGGTGCCAGAAGGGCTGGTCTGAGTATTTCAGAAACTGCTGATCTACTGGGATTTTCACGCACAACCATCTCTAGGGTTTACAGAGAATGGTCCGAAAAAGAAAAAATATCCAGTGAGCGGCAGTTCTGTGGGCGGAAATGCCTTGTTGATGCCAGAGGTCAGAGGAGAATGGCCAGACTGGTTCGAGCTGATAGAAAGGCAACAGTGACTCAAATAACCACCCGTTACAACCAAGGTAGGCAGAAGAGCATCTCTGAACGCACAGTACGTCGAACTTTGAGGCAGATGGGCTACAGCAGCAGAAGACCACACCGGGTGCCACTCCTTTCAGCTAAGAACAGGAAACTGAGGCTACAATTTGCACAAGCTCATCGAAATTGGACAATAGAAGATTGGAAAAACGTTGCCATGTCTGATGAGTCTCGATTTCTGCTGCGACATTCGGATGGTAGGGTCAGAATTTGGCGTCAACAACATGAAAGCATGGATCCATCCTGCCTTGTATCAACGGTTCAGGCTGGTGGTGGTGGTGTCATGGTGTGGGGAATATTTTCTTGGCACTCTTTGGGCCCCTTGGTACCAATTGAGCATCGTTGCAACGCCACAGCCTACCTGAGTATTGTTGCTGACCATGTCCATCCCTTTATGACCACAATGTACCCAACTTCTGATGGCTACTTTCAGCAGGATAATGCGCCATGTCATAAAGCTGGAATCATCTCAGACTGGTTTCTTGAACATGACAATGAGTTCACTGTACTCAAATGGCCTCCACAGTCACCAGATCTCAATCCAATAGAGCATCTTTGGTATGTGGTGGAACGGGAGATTCGCATCATGGATGTGCAGCCGACAAATCTGCGGCATGTAATGCCATCATGTCAATATGGACCAAGCTCTCTGAGGAATGCTTCCAGCACCTTGCTGAATCTATGCCACGAAGAATTGAGGTAGTTCTGAAGGCAAAAGGGGGTCCAACCCGTTACTAGCATGGTGTACCTAATAAAGTGGCCGGTGAGTGTATATATATATATATATATATATATACATTAAATATATATATTGTGATGGCCGCAGGCCTGAGGGTCTGTGTTTTTTTTCTTTTCCTGCCTCTGTTTGCCCTCTTCCAGATACACCTGGCTGGAATGCCTGCCCCTCCCCTCCCATCAGGGATTGCCTTCCCCTGTGTGGAGTTCTTTAAAAGCTGGGGGAAGTCAAAATGGCTCTCTCTCTCCCTCCAGGAAGGCTGGGTTGAGCCAGGCACCCACCTTGTTTTTTTTGTTTGGCTTTTGACTTTGTGGAGTTATCCTTGGTTTCCTTAGACATAGATTTTGTTTGCACACAGCTTCTCACAGCACCTTCCCTCACCTCACTACTGATTGCTGACTTAACCATTAGTTTGTTCTTTGTTGGTTCCTTTAATAAATTGCCTTATTTAAAAGCTGTTACTATGTCGACCAAAAAATGTCACAATGGCGTTATCACGATATCAACAAAAATTGAAATAATAATGGGACAATCAAACAAATTTGTCTTAACTTTATTGATGTTGTTGTCTCATTTTATTGGCAGATGAATTACTCTCAAAATATCTGTCTAAGGAGGTACTGAGACAATATGAAAACCGTAACTATACAACTGCATACAAAAAGTGCAATTACACTCAACAGCAAGTTAAAAAGTAACCAGGTGAACTGATAAACATGAAATAATCCACAAGGTGTAACTTCTGCTACAACTGGAATATTAACTGAAACATAAACAGTGGTGGATAACAGGGGACACAGCATTTGTGTGCAACGGAAGAATCTGTTTCCATTCTCTGCCTATGGCAGTTTTTTATGAGGGAAAACAAGCATATTAAGTTCATCAGGTTTTAAGCTTATTATAAAGTTATTTAAAATTTTTGGAGTCACAAACTGTTGCAGTCCATTTTTGGACTTTTCACAAAAATACGATTTGTTATTGTCTCAATCACTAATTAAAAGATGCATATTTCGGACAGAAAACAGCTGATATAAGGTTAGTATAGCATCTGCCGACTACACTAAAACTTTACAATAAAACTCTTTGATGTTAGTTGCTTGTTTAACTCTCGATGATATATGTGAAATGATACAGTGGGCTTGAATGCAACAGAGCACCGTAGAAAAAGTTACATGTAATCAATCATCATAGGTTTGCGTTTTCCGCGTTGGAATAAAGTCATATCAGTAAAATATCTGGGCTGATAAAACATCTAATCTCACGGTCTATTCAACATAAATGACACAAAAAGATATAATTACTTTTAGATCATTACTCATCACTGTTTAGCCCCCAAAATAAGAATTGTATGGGTTTTAAACTGTACATTTCTGTGGACTACTCTACTAATTTAACAACTTGAAGCAGTTCTGCAGCAATGGTGGTTGATCACGCCTTGAAAGTTGGTGCTACCAATTTCTACAGGTGTCCCAACTTTTCTTGATCACTTACAACCCCCTCTGTCCACATGAAAGTAGTATTAGAACACACTGTGGTACCATACCATTGTGAGCATTGTTTGAACAGTAGTGTACTGCAGAAAGTACAGAAGAGAAGAGAGACAGACCATCATAACACTTCAAAATGTAGGTCTTTCCCACAAAGAAATTGCCAAGAAAGTCAAGGTGTCAGTGAGTACAGTCTTCTTTACCGTCAAAAGGCACTCAGAAACAAGGGGAAATGCTGACAGGCAGAGGTCTGGCAGACCCTAAGCCACAACAGCATGAGAAGACAAGTTTCTGAGGGTCCAAGGCTTGCATGATGGGTGGCTCACAGGACAACAGCTTCAAGCACAGCGTAATACTGGCCACAGTTAGCAAGTCTCAGTTTCAACTGTTAAGAGAAGACTTCAAGTTGCAGGTTTGATGGGTCTAGTTGCAGCAAGAAAGCCATTGCTGAGACTTCAGAATAAGAAAAGTGGCTTGCCCAGGCCATGAAACACAGCAAATGGACTACTGAAGACTGGAGGAAGGTGTTAAGGACTGATGAATCAAAATTTGAAATCTTCGGTTCATCACACAAGATTTTTGTACGCCGTCGAGTAGGCGAAAGGATGGTTCCTCAGTGTGTGACATCAACTGTAAAACATGGAGGAGAAAGTGTGATGGTGTGCAGCGCCATGCAGTACCCTCTGGGATGCGCCTAGTTGGTCAGGGTTTATCCTACTTTAAGATAATGACCCAAAACACAAGTCCAAGCTATGCCAGAACTACCTAAAGAAAATGTATGTACTTCCTAATGGATTTTCAACCACAAGTAAGATTTAGTAAAGCTCACATATACATTGTCAACTGGAAACTCCCCTGTTTGTATATTCTGAACCATGTGCTCTCTACCAATAATCATTTTTATTAATCAGAGGTCTGTGCTTAATATGAGTGACCACTTTGATGATGCATTCAGAGATGAGAAGATGCTCAAACTTGTTGTAATAAATACATTTTTAATAGACAATAAATAAAGTCAATTCATACGAATAGTTAAAAACATTACCTACAATCCTAATTTAAAATACAAATAAATCTGGTAAAAAGATCAAAATATGATAAAAATTGTGTAATGTATACTGACTAAATATTGTTTATCTATTTATATATATATTATTATTATTGCAATCACATGCCATCTATTTCTTTTCAGCCTCCGGGAAAAAGGGCCATATTGCCAGCTGAAGTGCGCAATGCATTGTGGGGCAGAAGCAGTACGTGAAGCAAGCTCAGCTCCATACTCAGAAATCGAAGCCGATTGAGTATACATCCGGGCATTTCTCGCATACACAGAATTCGCATACTGTACAGTGTGAACGCACTGCCTACTCAATTCAGAGGCGGGGTTAGTAGGAGTAGTATGAGTAGTAGGCCATTTCGGACACAGCCAAAGTCAGCTGTCAGAGAAGGACCAGGGCAGACAAAGGAAGAGGCTTTTAAAGATGACTCCCCTTTCACGAGCCAGGTGAAGGGTAGCCAGCTTCCAATCAGATCCACTCCACACATCACATGGAAGGGCAGAGCAAGGGGCAGCCATCTTGTTCCCCGACTTCCTAATGAAGGAAGAGGGAGGAGAAAGACAGAGAGAGGGAGACCAGACAGGAGGCTCTTCTGAGCCAGCCACACGCATAACTATATATGTATATACATATGTATATATTTATATATACACTACTTGCCAAAAGTTTGGCAGCAAGGCTATAACAGGCTGAACAGTTGGGAGTAACTTCAAGTTTTTGTTCACAATGCTTTTTTTTAAATCCAGTATGAGTTTTATGTATTTTGGGATGTATTTACTCCATGATCAGCTGTTGCTTTCATGGAAATGCACCATTTTACTCCATTTACCTTTAGATATACATTGACGTTAACAGACCATTGCTAAATATATGTCAGCAAAAAAAATAAAGGCTTAGTTTTAGGGTTGAAAACATTTGCAAGAGTCACAACTTCAGTGCAAAAGCAAAAAAACAAATCACAGTTGGATTATTCACTTTAACTTTTTGGCTTTTGAGAGTCTGCAGATAAAATCTTAATAAATCTCAACTGCGTTCCAACTACCGCAAAAATGGCTAGAAAGAAGCATCTGAGTAAAGAAACAAAAGTACTGATTTGTACATTGACGAAAGAAGGATACACTGAAAGAGAAATTGCAAAACACCTAAAGGTGTTTAACAAAGGAGTCCACTACACTCTGAAGAGACTAGAGGAACCTGGAAGTTATGATGATAGAAAAAGACCTGGAAGAAAGAGAGTTACTACAAAAGCAGAGGATAAACATAGCACTGTCACCAGTAAGAGTCACTGGCAAAAAACAGCACCACAAATAAAGGAGGAAATCAACATGACAAGGTCGAAACCCATATCTCTGACTTATGATGACGAGAAACAAGTTTGAACTGTTTGGTTCAAAACGAAGAGTCTATGTCCGCAGACAAACTGGTGAACGTCTGAAAGCACCATGTGTTACACCCACAATTCAGCTTGGAGGTGGTAGTTCCATGGTATGGGGATGTTTTGCGGGTGATGGAGGAGGAGATTTGTTTGAAGTAATAGGTATCATGAAGAAGGGACAGTACCACTCCATCCTCCAGCACCATGCTGTTCTATCTGGATTCAGACTTGTGGCTCATAAGTTTGTTTTGCAGCAAGACAATGACCCTAAGCATTCTGCCAAGCTCTTTCAGGGGTACCTAGACAAAAAAGAAGAGGAAGGTGTTCTTCAAAATATGGTTTGGCCCCCTCAGTCTCCAGACCTTTCTCCAGTTGAGCTTGTGCGGGATGAATTGGATCAATCGGTCAGAAAAACATGTCCCACGAATCAGCAGTCTCTTTTTAATGAACTTAAGAAAGCTTGGAATGCAATCCACTTTCAAGAAAGCGAAGTCTAAGCAACAATGACTCAAATACCTAATAATTATAGTCAAAATGTCTTCTGATAAGTTACTCTTTACACAATAGTCATGTTTATTGTGTTGCAAATTATATATATGAAACTATGATCTTTTTTTGTACAAATCTGATCTTGCTTCCAAACTTTTGGCCTGTAGTGTGTGTGTGTGTATATATATATATATATATATATATATATATATATTTGTGTGTGTATGTGTGTGTGTGTATGCATCTCACAGTCGCCGGCACCAGAGTGACTAAGGAACGGCAGAAAAGACATTATGCCTCAAAAATCAGGCAGCCAAAAACACAAAGACAGGCAGGACAAGGGAGGAGAAGGAACTAAAGGGTCAACAGTATTTCAGGAGGAAAGGTGGGTTCATGAGTGGTTCATGTAGTGGAAAGCTATGTAATATTAACTTTGTTCTTGTTTGTGGTTTGTAAGCCAGCACACTTTTCTCCCCATGTCAGCTCAAGAAAACTCTTAATAAGTGTGTTTCGCTGTTGTTTTAGTTAAATAAGTAATGCAGTCTAATGTTTAGCACACTGGTTATATATTTAATCAGTTGATCTCCCCTCAGTCAAAACAATGCCTCGTTCTGAACAGTCAAGTGCACCAGAAGCAGCTGTCTGTCTTTCAGTCTCCAACTCCACCAGCTCCTCACCCAGCCCCAGTGCCCCCACATGAGGAAGGAGGTGAGCAGCTGTGTGTGTTGGATTAATTAAAATGATTTTCTTTATCACAGTCTCAAAACAATACACACAAACAATGAATCTGTTATGAGGGAAAATGTTAAAATAAAAATAATTCTGAACAATTTTAATGGTTTAAAATGCATAACTGTTTTTATTTTGTTAAAATTCATCTACCATTGAAAAAGAATAAATGTAATAGTAACAGAAGAAAAAATATGTTGTGTGTGCAGCTGACTGGGGTGACTGCTCTCAATCCAATAAGAAAAGTTTACATGTTCAGTGGGGGAATGCTTGTGAGAATCTATTACAAGTAGTTATATTATAGGAAACACAAGATAATTTATTCATGTCATGTACGCTCTACATATACACCTGCTCTCTGGAAAACATCTTGCATTGTGCCAGTACCAAAAACAAAATGTCCTGCTGAACTCAATGACTACAGACCAGTGGCGCTCACTTCACATATCATGAAAACCCTGGAGCGGCTGATTCTACGCCTTCTGAGGTCTGAGGTCAAAGACAAACTGGACTCCCTGCAGTTTGCATACAAAGAACACATTGGAGTGGATGATGCTGTCCTCTACATGCTTCACCGTGCCCTGTCTCATCTGGAGGAACCTGGGGTTTATGTGAGGATCATGTTCTTAAACTTTTCAAGTGCATTCAACATCATCCAACCCACCATACTCAAAGACAAGCTCACAGAGATGGGAGTGGATCCTTCCTGTGTTTCCAGGATCAGAGATTACCTGACAGGACTGCCACAGTTTGTCAGGCTGGGGAACTATGTTGCTGTGACATTAATCAGCAGTACAGGGGCTCCACAAGGGACAGTGCTGGCACCATTCCTGTTCACACTGTACACGTCAGACTTCAAATGAGTCCTGACACATCCGGAAATACTCAGATGACACTGCTATCATGGCATGTATCAGAAATGAACAAGAAGCTGAATACAGAGATCTGATAAGAGCCTTCAGTGACTGGAGTCACAAAAACTGCCTCCTCCTCAACACCTCAGAGACAAAGGAGATGGTCATAGACTTCCGTAGATCCAAACCCCCTCTTCAGCCAGTGAACACCTGTGGAGTGGACATTAAAGTGGTGACATTATATAAATATCTAGGTGTACATCTGGATAATAAGTTGTACTGGTCTAAGATAAAGACTTCATCCAAGGAAAGGGGCAGAGCCGCCTCTTTTGCCTGTGAAGAGTCCAATCAAAAGACATCTGTAGTAAGATGCTGCAGATGTTTTATAAGTCTGTGGTGGCAAGTGTGCTGTTCTACGCTGCAGTCTGCTGGGGAGGAAGCATCAAACACAAAGATGCAAGACGTCTAACAAACTGGTGGAAAAGGCTGGCTCTGTGGTTGGATTCAAGCTGGACTCAGTGGAGGATGTAGTGGAGAGATCTACACTGAAGAAGGTGGAGACTATTCTCAAGAACATGGATCACCCACTTCACAACACCTTAATGGACCAAAGGGCCAATAGTGATGGACGGCTCCTCTCTTTTCGCTGCAGGACAAAATATTCAGAAGATCTTGTTCTCACACCCATCAGACTGTACAACTCTTCTGTAAATAGTAGATGACTTTTAGTTTAGACATGACAAGTGAGGCGACAGACAATTGAATTTCCTTTCAAGAATTCATAAAATTCCTCTTATTATTCTTATTCTTATTCTCTACAGAGCCAGGTCTAGGACCCTCTACTGGTTTGTCAATGAGGAATGTGGAGGAAGAGATGGAAGAGGGTACAGATGAAAGTAAGAGTGCAGAAACACAGGCGGCAGATAGTGAGGACGAAGATGTTGAAAGAAATTAAGATGTGGAGGATGGACTAAATGAGTATAACTATATGTGTGTTACTGTCACGACCCAGCTCAAAGGTCAGACAGAAAAAAGGGGGGAGGACACGATCAACTCAAAGTATAATGATTTTTTTACAAAAGAATAATTTTACCAAACAAATTTTTACAAAAAATGGATGAGGTGTGTGCATCAGTAAGTCAGTGTGTCTGTTTTTGGATGAGTGAAAGATGTGTGTGTGTATGTGCAGCATGTTGTAGGGTGCAGAACCAGAATCCAAAGGAGGCCAAAGCCAACCAAACAAAAACTCTGCTGCCACGGAGCAATCTGCAAGCTTGCTCACAGTCACTCATTCCCTCTCGTGTTCTGCCCTCAGGCCTCAGGTCTGACATGAGTGCCGTGGTAAAAGGTATCGAAATGGGTTTTGTACCATCACCCCTACTCTGTATCCATGTAGTCTCTGGCATAGGGACTGGTTTCTTCAATGTAGGTGTGCGTACCGAGTTCCCTATCAGTGGTATTGATTTTATTATGGGCAACGATATTGCAGGAGGTAAAGTTCATCCTGTTCCTCAAGTGGTCAACATTCCTCTCCATGAGTCTCACAATGATGATGTTGTTGCAGGTCACCCAGATGTGTTTTGCTAGCGTGCTAACCCAAGCTCAAACTCACAAGCAACCAGAAGAGGTCAACCCGGCTGACTCACAATTAGCTTCTGTTTTTTCTGAAGATGCTCTATCACCCAACAGTGGTGCTGTAAGTAGTGGCATCCCAGAGCCTGAGCTCAAGCCTGAGACCAGCTTTACAGTACCTCTGACACATGAGACCCTCATCAGAGCTCAGGAAAGTGACCCGTTGGCAGCCAAGTGCTGGGCTGCTGTTGTTGAAAGGTCCAAATGTAGTGAAAGCAGCCATTCTTTGTTGATAATGGTGTGTTGATGCAACAGCGGGTCACTCCTTCACATTGTGTAGCCAGTGTGCCAGAGGATCATTCTGGGGTGGTGTATCAGATAGTGGTTCCAGTTAGCTATCATCAGCATTAGTGTTAGGGCATGAGCATGTTTGGGCAGGCCATCTGGGCATAACTAAAACTTACAACAGCATTCTCAAACATTTCTTTTGGCATGGAATGAGATCAGGGTTAGCATGTTTCTGTAGAACTTGCCTGACCTGTCAGATTGTGGGGAAACCAAACCAGCCTGTCCCTCCAGCCCCCCCTTCAACATATCCCTGCCATGGGGGAACCTTTTGAATATGTGCTGGTTGACTGTGTAGACCCACTCCCTTGAACTAAGGCTGGAAACCAAATTTTGCTCACTGTGGAGAACTTCTGGTGGTCAGAGCGCTCTAATGAGTGGTACCCCGAAGTTTGAGAAAAACTCACACTCCTCTCCCAGCATCAGAATATGTGGAGAATCTGCAGGTGCCCTTGAAAGGTAATGATATGAATGTCTTGTTTAACATTAAAATGTTAAACAA
Organism: Xyrichtys novacula; assembly: GCA_962446985.1. Classification (NCBI taxonomy): domain Eukaryota; kingdom Metazoa; phylum Chordata; class Actinopteri; order Labriformes; family Labridae; genus Xyrichtys; species Xyrichtys novacula. The sequence continues at coordinate 2,053,053 of OY660869.1, forward strand.
GACATTTATATCATTAATTCAAAAAGGTTAGATTTTGAACAATTTTTCAGTGGATCCATAGTGGTCTATTCAAACTATAGCAGGTGACAAAATAGGTGTTGTAGAATGCTACAAATGGCAGAAAGAGGATTATGTGGGGGAAAAGCTCTGTTTTATAGAAGTAAAGGGTGAATGGACAAAATATATGGCCACATGTCAAATGACTAAATCACAAAAAAAATAAATAAATAAATAAATCAATAATAATTATAATTATTACCTGCCATCTCTAAGTAGGTGTCAGCAGGCTACTTTCTTACCTATGCAAATAATGTTCTGTGAGAACACAGGATTCCAGTTTACATTTAATTTGCCTGAGGCCTCTGGATGTAAGAGAGAAATCTTGAGAAATCTAAGTACAGAAGAAAACATAGATACAAGAACAGGTGTTAATTAAACTATCATCAGTGGTTTACAGTTTCTTCAGAGGACGAAACCCAATCATGCCTGGAGTGTCCACTAAGCGGGGAAACAGCAATGATCTGAGGAAGTGGCACCGTGCCGTTTGAACGGATCCACTGTGCCCTGTGGATAACAGTTTCAAGCATGTACTGTGCAACCTGAGATTGTGGCCAGATATTATTTTTCAGTCACTCTGTCATTTGGATGGCCCGCTCTCCAGATATCGGGGACTCTTCAATATGTCGGAAATCAGTAAATCAGTGGGAGGCTCTGACACATCTTCACCAATTTCAAAGGTGCATGGAAAAGAAAAGAATCTTAAAGAAAACAGAAATCTCCAGCAACACTTCAAGTTTACTAAACACATTTCCACATGAAGCTTTTATCAAATATATATATACAGTATATATACTGTATATGTATAGACGTAAGTACATAAATATAGACGTAAGTACATAAATATAGCCAATCATGTGGTTTAAGACCAATGGACACTGCCAGAGAGGCATAGGGAGTGTCGAGTGGGAAACAGACAACACATTTTTGTTGAAACAATACAAGGAAATGACCACTGGTGGGGTTAAAGTGCATTCTGTGGTCAAGTGCTATCTGCAGGTTAGGTAAAATATTTCATAAAAACAATTTGTAAAAGCCATATAGCTTTAAACATGTAGCCTGATAAAAAGCTACATGATAAAATACATTGGTCTTATAAAGTTGTTGTGTCGGAGCTTTGGAAGTCCGAGCCACACCATATAAAGTTCCTAATCCAGTCAGCCTATGACGTCCTCCCCAGCCCATCCAACCTCTTCTGCTGGGGCCTGGCTGAGACTGCATGCCCACTCTGCATGAAAAGGGGATCCCTGGAGCTCATCCTGAGCAGCTACAGGAGGGCCCTAGGAGAGGGTTGCTACCACTGGTGTCATGTTCAGGTGCTGAGGGTCATCACAGAGGTCATCTGCTCAGGGTTCATCAAGCACCAGCAAAGAACACCATAGCTTTTGTCAAGGCTGGAGAGACGGTGCACCACTCCTCAAGAACAACAGGAGGGCTTCTAACAACAGCCCGGGAATGGCAGCTGAGGGTGGAAATCTCAAATTTCCAACTTCCATCGCTGAGACCTCACTTAGGCCAGATATAGGGCTGGTGTCAGAAACATCCAGACAGGTGGTAATGTTGGAGTTGACTGTTCCTTGGGAAGATCGGATGGAGGAGGACTTTGAAAGGAAGAGGGCCAAATATGAGGAGCTGGCAAGCGAGTGCCGACAGAATGGTTGGAAGACCTGGGGCCTCATGTATCAACGCTGGCGGCGCCAGAAAACCTTGCGTTCGCCAAGATCGGCGCACACGTCCAGATTTATCATCGCGAAACGAGCGTCGGTTCCAGCGCAAATCCACGCAAAGTGAGGAGGTGATGTAGAAGTTGGCGTTGAGCTGATACTTGCATTGATGGCACTTTGGCGACGCTGTGTGGTGGTGTTTGGTGACTCACTATGTGACAAGCGTGCACCACATCCCCGTGGCCGAGCAGCACGTTGCCCCACATGACAAACCAGCAGCAGATGGAGGGATGCGAGCTGATCCCTGCCGGGCCGCCGTCCTCGCGCGGGAGAATCTCATCGCCACAATGTGAATGGGTAAGAAGTGAATACACAGTTCAATGAGCCAAATTAATTTATTTTCTCCACCAGACGCTCGAGGACATTTACGAGCCGGTCCAGCCGCTCGTTGATCCCCGCGATCCCCCTGATGATTTCTTCCTGCGATTGCAGGACCGCATCCGTGAGGACCCTTCCACTTTGTCCAGGTGGGTGCTCCACCGCTTGTCAGCGCGCTGGTGCTGGGGCCGGGGTGGCCCGACTGCCGCTGGTCCTGGCCGACGACTCCGAGCCGGCGGACGGGCTGCCACGGGCCGGGGTTCCGCAAGCCGGCGACATGGCCGACACATTGATTTCTGTGACACAATAAAAATATTGGTTCATTTCAATTCCTGCTTCTGTGTATCTGTTGCGTTTACATCTATGGCAAAGCATGTGGACATTTGTGTGACACGCCACTTACCCTCCGGCAGGCTGTCTGAGTCGCTGCGGGTAGCGGCTACAACCCCCCCTGCCAGACACACACACACAGAGGTGCCCGCATAATCGCCACCCCCCTGCTGCTCAAAGGGCATGAGGGTCTCCTCCCCCGGAGGCCCACCTGTCTGGCCGGTACTCCTCCGGAGAGCAGCTGTACGCCACTTGACCTCCACCCTGAGGTCCGACCACTTTTTTTAAATCTCCGCGGGGGTGCGTGTCTCGGAACCCACCGCGTTCACCCTCTCGCAAACTTTCTCCCACTCCAAGCGTTTTCGTTTTGCACTGACGCCACTGGACAGGCTGCCAAAGAAAACACGCTGTCGCTCCTCCACCTCGCACGCCGTAAATTTAGTTTTTCTTGTCATTTTGTCTGCGTGCGTGGACAGGGAGACCCAATTTAAGTAAATCTGCATATTTATAGTTGGGCGTAACGGGGGCGGGCTCGGTCACTCCGACATCTGCGCTCAATTCCAAGCTGGTTGGGATTTATCAAGGAAACACACGTGGCTTTTGGCGCCCGCACACCTTTATACATACGAATTTTTTTCAGCGTGACGGACCTTGCGTGTGCTCGTTTCTGGTATGAGTCCCACGCAAGTGTTGATACATGAGGCCCCTGGTGTGACCCCGTTGAGGTGGGGTGTAGGGGCATAGTGGGCCAGTCTCTCTGTAGGGCACTGAAGAGGTTTGGAGTAAGAGGGCTGCACAGCAGGAGAGCCATCAAGGCCAACTCAGATGCCACAAAGAGGGCATCAAGATGGCTGTGGATCAAGCAGGGTGGACCGTGGACCACGAAAGCTACTTAGACAAGTTGGGGATTGATTAACCCCAGCTGGGTTGCCCATGTGAGGGTGTATGATGTTGAAGACCCCAAATACCCAAGGACCCTGGGTTACATCACTGATGATGTGTCTGAGTATGCATCGCAAGATGTCTGAAAGAAGTCCATATAGATTCTCATTCATCCAGGTCATGGCTTTCTTGATGACTGAAAAAGCAGGCAACTGGACTGTAGGCGATAAGAGGCGAAACGTCTTCTCAACTCTACTCTTCAAGAAAATGTCTGAAAGAACAAGTGTTGCTGGAGATTTCTGTTTTTTTCAAGAAATCAGGAAAGTCTAAGGGTGCACAACTCAGACACAACTTTAAAGTATGAAATTTGAGTTAAAGAAGGCTCTTTGGTGAGCATGGACATGTGTTTCATTCATTTTATTATTTGGACTTAGTTTTGCTCTGGGCGGCTGATTGTCACCTGTTACCTGTTTCAGAGGCTGCTCCCTTCTCCCCCACAGCACTGAGGCTGATTGAGCACACCTTCTGCCACTCTGCAATCAGCTGGCTTTAAAAACTACTGCCAACAGAAACCTCAGTGCCAGAGTACTGTAGTGGTATGGCCCCTCTGAGCTACAAGATTGAGTATATCTCCTTGAGTATTTTTTGGTGCTTTTTGGGTAATTGTGCTAACCCTTGTTGTCTTTCCCTTTTTTCCAGTGCCTCCCTCCAAGCCTCTCAGCAGCCCACCACCCAGCACTCTCTCCTGGATTCCTTTAAACCTCTGCTACCTTACTAAAAGAATAAAACCTGTTAAATATGTTAACCCTGGTCTGGTTGCATTTTGGGTCCAGTCTTTGCACACACACCACAGTTTACTTTTTCACAGCATTTCACATACACTCACCGGCCACTTTATTAGGTACACCTGTCCAACTGCTCGTTAACACTTAATTTCTAATCAGCCAATCATATGGCGGCAACTTAGTGCATTTAGGCATGTAGACATGGTCAAGACAATCTCCTGCAGTTCAAACCGAGCATCAGTATGGGGAAGAAAGGTGATTTGAGTGACTTTGAACGTGGCATGGTTATTGGTGCCAGAAGGGCTGGTCTGAGTATTTCAGAAACTGATGATCTACTGGGGTTTTCACGCACAACCATCTCTAGGGTTTACAGAGAATGGTCCGAAAAAGAAAAAATATCCAGTGAGCGGCAGTTCTGTGGGCGGAAATGCCTTGTTGATGCCAGAGGTCAGAGGAGAATGGCCAGACTGGTTCGAGCTGATAGAAAGGCAACAGTGACTCAAATAACCACCTGTTACAACCAAGGTAGGCAGAAGAGCATCTCTGAACGCACAGTACGTCAAACTTTGAGGCAGGTGGGCTACAGCAGCAGAAGACCACACCGGGTGCCACTCCTTTCAGCTAAGAACAGGAAACTGAGGCTACAATTTGCACAAGCTCATCGAAATTGGACAATAGAAGATTGGAAAAACGTTGCCTGGTCTGATGAGTCTCGATTTCTGCTGCGACATTCGGATGGTAGGGTCAGAATTTGGCGTCAACAACATGAAAGCATGGATCCATCCTGCCTTGTATCAACGGTTCAGGCTGGTGGTGGTGGTGTCATGGTGTGGGGAATATTTTCTTGGCACTATTTGGGCCCCTTGGTACCAATTGAGCATCGTTGCAACGCCACAGCCTACCTGAGTATTGTTGCTGACTGTGTTGGCTTCAATATGGGTAAACACACATATTGATGGTTAAAATAATAAATAGATAAAAATGTGAATAAGAAATAGATAAGAATACAAGGGTGTTAAAAATATAAATAATTTGATTATCTAAAAACGTTGCATTGTACATTTTCACTGTGGATAAATGAATGTGATTCGCCATCTGCTGGGCAAAGTTGGTACTGCACTTAGAGGCACTCACTCAGCACTTGGCTGTCTCACTGCAGATGAATGTAAACACTGAGATGAGAAGTAGCCACGGAGTTCATGCTGCCGAATTCGGACGTTCCAGCCTCGGAGACTATTTGTCTGTGAGTGAAGTGTTGTGACGGCTGTGCTGTGTAGAAGTTGTGATGATGTTTTGATTATGTCACGTTCGGTTTGCTGTAGTTTATGTTGTTAACGAGCGTTAGCCGTATGTGTTGTTAACGAGCGTTAGCCGTGTGTATCGCTAGCTAACATGTAGCTCTGTTCATTGAAGTCACATTAGCCCATATTGTGATTGTTTAAAAATTTGGGAGTGTGTATGTGTTTTTCTGACATTCTGTACTTTCTGTAATGTTTCAGTTTTACAAGTTGGAAAAGAACCAAAGAAAGGAACACAAGAAAAGTTAAGCCTTGTGTGGTTTTTTCGTGTTCGCTGACTGTCTAGCCTCGCATGGGAGAACGCGTCGTGAGGACAGTACAGTAAAAAGACAACAACACAGCGGGCTGAAGAACAAACTCAGCAGACATGAGCCTACGATCAGGACAAAGTTATTTGAAAGAATTTCCAGCACTTCAAGAAGAATCAGATGAAGATCCACCAGCAAGTGCTACAGATAACCTAAAACAAGAACCTCCTTCTCTCTCAACATTGGACGTTGCACCTCAAGCATCTATGAGACAGGATCCTTTCCAGACGCTGGACATGAAATCGCAAACATCTAAATCTACCAGAAGCTCACAACGATCTTCAGCGTCATCAACAGCAGTGAAGGCATATGCAAAGGCGAGGGCAGCCCGAGCTCAACTTGTTTATGCTGAAAAGGAAGCAAATGTGATGAAACAGAAAGCAGATCTCGAAGCCAGCCTTTACCTTCTCCAGTGCCAAAAGGCTGCTGCCGCAGCCGAAGCGGAGGCCAACGCCTATGAGGAAGTTGAAAGCGGGGAGAAGAGTCGGATTGAGGATGAGCCCTTCGATACAGTCCAGCGCACCAGCAATTATGTTCATCAACAGTCTGAGCGTATCCTTTCAGAGCTACCACTGGAACACATGGACAGGGAGTCGCTGGAGGAAAAAGCTGACAGGATGGAAATATCCACTGTCAAATCAGCCTTGCCAGATACAAACAATAACACACAGCCAGTTCACAAAAATGCAAAAGATGAGCGAACAACACAATCAGGGCCAGCTGAGCTAGGGCCGCATCCTCGCCCATCACGCTTGACCTCCCCAGAAAAGAGACATCCACCTGAGCCCCAAGGTGCTCAAGACCTCGCAAGATATCTTATCCGCAAGGAGATGGTGAGTTCTGGCCTCCTGAGATTTGATGACAAACCCGAAAATTACTGGTCATGGAAAGCATCGTTTATAAGCACTACAAAAGATTTGGATCTCTTAGACAGAGAAGAACTGGATCTTATGACCAAATGGCTTGGTCCCGAATCATCAGAACAAGCTAAAAGAATTCGCGCAGTCCACATCCTCAATCCTCGAGCAGGAGTCAATATGGTTTGGCAGCGTCTTGAAGAATGCTATGGAACTCCAGAAGTCATAGAAGACGCTCTCTTCAGAAAGATTGAATGTTTTCCGAAGCTGAACAACAGAGACACTGTCAAGTTACGAGAGCTAGGGGACATTCTCCTCGAGCTTCAGTGTGCAAAAGAAGATGGTGCCCTTCCAGGGGCCTCATGTATCAACACTTGCGTGGAACTCATACCAGAAACGAGCGCACGCAAGGTCCGTCACGCTGAAAAAAATCCGTATGTATCAATGTGTGCGGGCGCCGAAATCCACGTGTGTTTCCTTGATAAATCCCAATCAGCGTGGAATTGAGCGCAGATGTCGGAGTGACTGGGCCCGTCCCCGTTACGCCCTCCTATAAATATGCAGATTTATTTAAATAGGGTCTCCCTGTCCTCGCACGCAGACAAAATGACAAGAAAAACTAAATTTACGGCGTGCGAGGTGGAGGTGCTGGTGGCGGAGGTGGAGGAGCCACAGCGTGTTTTGTTTGGCAGCCTGTCCAGTGGCGTCAGTGCAAAACAAAAACGCTTGGAGTGGGAGAAAGTTTGCGAGAGGGTGAATGCGGTGGGTTCCGAGGCACGCACCCCCGCGGAGATTAAAAAAAAAGTGGTCGGACCTCAAGGTGGAGGTCAAGCGGCGTACAGCTGCCCTCCGGAGGAGTACCGGCCAGACAGGTGGGGGTCCGGGGGAGAAGACCCTCACACCGTTTAAGCAGCGGGTGGTGGCGATTATTATTATAGGGTAAGTGGCGTGTCACACAAATGTCCACATGCTTTGTCATCCCACTGAGCAAAAGACGTATATTAGACGTCTAGTCTAAGTTTATACTTCATTTCAACGTCGGGATTCAGTCTATTTTTAGACGTGATTTATACTTCGCCCTTAACTTAATTTTTCGATCACTTTTTATGCAATAAACAACTGTAATGTGCACAACTGACCTCGAAATACTGGATTACATTACCTATGATACCGTGGAGAGAGATGTAAACGCAACAGATACACAGAAGCAGGAATTGAAATGAACAAATATTTTTATTGTTGGTGCATCAGCACCAGCGCGCCGACAAGCGGTGGAGCGTCCACCAGCCGCGGCGCTTCCGCTGGACCACCCGGACGCAGTGGAAGGGTCCTTGCGGAGGGGGTCCTGCAATCGCAGGAAGAAATCATCAGGGGGATCGCGGGGATCAACGAGCGGCTGGACCGGCTCGTAAATGTCCTCGAGCGTCTGGTGGCGAAAATAAATTAATTTGGCTCATTGAACTGTGTATTCACGTCTTACCATTTCACACTGTGGCGATGAGATTCTCCCGCGCGAGGACGGCGGCCCGGCAGGGATCAGCTCGCATCCCTCCGTCTGCTGCTGGTTCGTCATGTCGGGCGACGTGCTGCTCGGCCACGGGGATGTGGTGCAAGCTTGTCACATAGTGAGTCACCAAACACCGCCACACAGCGTCGCCAAAGTGCGAATCACAGTCAACCCAAGTATCAGCTCAACGCCAATTTCTACACCACCTCCTGACTTTGCGTTGATTAGCGCTGGAACCGACGCTCGTTTCGCGATGATAAATCTGGACGTGTGCGCCGATTTTGGCGTACGCAAGGTTTTCTTGCGCCGCAAGCGTTGATACATGAGGCCCCAGGTCTCCAGTATTTGGATACAGCGCGTGGGATAAAGCAGATTGTGGAAAAGCTACCCTACAACCTCCAAGAAAAGTGGACGACCTATGGAAGCAAATACAAGGAGACCTACAGAGTGCCCTTTCCCCCTTTCTTTGTTTTCTCCAGCTTCGTCCGACAACAAGCAAAGGTGAAAAATGATCCAAGTTTCTTCATATCCACTGCCAACAGCCCACCTCCTGTCAAAACAGAAAGACTTGAGAGACACAACAAGCCTTTTGTGAGAGCGCACAAAACTGACATCCCAGCAGAACCGTCAGACATACAGGACAACTCTTTTGCAAGAAACTGGAGGAACCAGACCGCCAGTGCCCCATACACAAAAAGCCCCACCCACTGAAGAAATGTAAGCTTTTCAGAGAAAAACCGTTAGAAGAACGCAAAACATATCTCAGGGAAAACCGCATCTGCTTCAGATGTTGCGGGTCTGTACAACACATGGCGAGAAAAATCAGTGTAAAATGTTTAGAATGCAACAGTGACAAACACATTTCAGCTCTGCATCCGGGCCCCCCTCCCACAACAACACACAGAGATGCAGATGACAAAGATGATGCTGGAGCGCAAAGTGGAAGCCAATTTCTTGCAGTTACCTCAAAGTGTACAGAGATTTGTGGGAATGTTGAAGGTTTACGCTCATGTGTCAAAATCTGTTTAGTGAAAGTGTACCCTGCTGGAGAAAGGGAGAAAGCAGTGAAGACGTACGCGGTGCTGGATGAACAAAGTAACAAGTCTCTCGCAAAGAGTGAGTTCTTTGACATTTTCAAAATTGACACCAGCCCCACCCCATACACGCTGAGGACTTGTTCTGGAAAAATGGACACTTCTGGTAGAAGAGGTGGTAACTTCATTCTTGAGTCTGTTAATGGGAAATTACAACTTCCCCTCCCACCCTTAATTGAATGTGACGCGGTGCCCGATGATAGGGCAGAAATTCCATCTCCAGAGATCGCGCTCCATCACCCTCACCTAAAGCCGGTTGCCGACAAGATCCAACCTGTGGACGAAGATGCTCCGATCCTCCTGCTCATAGGAAGGGACATGGTGAGAGTCCACAAGGTTCGTGAGCAAATTAATGGACCTCACGATGCCCCTTACGCACAGCGGCTTGACCTGGGATGGGTTATTGTGGGGGAAGTCTGTTTGGGACAGGCACACAAGCCGACAGAAGTGAATGTATACAAAACAAACCTTTTGCACAACGGCCGCTCATCCTTTCTCCTACCTTGTCCAAACAGCATGATTGTAAAGGACAGCTATGCTGACACGTCACAGTGCAATGTTCCACCTGCCAACAGGAAAAATGCTGGACCTAGCACACCCGAAGACAACCTGGGAAACTCAGTGTTCGAAAGATCCAAGGAGGACGATAAACCAGCGTTATCAATAGACGACAAAGCCTTTCTAGCAATCATGGATGCAGAGGTCAAGCAAAATAAAGGGAACAGCTGGGTGGCGCCTTTGCCCTTTCGTTCACCTAGGAGACGGCTGCCAAATAACAGAGGACAAGCCTTGAAACGTCTCCAATCCCTCAAGAAAACCCTGGAGAAAAAAACAAAAATGAAAGATCACTACATGAAGTTCATGCAGCAGATGATAGAGAACGATCAGGCTGAACCTGCCCCGCCCATAGACAAGGGCACAGAATGCTGGTACCTGCCGACATTTGGCGTTTACCACCCCCAAAAACCAGAACAGATAGGGGTGGTTTTTGACTCGAGCGCCGAGTTTGAAGGAACGTCCCTAAATGATGTGCTGTTGAGAGGACCGGACTTGAACAACTCCTTACTAGGAGTTCTGATGCGGTTCCGAAAAGAGCCAGTGGCCATGACAGCCGATGTGCAGCAAATGTTTTATTGTTTCATTGTCAGAGAGGATCATAGAGACTATTTGAGGTACCTCTGGTATGAAGATAACAACATCAACAAGAAGGTGGTGGAGTTCAGGATGAAAGTCCATGTGTTTGGGAACAGCCCTTCACCTGCTGTTGCCATCTACTGCATGAGAAGAGCGGCTGAAAAAGGTGAAGAGGAGCACGGTTCAGATGCAAGACAATTTGTCGTGAGGCAGTTTTATGTTGATGACGGCCTCACCTCAGTTGCCACATCTGAGGAGGCCATAGATCTCTTGGCACGGACCAGGGAAATGTTGGCAGAATCCAATCTGCGGCTGCACAAGGTGGCATCAAATAAGCAGCAGGTAATGGAGGCCTTCCCAACCAAAGATCTCGCCAAAGATCTGAAGGATGTGGAACTGGGAGTGGATCCTCTCCCACTACAAAGGAGCCTAGGACTGTCTTGGAATTTGGAGATGGACAGTTTCACTTATCTTGTGTCTCAAGAACAGAAGCCATTCACACGCAGGGGAGTGTTGTCAACCGTCAACAGTTTGTACGACCCCCTGGGTTTTGTAGCTCCCATAACATTGCAAGGGAAAGCACTCTTCCGTGAGTTGTCGTCTGAGCAGACAGAGTGGGATGCTCCCCTCTCCCCAAAGAAGGAATCAGAATGGAACTCATGGAGGGACTCCCTAAAAGCTCTGGAGGACCTGCAGGTACCAAGGTGTTATGTTCCAATCTCACTGTCTTTAGACCAGAGAAAAGAACTCTGCATCTTCTCAGACGCTTCAACCATGGCTATAGGAGCTGTAGCCTACCTGAGAGTAGCCAACACTGAAGGGCAATACTACGTGGGATTTGTTATGGGAAAGTCCAAGCTGGCCCCTCGCCCTGCTCACACAATTCCACGTTTGGAACTTTGTGCCGCAGTGCTGGCTGTGGAGCTGTATGAGTTGATCAGAGACGAGATGGATATGGAAGTGGACGCTGTAAGGTTTTTCACCGACAGCAGAATTGTGCTGGGATATATCTGCAACTCCACGAGAAGATTCTACATGTATGTTTCAAACAGGGTCATTCGGATAAGAAGGTCCACACACCCTGAGCAGTGGCACTACACATCCACAGATCTCAATCCAGCTGATCTGGCGACCAGAACCATACCTGCAGCCCAACTCCAACACAGTGTTTGGTTCACCGGTCCAGCCTTCCTGTACCACGACAATGCAAGCGAGTCAGCCGAAACACACTCCTTCTCTCTGGTTGAGCCCGAGGCTGATGAAGAAGTTCGCCCAGAGGTCACAGTCTTTTCTACTAATACCTTCGATTCTCAGTTGGGTTCACATTGGTTTGAGAAATGTTCCAGTTGGACAAGCCTCAACAAAACAGTGGCCAGACTTATTCATGTTGCAGCGTCTTACCAAGGATCAGTGAATGCAGAGAAGAAAGGATGGAGATGTTTTAAAGAGACGGTGAGTGTGAGCGAACTCTCACAATCCAAAACTGTGATCATTCGCTCTGTCCAGCAGGAAGCCTTCAAGGAGGAACTGAGATGTCTTGAAAGAGGACGTGGAATGTTCAAACGGAGTACACTGGAAAGGCTCAATCCAGTCATGGACAAAGATGGCCTGCTCCGCATTGGAGGTCGCCTATCCTCAGCTGACCTGTCACAAGAAGAGAAACACCCATTGATCCTGCCTCATAATCACCACATTTCCACACTGCTGGTGCGACACTTTCACGAACAAGTAGCTCACCAAGGACGACACATCACCGAAGGAGCACTACGTGCTGCCGGCTACTGGATAATAGGGAGCAAGCGTCTGGTGTCTTCAATCAACTACACGTGTGTCACATGCCGTAAGCTACGAGGCAGGTTGGAAGATCAGAAAATGGCAGATCTGCCAACCGACAGACTTAGTCCTGAGCCTCTATTCACCACCGTTGGTCTCGACATCTTTGGGCCATGGGTTGTCATGACAAGGCGCACAAGAGGAGGACGTGCTGACAGTAAGCGTTGGGCAGTGCTCTTTACGTGTATGGCAACCAGGGCAGTGCACATTGAACTGATAGAAGCCATGTCAACAGACAGTTTCATCAATGCTTTGAGAAGATTCTTCTCTATTCGAGGTCCAGCGAAACTCCTGCGGTCCGACAGGGGAACCAATTTCATGGGCGCTTGCAGAGAACTGAATATGGCCATGAATGATTTAGGAGTCACTAAGTATCTCCAGGGAAAAGGATGCTCCTGGATCTTCAATCCTGCTCATGCTTCTCACATGGGCGGATGCTGGGAGAGGTTAATCGGAGTTGCCAGGGGAATTCTTGATGCCATGTTGCTGCAAAAAGGACCAATTCGCCTCACTCATGAGATTTTGTCTACATTCATGGCGGAGGTGATGGCAATCATCAATGCCAGACCCCTTGTGTCCATATCAACCGACCCAGAGATGCCTGCAGTTCTCACTCCAGCGATGCTTCTTACCCAAAAGATGAGTGCTGTTTCAGCCCCCTCTGGAGACTTTTGTACGGCTCCGCTGTACGGGAAACAGTGGAAACAAGTCCAGTGTCTCGCCGACACTTTTTGGAAGCGATGGAAAGGGGAGTATCTCTCAAGTCTTCAGAGCCGTAGAAAGTGGACCAAGGCCAAGCCAAACGTGAAGGAAGGAGATGTGGTCCTACTCAAAGACAGCCAGGTGCACAGGAATGGATGGCCAGTTGGACTGGTTGTGAAGGCCATCCCAAGTGGCGATGGCAACGTCCGGAAGGTAGAAGTGCGGATCGTCAAGGAGGGGAAGGCCAGAGTATTTCTGAGGCCAATCTCAGAGATTGTGGTTCTTCTTTCAGAGACTTAGAAAAGTCAAGAGTTATGACTATTGATGGACATTCATGTTTTTGTGTTTGTAGTGATAAAAGGTAATTATATCAAGCGGGGAGTGTGTTGGCTTCAATATGGGTAAACACACATATTGATGGTTAAAATAATAAATAGATACAAATGTGAATAAGAAATAGATAAGAATACAAGGGTGTTGAAAATATAAATAATTTGAATATCTAAAAACATTGCATTGTACATTTTCACTGTGGATAAATGAATGTGATTCGCCATCTGCTGGGCAAAGTTGGTACTGCACTTAGAGGCACTCACTCAGCACTTGGCCGTCTCACTGCAGATGAATGTAAACACTGAGATGAGAAGTAGCCACGGAGTTCATGCTGCCGAATTCGGACGTTCCAGCCTCGGAGACTATTTGTCTGTGAGTGAAGTGTTGTGACGGCTGTGCTGTGTAGAAGTTGTGATGATGTTTTGATTATGTCACGTTCGGTTTGCTGTAGTTTATGTTGTTAACGCGCGTTAGCCGTATGTGTTGTTAACGAGCGTTAGCCGTGTGTATCGCTAGCTAGCATGTAGCTCTGTTCATTGAAGTCACATTAGCCCATATTGTGATTGTTTAATAATTTGGGAGTGTGTATGTGTTTTTCTGACATTCTGTACTTTCTGTAATGTTTCAGTTGTACAAGTTGGAAAAGAACCAAAGAAAGGAACACAAGAAAAGTTAAGCCTTGTGTGTTTTTTTCGTGTTCGCTGACTGTCTAGCCTCGCATGGGAGAACGCGTCGTGAGGACAGTACACTGACCATGTCCATCCCTTTATGACCACAATGTACCCAACTTCTGATGGCTACTTTCAGCAGGATAATGCGCCATGTCATAAAGCTGGAATCATCTCAGACTGGTTTCTTGAACATGACAATGAGTTCACTGTACTCAAATGGCCTCCACAGTCACCAGATCTCAATCCAATAGAGCATCTTTGGTATGTGGTGGAACGGGAGATTCGCATCATGGATGTGCAGCTGACAAATCTGCGGCAACTGTGTGATGCCATCATGTCAATATGGACCAAGCTCTCTGAGGAATGCTTCCAGCACCTTGTTGAATCTATGCCACGAAGAATTGAGGCAGTTCTGAAGGCAAAAGGGGGTCCAACCCGTTACTAGCATGGTGTACCTAATAAAGTGGCCGGTGAGTGTATATTACTGATGAAAGGACACGGACACTTATGTACCTGGCAAGGTGATTTGGGGTTCTCTTTGAGGCACCTCTGCTGAATTTTTCTACTTGCCAGAATGAAGTCTTTTCCATACTTCCAAAAACCCTGTTGCAGGTTTGATTCCTCCCAGGCGTGAACCACGCATCCTTAAGATAACAAAGTTAGAAAAAAAAGTTTAACTGTGCTCTGAGTTAAAGTAGTTTGCCTAATTGCCAGACTTTGTTATAGCTGGTGTTTAAATATATCCAATAAATGTTTTAGAATAACATATGATTACTGCTCTTCATCAGGATGTCCTTGAAGAGATTATCAATACCAATGGATCCTTCCTGGACAAATTAAGGTTTAATACTAAAAATGATGATGATTACATTGATCTAATTAAAGTGTCAGAACCCTGTCACAAAAAAAAAAAAAGATTGGCTACTGAAGGGCCACCCTACCAGTGGGCTTAACAAGTTTTCTGGGGGGAAACCCTGCATCACAAGGTCCAATTTCACACACATTCACAGTCTGAATAGCAAGACACTTAAACTTGAAACTGCATATTCAATGGTAAAATACAAAGTCAAAGAAAAATACGGCAGTGCTTAATATGACTGGGTATCTCAAAATGTTTGCTCCTTTCTTGTATGTCCTGGTGACCAACATGACTACCACACTGGAATCTTTAGTATATGGCTTTATTTAGTGGTTTAAGGAACTTTACTCACTCAGCCTGTGCCCAGAGAGTCTCTAAGACATGGAAACGGCTCCACTATTGCTGATGCCAACATTGTCTTTGGACCTGAGATTGGACTAAATGACAAAAAGAATGTAATAATTTATTTACACAGCCAAACAATCCACGATAATACAACTGAATATACTGTGCAACAAACACTTAACTCTCACCGAAACATTCCATCAGGTGGGATACAAGAATTCTGTCCATGCATCTTCTTTTGTTGAGAGAAATGTGATGATTTTCTTCAAGACTGCTAACCAAGCATTTTCCATCAGGTGTCTTGCTCAATATCTTACAGATACTCTAGAAAAGTAGAGAATGATTTAAGGAATAAAAATGCAAGAAATTAAGTGTACTAGTTTAATGATGACAAATAAGACATATGTTTTTAACCCTGCTTAAAGTCGAAATGCAGCATGCTTGTTTACAGCAGGGTTCCCACGCCCTGGAAAATTATTCTAACAGGACTAGAAAACAGCCCAATCTAGCAACACTGGTAGGGCAGAGAGCACAGGGGGTCTGTGTGTCAAATTTCTCTGCAGGCTGAGAGCTCAATTACCGTACTATAGCTGGTACCAGTGCAAACTCCTGATAGTGAAAACAAACAGAGCTAAAAGAGCAACGCAGCTGCACAGAAACTGCATGTTGTACACATCTCTAATCACAACAGACATCGCTACGAAAGAAGACAGTTTAAAGTTTTTGACCTCTGAGAGAACCTCAGATATGGAGTGCATCTTGTATACCGTTGCAATTTTTCTAGAGTTTATGCTAATGTTATTCATGACATTTTAGCTTGCAATTATCGTTCTTGTCTGTCTGTCTGTCTGTCTGTCTGTCTGTCTGTCTTTCTTGCTAACTGAGCTAGGGTCACACTGTCAAGACTGTGTTACGCTATGAGCCTAGCAAAAGTGAGATTGAAATTAAATTATTTCCGATCTTAGATAAACAGCAATTGACAACAGTGTTTATAAACTCGTAAAAGATAAAACATGAAAAATGCGTTTGTATGAATAAATAAGTATAAATATAATAATAATAATAATAATAATAGTATAAATAATTGTATAAATAAGACTGTTGTCTCCCAGTTCTGCACAATCAGTTTGACAGTTGAATTCCCCAACACAATACTCTGCATTGTACCATATTGTGGTTACCCATCAGGAGAGTGTGAAGCAAAAGTGTCATTCCTGGCCTACACATACCTTGTTTGTACACTTTCCAGTCTGAGGAGTTGAAAAGTGGGTTTGATGGAGTTGCTGTTTTCACAGAAGTCTATCTGTCAAAGTTCTCTTTGGTACCAAGGAGTGAGGTGCAACTTCATGACTTAAAAGTTATGACTGAACATTTGGCCAGAGAGCAGAGTGTAGCACATCATCATCTGATGTCTATAGGCCTGGGATTTACAAATGGCTCACCCATTTTAAAAAAAATCTGTGTTTTGCCTCAAAACATTTGGAACCAAAGTAAACTAGAGGCCCAAGCTGTCTGATGGTATGAAGGTAATGCAGCATGAAATGGTGTTTGGGTTTCAAGTGTCTGTCTGTAGTAAAGCTCAAAATATAGGCAATAATGTTCCTCAATGTAAAAAAAGATAATAATAATAAAAATAATAATAATAATACATTTTATATTAAGCGCCTTTCACGTCACTCAAGGACACTTTACAGAACATATAAAACAATAATCAAACACTATTAACAATTAATGTCATCAATCATCAAAACAGTTAAAATCAACAAAGCAACATTAAAACATTTGACATAAACAACAGCAAAGAAATAAATAATACCAATTAAAATTAAATTAAAAAAGTGAGTTAGGGGTGGTGGGAGGGATAGGCCAGTTTAAACAGGTGTGTCTTGAGTTTGGACTTGAAGAGGGGGAGGGAGTCTATGTTGCGGATGTGTGATGGTAAAGAGTTCCAGAGTCGGGGGGCAGAGCGACTGAAAGCTCTGCCCCCCCATGGTGCTGAGGTGAACAGGAGGCACAGTGAGGTGAAGAGAGGAAGAGGATCGGAGGCGGCGTGATGGAGTGGCGATGTGGAGGAGGTCAGACAGGTAAGGAGGGGCAAGGTTGTGGATGGCTTTAAAGGTATACAGGAGGATTTTGAACTGGATTCTTAGTGGGACCGGGAGCCAGTGGAGCTGCTGCAGGATGGGGTGATATGGTGGGACGAAGGGGTTTTGGTGATGATCCAGGCAGCGGAGTTGTGGACCAGTTGAAGTTTATGGAGAGATGTGTGAGGGAGACCGAAGAGGAGGGAGTTGCAGTAGTCCAGACGGGAGGTGACAAGACTGTGGACGAGGATGGAGGTGGTGTTGGAGGAGAGGGAGGAGAGGGAGGGACGGAGTCGATTGATGTGGCGGAGATGGAAGTAGGCAGTCCGAGTGGTAGGGCTGATGTGGGATTTGAAGGAAAGAGTACTGTCAAGGACGACACCCAGACTCTTGACCTGAGGGGAGGGGGAAACTGAGGAACTGTCGATGGGAAGGGAGAGACTGTCAACTTTGGATAGGGTGAATTTGGAACCTACTAGAAGACTTTCTGTTTTCTGACTGTTTAGTTGGAGAAAGTTGGTGGTGAACCAGGATTTAATCTCGGATAGGCAGGTGATGAGGTAGGTGGGTGGGTGGGTGGAGTTTGGTGAGCTGGAGAGGTAGAGCTGGGTGTCGTCCGCGTAGCAGTGATATTGAATGTTGAATTTATGGAAGATGGAACCAAGGGGGAGGAGGTAGGTGATGAACAGCAGGGGCCCCAGGACAGAGCCCTGGGGCACACCTGAACTGACTGGGGAGGGGTCGGACTTGAAGGATTTGAGCTGGATGAACTGTGTGCGGTCTGAGAGGTAGGAGTGGAACCAGTGGAGGGGGGTGTGGGTGATGCAGATGGAGGAAAGTCTACGGAGGAGGGTGGGAAAGAGTCTGAGTGCAGTTGTTGGTGGATATTGGAGATTTTGTCATTAAAAAACTGCATTAGGGTGTTGCAGGTGTCGGTTGAATACAGGTGGGGAGGGAGGTAGTCCAGTGGCTGGAGAGATTTGTGATCAGGGGCCTCATGTATCAACACTTGCGTGGAACTCATACCAGAAACGAGCGCACGCAAGGTCCGTCACGCTGAAAAAAATTCGTATGTATCAATGTGTGCGGGCGCCGAAATCCACGTGTGTTTCCTTGATAAATCCCAATCAGCGTGGAATTGAGCGCAGATGTCGGAGTGACTGGGCTCGTCCCCGTTACGCCCTCCTATAAATATGCAGATTTATTTAAATAGGGTCTCCCTGTCCTCGCACGCAGACAAAATGACAAGAAAAACGACATTTACGGCGTGCGAGGTGGAGGTGCTGGTGGCGGAGGTGGAGGAGCGACAGCGTGTTTTGTTTGGCAGCCTGTCCAGTGGCGTCAGTGCAAAACAAAAACGCTTGGAGTGGGAGAAAGTTTGCGAGAGGGTGAATGCGGTGGGTTCCGAGACACGCACCCCCGCGACGATTAAAAAAAAGTGGTCGGACCTCAAGGTGGAGGTCAAGCGGCGTACAGCTGCCCTCCGGAGGAGTACTGGCCAGACAGGTGGGGGTCCGGGGGAGGAGACCCTCACACCGTTTGAGCAGCGGGTGGTGGTGATTATTATTATAGGGTAAGTGGCGTGTCACACAAATGTCCACATGCTTTGTCATCCCACTGAGCAAAAGACGTATATTAGACGTCTAGTCTAAGTTTATACTTCATTTCAACGTCGGGATTCAGTCTATTTTTAGACGTGATTTATACTTCGCCCTTAACTTAATTTTTCGATAACTTTTTATGCAATAAACAACTGTAATGTGCATAACTGACCTCGAAATACTGGATTACATTACCTATGATACCGTGGAGAGAGATGTAAACGCAACAGATACACAGAAGCAGGAATTGAAATGAACCAATATTTTTATTGTGTCACAGAAATCCATGTGTCGGCCGTGTTGCCGGCTTGCGGAACCCCGGCCCGCGGCAGCCCGTCCGCCGGCTCGGAGTCGTCGGCCAGGACCAGCGGCATTCGGGCCACTCTGGCCCCCGGCCCCAGCACCAGCACCAGCATCAGCACCAGCGCGCCGACAAGCGGTGGAGCGTCCACCAGCCGCGGCGCTTCCGCTGGACCACCCGGACGCAGTGGAAGGATCCTCGCGGAGGGGGTCCTGCAATCGCAGGAAGAAATCATCAGGGGGATCGCGGGGATCAACGAGCGGCTGGACCGGCTCGTAAATGTCCTCGAGCGTCTGGTGGAGAAAATAAATCAATTTGGCTCATTGAACTGTGTAGTCACTTCTTACCCATTCACACTGTGGCGATGAGATTCTCCCGCGCGAGGACGGCGGCCCGGCAGGGATCAGCTCGCATCCCTCCGTCTGCTGCTGGTTCGTCATGTGGGGCGACGTGCTGCTCGGCCACGGGGATGTGGTGCACGCTTGTCACATAGTGAGTCACCAAACACCACTACACAGCGTCGCCAAAGTGCGAATCACAGTCAACGCAAATATCAGCTCAACGCCAATTTCTACACCACCTCCTGACTTTGCGTTGATTAGCGCTGGAACCGACGCTCGTTTCGCGATGATAAATCTGGACGTGTGCGCCGATTTTGGCGTACGCAAGGTTTTCTTGCGCCGCAAGCGTTGATACATGAGGCCCCTGGTGTTTCCTTTGTTGGAGATGATCTGGGCGGAGTAGTGGTCTGTCTTGGCTTGAGAAATTGAGTCCTTGTAGCGGCGAATGTGGTTAGTGTACATTTCTTTGTGAATGGAGGGTCCAGTTTTCTTGTTAAGTCTTTCCAGTTGGCGGCCATTGGTTTTATGGAGCGGAGATGGGGATGTACCAGGGAGCAGTTGTGGAGAAGGAAACAGAGCGTGTTTTGACTGGAGCGAGGGAGTTGAGGATGTTATTTAAACAGGTGTTGTAATGGGATGTTATTTCATTGGGGGTAGCGGAACAGTCCAGGATCAAAATATTGTTAATGTTAGAGCGCAGAGTGTCAATGTTTATGTTCTTAAGATTGCGGAATGAAATGAGGCGTGGTGACTTAATTCTAGAGAGGCAGAGAGGAATACTGAAGGAGATGAGGAGGTGGTCACTTACATGGAGATCATTGGCTGTGCAGTTGGATGGGATGAGGCCAGAGCAGCAGAGTAGATCCAGAGTGTGTCCTTTAGTGTGTGTCGGGAAGTTGATGAATTGATGGAGTCCAAAACTGTCCAGGCATGATGAGAAGTCTCTGTTTAGGGACAGGTTGGTGTTGTCAATGTGGATATTGAAGTCCCCCAGTATTATCGTGTTTGGTGAGAGTGTGCATAGATGGGTGAGTAGAACAGAGAAGTCATTTAAGAAGTTGGTGTGGGGCTTGGGGGGGGGGGGCATAGATGGTGGCGATGATGGTGGGAGTGGGTCCAAGGAGTGTAAGTGCCAGAAGTTCGAATGAGGAGAAGAGCACAAGAGTCACAGCCGTGACTGCGGTGGTGGGAGAGGTAGGTGAAGTCCGGGGGGGGTGGAGTCGTTGAGTGATGAGAAGTCATTTGGTTGTTGCCATGTTTCAGTGGTGCAGAGGAAGTCCAGCTTGCGGTCAGTGAGGAGATTGTGGATGATGTGTCCCTTGTTGGTGAGTGAGTGGATGTTGAGAAGTCCGAAGCTGACAGAGGTATTGTCATGTTTGGTGAGGATGGGAGCCAGCATGGATGGGCTTGCTAAAACAGAGTGATTGACAGTCTGGGTGGTGTTTCTATCAGAGTGGTGTCTGTTGGTGATCTGGACAGGAATAGGGAGGAGTTGGATGCTACTGTGATTATTTGGGAGTGGGGAAAAGATGACGGGAAGACCTGTGGCAGAGGGAGTCAGTGACAGAATTTGCCAGCAGGGGGAGCTCTGGGGAGGACCTGTCAACAGTGGGTGCACCACAGAGGAAGAGGGGTGTGTGTGGGGGGGGGGAGTAAATAGTCAGTCACATGGGAAACAGTGTACAGTGTGCTGCAGGTTAGCTGCTAGCATGCGGCTACCTGTGGTGTTCGGCTGGATACCATCCGATTTAAAAAGGGACAAACGGTTCCAAAAAAGATTAAAATTGTCCACGAAGGCAAAGCTATGGGCTTGGCAGGCAGATTGGAGCCAGGTGTGCAAGCTGAGCACTCTGCTGAAGCCCCCCGCAGCCACGACCAGAAGTGGGAATGGGACCGCTGATAAAAACAGACAATTCAAAGTTCTTCAGGAAGTTAAAAAGTTGGGTAAAATGGTCCTTCGTGAGCTCGGTCTGGTGGAGGGACGTGTCATTTGTACCGACATGAATTATGATTCTCTGGATGGAAGTTGGGAGAGATTTTAACAGAGTGGGGAGGACTGTTAAAATGTCAAGGAGCCGGTGGAGTTGGGATGTGGTGTTCTGAAGATGATGGTGTCCATGAGTTTCTCGGCTTCCTGGATCTGGTAGAGGGTGGAGATCCTTCTCTCCAGCTCCTGGATCTTTTCGCCAGACAGGCGCAGCTGGCACAGCTGGATGGAGAGGAGCATGGAGCCATGGCTGAAACAGAGAGAGCAACAGCCAGCAGGCAGCCAATGACACCAGGCAGGATCTGACAGAGGACAGTCTTGATTGGGGATTGGACTGTGCCGAGAAGGACACTTACATGCCAGGGCTCTGTCCTGGAGCCCGCAGTGGTGAGGTAGCAGCTCAGACAACATGGGAGGAGACTTACTGGCAAGGGCCCCGGAATAGGGCCCGCTGTTGGTGGAAATCTCAGGTAAGTCTCTCTTGCAGCGTTCCAGCCATGGCCGATGTGATGGGGGGTGTTTATTTAATCCGTGTGGGTATTGGTTGATCGGTGTAACCGGATACACACAGAGTAAAAGCCAGTTGTTGATAAATCAGTTCCAGCGCAATGGAGGCCTGGTGACGAAACTGGACACCAAGGCTCCAATGTAATGCAAAAGGATTACTGCCCCTTGTTTCAGTGCAGGAGAAAAGATCAACCCCATGCAACTAAGTAATGAAAGGAGCAGTTCCCAGTGTTGGTTACCCTCAGGCACCAAACCCCATATCATTAGAGGCAGCAATCGTAGTAGACACCAGGGGCCTCATTTATCAAACGTGCGTACGCACAGATGTGTGCTTAGTGAGTGCGTACAAACATTCCCTTGCAAAGTATGGAATTTATCAACCTGTACTTTTTCTTAGGAACGTGCATAAATTTAAGCACAACTCTGACCATGCACATTGTTAAAGGGATTGTTGATACCATATATGGTTAGTTGGAGGTGTTTCTGAATGCAAATGACCCTAAACATGAACGAGCACGGTAGTAAAGAACAGGTGGGATTTATCATCACCGATTACTTACATGTGTGCGTACGACCGGTGTCCGCATGTTTGATAATGCAGATTTTTTTTGTACCTACACACATTCTAAATTTCATTCCCACACCAGAAATTAGAACCTTTGCTATGCATGGTTGATAAATAAGGCCCCTGGTCTGTTATGCACTTTGCCAAAGGGCTTCATCTGAATTTTTCAAGTCCTGGGGTTTTATGGTAGATGGCTTATTGTGAACATCACAAAACCCATAGTCAAGGCTGGTCAGTCTATAGTTCAGCTGCTCAAGTGTGAAAAGTTTTGGTTCAATCAATGAATTAACAACAAGCTTAAGTTCAAAACCACCCATGCCCTCAAGGATGTCATGCATGGTGTCAGGAGCAACATTGTCAGTCACATGATAGAGCTGCAACTTGTTGAAGGAGCAGTCTCTTTTGATGCAAGTTTCGATTGGATTGTTAGACAAGAAGGTCTGAGTGGAAGTTGACTTTATCACGAATCTAGGCAGAGTCCTCTACAGTCTGGACCTTTTTTTGTATCTGTTAGGATGAGTTTCTTTAGCCAGTCATGTCAGCCTTTAGAGTGGTGGAACTGTGTCACTCAAATACCTCAGATACTTCAGTGTTAGATTGCTGGAGCCATGGGCCTCGGACAACTATCCTCAACAAGGACCTTGTACTCATGTTTTACATCACACAGGTCCCCAAAATATGTTCTGTCATGGTATTTCCTTCTATTGACCCTCCATATATTTACCTGAAGCTCCTAAAAATATGTTGTTCTTTGTTCTTGCCGTACATGGATTTTTCCTAGGGTCAACTAAATGTCAGCAGTATGTTTAGAAATGTGGACGACTATATATACTTGAACGGTCTCAGACCAAACTTTGTTACGCTTCTGTTACACTTTGTCACGCTTTCTGACAAAGTGTAACAGAACCATGGGCTAGGCATCCTTCCAGTATCCAACACCATCGACACACCTATCATCAGTTTTGTAAATTGCCAACAAGAAATGAGACTTGAGACTTGAATGATACTCTGGTGGCAAACACTTAATAGTGTAATAGATGAACAACACAGAGCCTAGGAGAGAGTGTTGTTTTGAAACTGATTGAGCCTTTTTTGGGGAAAGGGAGAAATGTGACCACAGACATCTTTCTTACTTCCCTCCCTCTCGCCCATAAACTCCTGGCAAAAAACACCAGCCTTAAATAAAAATAAAAGATCACTGCCTCCTTCTTCACTCCTGAAAGCGGCCCTGTATGGCACCAGAGTTATGCAGAGTGAGTGCAACATTGACGATTTACCAGGGAAAGGAAAAGAAGAATGTGTGCATCCTCAGCACCATGCACACGTCAGTGGAGATCAGTGATCATGCAAAGAAGAGGCCAGAGACGATCCATTATTGCAACAGTACGAAAGTAGGGGTTGATTTGCTGGACAAGATGCTGAGGCAATATTCTGCCCATGTCGCAACCAGGAGGTGGCCAGTTGCGGTCTTTTATAACATACTGGACATTGTCGCAATAAACACGTGGGTCCTGTAGAGGTGCTGCAAAGGCACAAATATTGCCAGGCGGGATTTTATCCTGGAGCTCTGTAAGTTGTTGTGCACTGAGCACATCTCAAGGCCAGCACCAACACCTGCCATCTGACAGGCCATCCCCGAGGAGAAGAGGAGGAATTATACTGCCACAATGCCACAAAAATGTACATTAAGTGCCAATATGCAGTTTGTGGACAGTGCACAATCAAAGTGTACAGCGTGTGTGCTGACTGTGAGTAATATGTGTGCATGTGTGAGAGATAGCGCAGCGTTAATTTATCCATTCTTCTTAATTAATTTAAATACTGAAATCTGTTTTTTTGTGTATGTCATTGTAAATACTCTGTTATTTGATTGTTTCTTGTTTAGTTAACCTACAGCTTGTTGATGAATGTAAAAACAAATGTATTTTAAATGCTCTTCTAAAATTATTATTATTGTTATTTTTTATTATCATGGAGAAATCTGTTATTTTGTTATTGTAAATATTTTATTTCATCATTATGTTATTTGTTGAACAGTGTGTTGAATTTGAACATGCATTTGACCTTTTTGATGGAAATAATTATTTGCTTGAAAAAACCCACAAAAATATATACTTTAAATACTTATTTTGCCAAGTCTCCATTATTATTTTAAAAACAGATGAGAATGAGTAACCTGACACCTTCTAGAATTGACATTGTGGCATCACTGATGCTATTGGAGCTGTTGCGGATTCTAGTGTTTAAGTCTGTATGTGTCTCTAGCATGTTCACGCTGCTTGTGTAGGGTAGAAACAATGTTTGGGGACATGGGGTGCGTGTTCTACCGGGGCCGCACCTCCAAGGAGGAAGCATGGGCGAAGGTGGCCAATGATGTCGGGCTTTCTGGTAAGTTTGTTTGTTTATTTATTTCAGTGAGCAGACTATTTTCTGAAAACATTGCAAACTGCCCCTGCTTGCTAGGCTACATGTTTCAACGTGTGTGTGTGTGTGTGTGTGTGTGTGTGTGTGTGTGTGTGTGTGTGCAAGAGCTGGAAGGGGCTGCGGGATGTATACATGGAAGGGGCTGCGGGATGTATACATGAAGGAGAAAAGGAGGGAGAAGGAAGGTGGGAGAAGTGGGTCAGCGGCCTCCCAGCAGAAGAAGTGGCGTTTCTCTGCGGTGATGTCCTTCCTCGACCCCTTTATTGCCCCAAGGGAGGACACAACCAGCAACATGTCTCGGGAGGTCAAGGAAGATGTCACCGTAGACAATGCTTCTTCTGCTGGGATGCCTGAAGAGCTGGAGGAAGCAGGCCCCTCAGGAGCGTAGCATGGACTCTATGGCAGTTGGTTGATGAGTGAAAAAGATAGCAAATAAATTTGAGCCCCCCCATGGTTTAAACACACCATTGTAGTGTAATTTAAGATGGACATTTCAAATCATGCACATATAATGTGTGAAAATTTTTAATTTGAATTACAATGTTGCCTGATTGCAGAGGTTTGATTTCAAACATTTTTGTCACAACTTTAACTAAAGATAAGCCTGCTCCCTCTCCTGCTCCAGCTCCTTCTCCTGCTTCTTTGCCTTGTTTCTTCCTTTAACATGCAGTCATGAAGTAACATAACTAGGTTGCAATGCTTCGATGTATAAACTTTACTTAGACACAGCTATGGAGACATTCTTGTACTTTTATGTTGGACTTTTGCTCAATAGTTGTTTGTGGTGACTCTGAAAAGAGCCATTGTGGGGGTGCAGCACACTCCTTCAGCTGAGAAGTGCTCGGTGAAGGTCTGCCTGACTGCGATGGCCTCCCGGGACGAGTTGTTTGAAGCGAGATGTCTCAGCCCTGCCTGAGGCCCCTCACCACCCGTGATGGCACCCAACCCCATGGCAGCTTCAGGCTGAGACCTACTCAGGAAGTTATGAAGGACACAGGTGACCATCACACACTTCTCTGCAACATCTGGAGAAACCTCAAGGGCACGTTGGTACATCCTCCACTGAGTGGAAAGAATGCCGAAGGCATTTTCAACCACCAGCCGCGCCCTGGACAGCCAGTAGTTGAAAATGCGCCTCTCTCCGGGGAGGATGCGCCCTGGATACGGCCTCATGAGGTTCCTCCGGAGCGGGAAGGCCTCATCTGCAACAAACACATGAGGTTGGGGTCCCCTGTGCTCAGCTTCTGACAGTGATCGATCCGGAGGCAGCTGGAGGGAGCCAGAATGGAGGGCCTGACCAAACGCAGAGTTGGCCAGAATCCCCCCCATCACTGGTCCTCCTGAAGCCTCCAACATCGATCACTCGGAAGCAATAATTGGCACCTACAACTGCCAAGAGAACAATAGAAAATGTGCCCTTGTAATTATAGAACTGTGATCCTGAATTGGCAGGAGCCTTCAGAACCATGTGCTTCCCATCCACAGCACCACAACACAAGGGGAAGTTCTGCCACTCCTCAAAACCTTGTGCTATGGATCTCCACTCATCACAGGTGGGCACAGCCATGAAGTCCTCCACCAAGCACTCCCAGATGCAGGACACAGTGTCTGCCACGATGCCTGACACGGTGGAAACTCCAACTCGAAAGCTGTAGGCAATGGTCCTGAAGGAGTCTCCAGTAGCCAGGAACCTGAAGCACATAAAAATTAATTTCAGTACTATTTTTATTCAAAATATGAGGCCATATGAAATACAAATGTAACCGAAGATTTGAGTGTCCATAAATCCTCTTTGACATGGACATTTATGCTAGCACCCAGTGTATCTGGTCATTTTAAATTAATTACATTTGATTATACTCACCGCAGACAGATAGACAGGAGCTCTGAAGCTGGGATGGAGCGCCTGTAGTTCGTGTCGTGGCGGGAGATGCTGTCTCCCACCTGGGCGAGGAGGTCCTTGAACTCCGCAGACGATTCACGGAAATACCGCTGGAAGTGCCCATCGTCTAGGCGGAGTTCCTGGAGCAAGCGGTGAAATTCCCCCAGCTCCGTCCTCCTCTGGGTGGTTTCATGCACCCAAACATTCCTGGAGCATCTGCGGCGTATGTAAAGATACAGGGCAACACAGGGGACGACGTCGGCCACCTTGAACACTTGTCGCACTGAAAACTGAGCTAGTGATGTCATCGGCGACCAGCCGCGTCCTGCGACCTCCGTGACTGCAGCTTTGGACCCGGTGTGACCACACCAGGGTGCGACGCGATTACAGCGACCAACATGACTAGGTCGCCTCAAGTCGCATTTGGTCTGAACGCGGCTTTAGACTGGGGACTTGCAGGTCTGACTCTCCTCCTACTATATACTGGAATCGGTCGAAGGCAATATGTGTATTCCTCCTCTTCCTCAGTGTTCAGACTCCTGCTCCACTGTCTCTCTGTTGTTTCTGTATCAGTCTGTCCGTCTATGTCGCTTTTTAGGTGCAGACTGACTCAGTGGGACTTCTAAGGGCAAATCATTAGCAGGTAGCAGAAGGTTTCGATGCAGCGCACAGAGAGTGCATTCACCTGTTTCTGGTTGAACTCTGTAAAAAGGTCCGTCTCCCATTTTTTTTACCACTCAATGAACCTCTTTCTCCCAATAAGCTATAAATTTACCCGCACCGCCCCTCTGTGACAGATTCCTGACAAGCACATGATTTACAGGCTGCAGTGTGATACCTTTGACATGCTGATCATAATACTTCTTTCCCTTGGCTGAATGTTTTCCACTGTTTTCTGAAGCAATCTTGTATGCTTCCTGCATGCATGCCCTTTTCTGTGCATACTCTTGCCAGAACAGTGGCTCCTCTCCAGGTTTCAAATCAAAGAGCAGATCTACAGGTAAACGTGGAGCTCTTCCATAAAGAAGAAAAAAATGGTGAATAACCTGTTCCCTCATGTCTTGTACAGTTGTATGCATGGACAATGTGAGGTAGGTGATCCTTCCACTCTTCCATCCTTCCACTTGCCTTCAGGAAGAACCAACTGTTTCCTCTGTCCTGTCTGTCTGTACAAGATTCCCTTGTCAAGTTTGAGTCTGTTTCATTCATGTACTACTCTGTGTGTTTCTCTTCCCATTTGTCTTTTTTCTATATCCTGAGGAGTACATCCAGTCTTCTTTTGGTCTTATGACCTCACAGATGGGAGCATCTTCTTTCTGTGCAGCCAGTGTGTGTGTGTGTCACTTGCATAAGACTGTAGCTGTAATTGCAATTTACAGCTTTGTCCCCCTGCCAAATGACAGAGACTACATCAGGGGACACTGCCTCTGTGTACTCTTTTAGGTGATCAGCAAGATGCACTGGGTGTCATGACAGGGTGTCAACATTTGACTTGTCTGGCCAATGTTTGATGGTGAAATGAAAATCTGCGAACTCACCCACCCAACGATTTCCAACTGTGCTCAACCTGGCTGAGCTCAAAACAAGCATGAGGGGGGTTATTGCCCATGTAAACTGTAATCTCTAAATTTATCACAGATTGCCCACTTTAATGCCAGGAACTCAAGCTTGCTAAAATGGAGATGGTAGTTTTTTTCAGTGGGTGTGAGTGTTCTGGAGCCATAAGCTTATTTCCCTGCTGTTGATAGAGCACAGCACCCAGATCTTTGTTTGGGGCATCTCTGTGGAGTACAAAAGGTAAGTCATAGTCTGGATAAGCCAAAATGGATGGACTGGTTAACATATCCACCAGGCGTGATACTACAGCACAGTGGCCCGATGTCCAATAAAGAGGTGATTTGGATTAGAGCTCTCAGTATTTTGTGACTGAACTTTGGTAGCTCTCTGGCTAGTGTCAGAGCACCTTCTACTGGTGCAAAGTGGCAATGTCCCCTGCAACACCGTTGACAAAGATTAAAATATTAAAATGAAAAGGGGGGGGGGGGGGGGGGGGGCCTCCACAATAAATCATATGTGGCTACTTCAGACCCACTACATATATGTAATGCCTTAATTATCAGGTGGCTGAAAAAACTGTCAAACATCCTTGCCAGTATAATTCTTATACTTGAAACACACATAACCCACAAAAGTGTGACACAAGCTGTATCTCTAGCAACTTTTTTAAGTTTTAGTGAAACTTCAGTCATGGCCCAACAAGGGTGCTAGCTGACCAAACTCAAAGTGATGGGTGTATGACGATGCCAGTGCAAAACTGGTGATTGTAATGTTAATACAACCAAAACACACAAGTAGTCCAATATCAACTCTGCAGTCTGTTTCACCTAATTTAAATAAATAATTTTCCACTAACCTGTGATTTTTACGATTCCATGGGCAGTGAAATGTGTTGGCTAAAGCTATCTGGCTGGCATGATGATTAGCCAGTTAGCTGATCTTGCACTGTCCTGAGGGAACAATTCAATTCAGGGAACAAAGACAGGGTTTTTTTTACCTTTCAAACTGACTCCATCGCTGAGCATCTAAATAATCATAAATGTCTCAACCCAGGTCTTTCATTCCAGATTTCCTGTTGTAAAGTGTGCAAACTAAAAAAAGAAGGAAAGTGTGGAAACTAAGGATCTAAGGAAAGGTCTGAGGAGCAGGACACTGACCTTCAACCTCCAGACCTCAATTGTACAACTTTGCCAACCATGTACTGATAAAAACTGCATTCCTTTGGAGAAAGAATACAAATGACTGATCATGACATCTTATGCATTCAGCAATGTTGTGTTAAAATGAGATGTTTCCCATTTTTCTATGTGCTCCAGAAGCCGAGTTATCACTCTGACAGAATAAAACCTTTATTCTTTAGTTTCTTTAAACCAACAGCTTTTCAGACTGTTTCATGAACTTCTAAGAGTTAAATTTATTTAGAATAAATCATAATTTTAGTCTAAGTAACAGAAATAGTTTAGAAATGTCTGGTTATATTTGAATCATTTATTTATTATTTTCAACCATTAGGTGGTTATAATGTCATTGATTAATCTGAATGTGAGTATTTAGAATCCATTATTGATTATGATGAAGTTCATCCACATGTGTTTACTCTTCTGTTGTTCATAGTTTCTATGTGTTACTATCTTTTTTATTTCAGAGTAATTTAGCATGTTCAATGTGATACTTAAAACATAATGAGAATGTTTGTTGTGATTCTACAATTCTTTTTATGAGTTCAGTTTCAATTCACATCATCTCCGTGTGTTCTAGAGGTTTGGTCTCTGGCTTGCCGGCTTCGAGGTTTTCAGCCTGAAGGACTCTAGTGACTTTAAAGACACTGCCACTGAACAGCTGTGTGCATCAATACCTCCTGGCCGAGAGGTACAGCAGCAGACTTCCCTGCAGGAGATGTGGGACTGAATCCTGGTGGGACCAGTGTTTGTTTTTCCTGTTTTCTAGTGTTTTATAAAGACTGTTGAGAACTTCGACTTGCCTGTTCGCATCTGGGTCCTTAAACGTGTTACGGGGTGTGACAGCAGGTTAATATATTAGGACATATACACTCACTATCATTAACTCTAGTAATAGTAGCCTGAATCCAAATCTTTTATTCATTGATTATTATTTATCATCATTATCTTATCATTTATTGCATGTATGTTGTACCATCATCTATCCTGAAATAAACACATCATTTATTATTCTAAGTCTTGGTTGTTAGTGTTCTCCTAGAAGTGGTGTCCCTGAAATGAGAATTTTGGCTTGAGATATGAGATTGATTAATTTAAGATTGACTTCATGTTTGATTTCTGAATTAAACTTTTGTTTTTCTTTATTTTCCTGCCATTAAAGGCAGGTGGTGCCCCTTTCAACAAGTGCATAAATGTCATAATTTAAGATTATTATCAATTATTAATCTTGGAACATTTATTATAAATTCAACTCGCAATGTGTTTTAAGTTGTTCATGTTGTGACTTTTCTATGAATAATAAAGTTAAGAACCAAGCAAACAGTAAATGACAAAACATGCTATTGTTTTATTACTGCAATGACTTTAAACTTACCTCCTCAGAGTGTGCCTGCTGTGAAGAACCACAGTGCCAAATGGCGGAGCGACTGAGTCAATGCAGAACTTCTTTTCCCTCCTCTAATCATTTGGCGGGAATCAGAAATGTTGTATGAGATCAGATGTCTGATTCTTTCTAATTCTAAACATTTTCACCACAGTCTGGGTTTTCTCTCATTGTGTTCATTGTCGAGTAATACTTGTCTAGAACGTATTCCATGTTAGAAATATGAAACTGGCCTGGTCAAGAAACCAAAACTGGTCATTATTTATTTTTTATTTACTGTATGTAACATTTTTTTTTTTTTTTTTTTTTTTTGGTGTCATTAAGTTTTAATGAATAGCAATATACAGGTTTCTTTTTAGACTTATTAAAGTTTTAAAATGTGGGACCTTTAAAAACTAACCATTTATTGCTGAAAGAGCTGGATGGATGGCAGTAGATTCATAGATGCTTGACAACAATTCCTGGTAAAAAGAAAAATATAGGAGAGTGAAACTGAAGGTATTTTCTTTGGAGAGAAACTATTTAAAACTACAAGACAGATAAAGTCAATGGGGGGTGTATACAGTAAAGAGAGACAACACTGTTTCCACACCAGCGTGTGGGTTCAGAGAGGTTTCAGACTCAGTGGGCTCTGTGAATACAGGAAGCAAAGCACTGTGGGAGTTCTTAATCCATCAATAGGTGGCTTTCCCTCAGGGTCTCTGGGAATTGGGCCAGCAACCTTCTGAGTGCTGTCAGGCCTGCCTCTAAAGACATACAAGTCAGTGCCTGCACACACACACACACACACACACACACACACACACACACACACACACACACACACACACACACACACACAGAGAGAAAGAGTACATTCGCATATGTAAAAAAATGGAGAGCCTGTAAACACTCAAACACCCACGAACTCCAGTCCACTCCATCTTCCTCTGCCAGAACGAACACACAAGCTCACACACCCAAACATCTTTATCTGCTTTCTATCTGGTATCACCAGTTTCCAGGGTGATGCTTTATGAATAATAATTTATTACACTTGGTACAAAAAGAAAACGAAGGGAACAGGCCTTGGATAAAGAATACATTTTTATCCTTAGAGGGAAACATTCACCCAAGGCTGCTTTCCAAGTCAGGAGTCATCTGAGAAGCAGCTGGAGGATTCAGACCACAGAAAGAATAGCAGTGTTGGGGTAAACTTTCTGTTCTTGATGTCAACATAAACACTTTTTTCTCTTGATTACAGGGAATAGAAGAGACCCTGAGCTTAAAGAGCAGACTATAGACTGAATTTGCATGTGGTCCTAAATACAACCTCATCTTACACAGACAAAGCAAAGGGAAAAGATTCATTTTGGCTACATCAACCTCATTGGTTGGTTAGTTGCATTTCAAGGTGCAGTATAAAGGAACAGAAGTATTTAGCCATAGGTAGTGACTTGCTTTCCTTGCTCACCACTCTCACAGGAACAAAGGCCTTCAATTAAAAAGCTCCAATGATGCATGATGAGTAAGAGTGTAAGAATGACCCTGAGAGCGGCCGTGACCATATAAGGAGGCAGAGGCAAGGGATGAGTTAAACCCACACAGTGGACATTTATTTACAGTGTATGGACCAAAAACCAATAAAACACACCATGCTCAGTCCATTGTGCACATGAGAGACTCCCAGCTCAGAGGAAAGCACTCCCCTATATACCCTCCCCAATTGGGTGTTACCACGTGTAGGGGTGTGGAAAAACTGTAATAAGTTTAATATGACTATTTAAAATGACCTACTTAATATATATAGATATAAAATATACAGACCTATGATCAAGATTAAATCACAGAACATGACTACGAGCGTGCATTAGTCACATAGTGTGATCATCCTCCCAATTTAATGTTAAACGTGGCACTGTTCACCCCCCATAGACATCTGCCAGTTGGAACCCTCCCGGAACGCTTAAAAGGCAGTGTGTTTCCCCGGGGACTCTTTTACATGTGCACCCTGGGAGTGGAGACAGAAAGGCACAGGTAAGTGTTCACAATATTCACGTCAGTACTAATTTTAGACTGCACTACTTCCACCTTTTACTCAAGCACACAAATCTGCCAAAACTAGTGATGGCGAGATGAAGCCTCTTGGAGCATTGAAGCTTTTCATCCAATTACTTGCCTCCTGGGCCGAAGCTTCATGATTGCGCTTCATTTGCTCTTTTGCGCCATCAAGTGGACAAGAAATGTAAAACAGGCAGAGTGATAAACCAAAGACACCCCGAGACTTAAGTGCACGAAGCTTTGAATTGAATGGAAAAATGGATGTGAGGCCGTGTGTTTGTGATACAATACAGAAATTATGAAGTTATTAACATGGTGTTTGTCTTTAAGACACAGTTGCAGTGTCAAAAAGGGGAAAAGGACATATATTATGGAGAGGGTTGTGATGTGAATGTGCTTGTGTTACTTAGTTTGTTGTTCGTACTTTTGTAATGGGGACAACATTTAAAACATAAACATTTCATTTGTTTTTATTCAAAAACAACTTTTCAACAAGTCTTGAGTCTATAGATTGTGAGTGGGGGAGGACTCCATTGCGTTTCGCTGCCTGTCAAATCATCCGCCGAACCCTCAAACCTGTTCTTGAATCAGTCACGTGCTACAGTCGGGTAGCGAGGCTTCGGACGTCATCATTTTTGGCTCCTCCCCTAAATGAAGCAAGCCTCGATAC
Organism: Xyrichtys novacula; assembly: GCA_962446985.1. NCBI lineage: Eukaryota > Metazoa > Chordata > Actinopteri > Labriformes > Labridae > Xyrichtys > Xyrichtys novacula. Next base: position 2,086,611 of record OY660869.1, read on the forward strand.
GTGCTTCGCGTACACGCCCCCTTCATTACTCGACACACGCTTCGAAGCCTCGGCACTGAAGGACAAATCACTAGCTAAAACCCTCATCCACATAGTATGCACTGTGTTACAGGTGGTGCGGCTAAATTAACCCCCCGGCTACCGGACGAGCTACTGGACGTCCCTGGAGAACACCTACACACACACACACACACACACACCATTAACCAAATCTGAATAAAAGTATTTTAACTGAAATACATCTGTGGCTCATCATTTGATAATCATGTGGTGCTTTTAATTTAACAACCCTACCATCAAACATGTCTGTCAATACAAATTCATTTACCAGTAACAACAGCATTCTCTAAACAGAGTCCCTGCTAATTGGTGAGCAAAACGAGCACCTGGTCATTAATTCAAAAATCAACAACACACTTGTCTGCTGTGCTTCATTGATCCATGGCTAATGAAATTGATTATGTGGAGCTACATGTGTTGGTGGCCCATTGGCCCAGACAAAAAAAATGTCTGCAGATTTCCAATATCCTTACCTAACCTCAATGATGGTGAGGAATCATTGAAGAGGTCCTTCGTACCCTGTAAAATCGCTGAAGCTGATCTTTTGATTCATATCTGCCATGTGATTCAGCTCAAGGCTTTACTTATGATACTGCCTTTTGATTACTGAAACAGCATTTTCACTCTCTGAAGGAGGACTGTGGATGGCACCCTACAGTCTGCACATCCCCTGTAAAAGTGTTGCTGTACTCAGCATTACTTTTGCAAAGAAGATTGTCGCAATTTGAGATATTAAACAACCAAATATCACCTTTTCATTGTGGAACAAATCCAACTAGAAAATTCCCTCTGGCAAATTTTGAAAAGGCCACGGGGGCTACTGCTGAGGTGTGCACATCATGATGAGATTTTTCTGAGATTTCAAATAATTAATAATAGTAGCATTGGGATATTATATACAAGGAGCACACCTACAAAAAACATAAAAAAAAAAAGAAAATAGAGCCGGAGCAGTAGACATTTGAAAAACTGCTTTACTACCTGCTACTGCAGACAGTAAAGGGGAGGAAGGGGTGGAGAGAGCTACACTGAGGAAGGTGGAGACTATCAAAGAACATGGATCACCCACTTCACAACACCTTGATGGACCAAAGGGCCAATGGAGGTGGACGGCTCCTCTCTCTTCACTGCAGGACAGAAAGATTCAGAAGATCTTTTGTACCCACAGTCATCAGACTCTACAATTCTTCTCTAAACAGTAGATGACTTTTAGAGAAATGACAAATGAGATGACAGACAATTGAATTTCCCTTTGGGGATTAATAAAGTTCTTCTTACTCTTATTCTTACTGTGACCGAGCCCTGTATGGAAAGAAGAAGAAGTTGAATGACTGGACTGAGCATCAGTCACCCCTGATTATTCTGGTGCAGGAAGGGTCTGAAATGATTTTTTTTCTCCCTCTCGCCACTTTGAGTTTTAAGAAAGATTACCTTTGTTTGGCCATATATTCAGTGGACTATGTTGTCCAATAATTAAATGATGCAACGGTTTCTATGTAACTGAAAGTTAAGTTCTTGGAGTGTAGTAACAAATTAATAAAATTCTGTTGACAACAAATTGCTCTTGGCACTGTGTAGCATCTAAAGTGAAATATCTATATCCTTATTTTAGCTATTAAAAACAGAGATCCATCTGAACAAGAGACTGTGTAATGGACTTGTTTTGATCCATTGCAGCACTTCACCAAAGCCACAGCACATGAATTTAGGTGGAAATCTAGTATAATTATTTTGCTTCCTCTTGTGATGTGATTATCAAGTGCCACGTTTCCTGGCAGCAGCAGGCCTGAAACCCGCTTTGACACACAGTCAGTTTCTGTTGTCATGGTAATAAAGCATCTCACGTCAGGGTTGAAATGAAATGAATAAAAACAACTGAAAGGCATAAACTGAGCCGGAATGAGAGCAGTCCAAGTACAGGTGCCAAACAGAGGCTCACTGAACTCATTTGACAAATTCAGACAGCCCCTCTGACATTTAGCACAATGACTCCAACATGCGCACAGATACTCAGTTTGATTGATTTACAGGGATTGTATTCTTCTCCCATTGTTGAAAAATGTTTAAAGGAACTGCTTTGGGTCTGTTGATTTACATGTTTTCCACTAGAATTTTTTAAGATAAGCCAACTGCTGGCAGAATTATATTAATTTAAAGCAATGTTTTGAGTATGGTGAATTAGTTCTTTGGCCACAATAAAACACATTTTTTTAAATAACATGAACTCAATTTAGTTGATCCCTGCAAGTATTTAAGTTGAGCCTTTTCTTACAATATGGGCATTTTCCTGTTTCCCAGGAGGCTAAGTTGCCTAAAACTCCAACCTTGGTTGTCAAGGTTAGAGTTTTGACCAACTTAGCCTCTTGGGAAACACAGGCTGTCAGGATGCAATGCCTCATGAAGACAGTTGAGTCTTTTCAAAGAGTTGGAGATTTTGGATGGGGCAATAAGGACTTGTGAGAGAATGTCAATTTTTTTCAAATACAGACACCATTTATGATCAGCTCTTCAGGGTGATGTGCACAAGGGAGCACAAGGGAATATAGGGTGACCACTTCAATGCCTAGCCCACGGGAGGCTGATGCACAGGATTGAAACAGCCATATCTTTGCGTGGGAACGCTACAGAGACATGCGGTTCAAACAAAATAAAAAATTAAAATCATACTCAATCACCTATGTGGCACTGTGTAAAAAGGTCCTCGTCCTTCTCTCCAAGAAAGACAATGAGGCAGCAAATGGCAATTTCTCTCCACTTTTCAATTGTGTTGTCCTGATTCAAATTGATCAGGTGATCAATAAAAATCAGATGCAAGTGTAACCTGAACAATAAAATTTGAATAGAATAGAAAAGAAAATAGAATATTTTAATTGTCATTGTATATGCACAGCGGAATTGACAGCAAACCTTCTTGGTGCAATAAGAACATAAAACAGTAAACACACACACACACACACACACACACACACACACACACACACACACACACACATACATACACACACACACACACACACACATATATTGGCCCCAAGAGATGGAGCGCTTAGTGATTGTCTAAGGAAACCGACAGGGAAGGAAGAACCAGAGGAACCATTATGTGAGGACCCCTGCATGGGATGTACCGCCGACAGATAACTGAAGTGGCTGATATGAGCAAATCCTACCAATGGCTGGAGAGGGCTGGACTGTAGGACAGCACAGAGGCACTAATCATGGCGGCACAAGAACAGGCCTTGAGTACAAGAGCAAATAAGGCCCAGATCTACCATACCAGGCAAGATCCCAGGGGTAGGCTTTGCAAAAAGGGCCCTGAAACAGTCCAACACCGAACAGCAGGATGTAAGATGCTGGCAGGAAAAGCATACATGGAACGCCATAACCAAGTAGCCGGTATAGTGTACAGGAACATCTGTGCAGAATATGGACTGGAAACCCGGAGGACAAAATGGGAAGCACCACCCAAGGTGATGGAGAATGACCGAGCCAAAAACCCTTGGGACTTCCAGATGCAGACTGACAAAATGGTAATGGCCAACCAACCAGACATTGTAATCGTAGACAAACAGCAGAGGAAAGCCATTGTGGTAGATGTTGCCATCCCTAGTGGAACCAACATCAGGAAGAAGGAACACAAGAAACTCGAGAAGTACCAAGGGCTCAAATTGGAGTTAGAGAAAGCCTGGAGGGTGAAGGCAACAGTGATGCCTGTAGTCATCGGGGCACTCGGGGCAGTAACCCCCACACTAGAGAAGTGGCTCCAACAGATCCCTGGGGGAACATCAGACATCTCACTGCAGAAGAGTGCAGTCCGAGGAACACCATGGAAACTGTGCAGGACCCTCGAGCTTCCAGGCCTCTGGTAGAATACCCAAGCTTGAAGAGACGAAATACTGTTGGAAAATATGGCTTTAGAATTTTGCATTGCCAGAATATCCCAGTGGCACACCTCAGCAGGCATTATGTGGTGGACAAACCATAATTGAAATTACAAGGCAATATACAGTGAGGGACATGATGAGGCAGCCATTAAATGTTTCAGCTGGCAGGTGAGCTGGGATGAGTCTGTGAGCAGGAGGATCAGCCAAGACATAGCCATCTGAGCCGGCGATGTTTTATTTCCAGCACCACGTTGCGGCAGTTTGTCTTGTTATACAGATCCTCATTGAAAATCTTATTTGGCCAAAGGATTCGACATATCTTCCAGAAACATCTGTTGTGGAAGGCATTGATCTTTTTCATGTCGCTGTCAACCACTCTCCAGCACTCCAAGCCATAAAGCAGGACTGATTTAACATTGCTGTTGTACAGCTGAAGCTTGGTCTTAAGGCTATACTGCTTAGATTTCCAGATGGTCTGAAGGCTGGCACCTTTAAGTTGAGGTGAAATCAGGTCAAATGCGGTGATGGCGGTGGCCCATCATACATTGTGGTGGGCTTCTTAATATCGCTATATTTCATTTTTGATGTTACTGCGATGGCCCTACTTACTATAGGATGTCTCAGACCCTAATTGGCGTGAATGAACTTCTATCATGGCAAGCATGTCCACACATGGTTTTTATCAATGTTCTGACAAGAAAGGCATGATCATTGGTGCATATAACTTATGACAAGACTTTTGTGAAAATATAAGGGTCCATTGACATAACTTCTAAAGGGCACCATCAAAGCCTGAGTTGATGGCATTTTTACCAATGTTCTGACCAGATATGGATGATCGTTGACACATATAACTTGTGAAAATATTGAAAAAAATAAAAAAAACCTTTAAGAAGATACCACCGCAGCAGGTATGAGCGGGAAGTCATACTGGGAATATAAGAGCCTATTCCACAGGCTTTAGAGTCTCAGGGATTCTTCACCAGATTCAGCACCAATGGGCATGAAGCATCACAGAGGTAGGCCTGAGTATTAATCCTTTAATACTTATTTCTTTAAAACAAATAAAAACAAGTTATCTTGTCATAATAAAATGCTCCTTTTTTTATTTTTCTTAAAGAACATAGAGCGTATTGTGAACATAGAGTATATTCTGAGGTACACCCAGCTCCGCCTGAAGAAAAGCATCTGACCGACTGGCTTGCTTTTGACTTTGATGATAATGACTTAGCCATCAGATTTGCGTAAGTTAGACAGTTCGTGTTTTGAAAGTTCTTAACCATGCTTTTGTAGCAGGTATATAAGATATACAGTAGTAATGCATTCCACCAATAATCCCTCACGTTTTTTTGTTGTTGTTCCTATATTATTTATTTGCACTTTTGTTTTGATAGGTCTTTTGGGAGCTTTTATTTTGAAGCCTTATTTTACTGCACCGTGCTACATACCTGTTTGCTTCCCCTCCCCCCTCATTCGGTACCCACAGAGTGAGGAGGTGAGATCGGCTTGTTTTTGCTCACTTTTGATTTCGTTTCTAAAGTTGTTTCAAGAATAGATAAGCAATGTAAAATGCCAAAACAAAGTTCCTAGTGTCTTTATGTGTTACTGTGTGAATGGGCTGCAAGTATTTGAGTGTTTTTTGCTCCCATAACACTTACTGTGGCGAGTTGTATCTGGGTATTTTGTGGGGCATTGCTAGCTTCGCGATTCGGTACCCACAGAGTGAGGAGACTGTGTGTGCTTGCCGCTAATGCTGCTGCATCTTTGTTCATGTTATTTCTGTGCAGAAATATATCACGCCACAGTTTCGGCTAAAGTGAGATCCTGTCCCTCGCTTCATTCTTTAAACGGGACACAACACAACGCAGAGCGTAGCAAGGGTCTACTTAGAAGTGGGCCCGGACCGGCTACACTTTTACATCAGCATATGTATGTTAATAAATATATGATGTAATGACTTAAAAAGGATATAGATGAAGTGCAAAAGACAGTAATCCGAGGGGAATGGAGACCTTTAACTCTGGAGAAGCATTTCCTCATTCAAAACATCACTTTTCCTAAATCTGTGAATCCTGCATTTAAGAAGTCAAACAAAATAAAAAGCTAAAAGGGGAACTAGCAAGCTGATGTGCAGAAAGATATCTGAAGGGAGTACTAAAAACCGGTCATCCTCCACAGGTGTTTCAGTGGCTGGTGTCCAGGGAAAAAAAAGGATCCAAGACTTGAAATGATCCCACAATAAGCATCCCACAGAAAAAGAAGAAATCTACTACACAGTGGAGTAAAACCCAAACTGGTTAAGTCTTTCTCAACTCTCTCTTTCACTCTGACACACACACAAATGGATTTTACCTGTGTGACCTTTCCGACGGCGATGGGTTGCTACCTCAGCCTCTCTCCCTCTCCCTACTCACTTCCTCTGTTTTGTTAAACTCTGAAAAATAAACCCTTATAAGGACCTGTGTTTTACATTACAGCTTTGTACCTAAAAATAATGGAAAAAAAGAAACAGCTTCCTGCCAAACTTAAACACACACATGCATGAACACCAACATAGTTTCTCTTTTTTAGTGTCACACAGATCCAGACACTCAACCAAACCATACGACTGGATCTCCTGTCCATCATATCCGTTGGTTTCAGCCTAGAAACCCACCTCGGGATCAGCTCTAACTCCAGCATACCAAGGCTCCTCAAGACCAGAAGCTGCAGTTCCAGCACACCAAGCCTCTTCAGGACCAGTAGCAGTTCCAGCTTAACCAGTGTCCTCAAAACCAGCAGCAGCTTTGTCATATTGAGCCCAGTGTTGCCAACTTTACAACGTTGTTGCTATATTTAACGAGTTTTCAGACCTCTCTCGCAACTATTTTTTAAAAAAGCGACTAACGACAAATCCAGCAATTTTTTTGTGGTGTCACTGGAGACTTTTGGAGTCTCTGACATTAAAGCACAAATCACCTACTCTTCTAAACAAGCGTGTGCAGCCGTGAGCCTCACCTCCGTCCCACAGCACTCACAGGCAGCCCAGTCCTCGCGCATCACAGCAGTCCCTCCCAACATGGTCAGAGGAGACGTGTGCAATCTTCCGCATGCAAATGAATAGCGCATGCGTGAATCCGCTGGTTGAACCTGTAGGTTTAACCAGTGTGGGAAGTAAATGTAAAACTTTCTTTGCCAAAAAAAAATTACTGCAGGAAAATAAATGACTGCATTTCACTCACACAGCCTCAGTCACATATTCACCTTGTTTACTGTGTGTACCTCTCTGTGAAACCGAACATGTCTCAGTCTAAACTGTACAGTCAAAAATAAAGGATGGAGTGGGAATCAAACCCACAGTTTAAAGGCTGGTTGGTGATGATACATGGGCATACTGTACGTATTGTAAGGCTGATTTCTATGCCAAACTGTGCAATGCAAAAAACACACGACAACACAAAAACACATTCAAAAGGCAGAGCCATATAAAACTTCCACACAAAACAAGCTGCCGTTTATTGTTAAAAAGATAGATTTTGCAAAAAAGGCTGAGGCCACCATGGCATTAGCTATCACTAAACACTGTTTAATGCTGGGATGTGACCACTTTGGAGAAGCATGTCGAGTGGCTTTATAAGACTCACCTGCTACTACCCACTTCAAAATGCACAGGACAATGTGCACAGAAATGATCAATGGTGTTCTAGCACCTTCCTTGCTAAAAAAGTTGGTTGCAAATGTGGATGACCAGCGTTTCAGCCTCCTCCTTGATGAATCCATGGATGTCAGTGTTTCGGAGTACCTGGGGGTTGTAATAAGGTACTTTAGTGACAGTAAGCAGACAACTGTGTCTACACAGTCTGGGGCTTGTTGAGTTGGAGGGAGGAGATGCCAGATCTATAGCCCTTGCTGTTGTGACTTTCCTTGAGAAGTGTAGCCTTAAAAAAGAAAAACTCCTAGGGATAGGGAGTGACAATGCCTCTGTTATGACGGGGATTAACAATGGGGTCCAAACTGCATTTTTGCACTTTTTGGCTTGTCTGTGATGCTGCTGTGACAAAAAAATTTCCCCCATGGGGGATCAATAAAGGAATATTCTATTCTATTCTTCTATTCATAAAGTGCTGAAGGAGGAATATGGCCTCAGAAATCTTGTGCTTATTTGTTGTGTGGGTCACTCGCTGCAGCTTTTTGTTAGTCATGCTTCAAATGACATCATCCCTCATAGTGTGGAATACTTGGTACGAGAGACTTACAATTGGTTTTCAGTGTCTCCAAAGTGTATGGAGGCTATCGACTGTGGTGAGAAACCCTTACAGATAACTGAGGTGTGTGCCACTAACCTTAGTTGGCTCTCCATTGAACCTGCAGTTTCACACATTTTGGACCAGTTGAAGGAGCTTAGGCTGCATTTATCAGTGACAAAGTCCAGTGAACACTGCTATATGGCTAAGGTTTTATACAACATGTAGAATGATCCTCAAAACATCTTGTATCTAACACTTTTAAAGTCAGTGCTGGGTATAGTACAGTTGGCCATCAAGGCTTTTGAGGGAGAGCAAGTTGATCTTCTCAAGCTACTTGACAGCTTGGTGAACCTGATAAAGTCTTTGAGCAGCAGGGTGCTGAATCCACTGGCAAATGTTGATGTACTCAAAGGGCCAATAGATGGACACATCAGTCCCAAACCTTACCTTGGTTACCTTTTTGAGTCTAAGGCAGCTGAACTCCACCTTGCGCCTGAGGATGAGAACAATGTCAGAAATTGTTACGTAGCCTTCACCAGCTCCCTCACGAATGAGTTGAGGGTGAGGCTGCCAGACAACATCGAAGCATTGCAGTACATGTGTGGCGTGTGGTGTGTTTTGAGGACCCAGAAGCAGACACAGAGGCAGATATCAACTTAAGATGTAGTTTTAATGTCCAAACTCAGGTAAAAGGAAGAAGAGGAAGTCCGGTAGGCTGGCTGGCTGTTGTGTGGGCTGGAGACACTACGGGGAAAACAGAGGAGAGGGAAGTGAGTAGATATACAATGAATCACGAGGAGCAAAGTTACAAGTACTTATTCGAACGGGAGGCCAGGAGATGCGTCTGTACCACTCAGGAGTAAAGACAAGACTCAGGCACTGAGACTGAGGGCTGCTGGCTTCTTAAAGTGCCTTGATTGCAGATGTAGAGCAGGTGTGGAGTCTCACTCAGCCTCAGAGACCGGGGAGGGGAGGGAGCTCTGGAAAAGAGTCAAGCCAAACCAGGAAATCGAAGAAAAACAGGAAGGCCAACCAAAATAAAACAAAAGGAGGAGGCATCTCACCACAACATGTCAGTTTTCAATGTGGAGGAAACACTGAAGCACAATAAGAGCCCTGGAGAAATTGTAAAAATTAGCAAACTCCTTGGCTACTCTCCTGCAGAGATAGACAAGATTGTCCAGCAATGGCGTGTCATCCATCTTTGTAAATGGAATGAGACAAAACACACACTGGGCTTCTGGAGTGAGATTTGGAAGTTCAGGGATGCAGGCGATACCAACCTGTTCAAAGAACTTGCCATGGCTGCTGTGTGTGTGTTGTCATTGCCACACTCCAATGCTGAAGTCGAGAGAGTATTAAGCGAAATGAGTGTAGTTAAAAGTAAACTCAGAAATCAGATGTCCCTGCAGAACTCCATCCTGTACATCCGATATGGACTGAAGCTGTCTGGTGAGGCTTGCTATGTCTCACATTGCCACTGACAGTTTTTTTTCATTGTCTTTTTTTGGTTCATTTAGATTTCGATCGTACAAACTGTTTAAAATGTCATGGTTAAAATGTTAATGTTTTACTGCGATTTGTTGTTGTTTAAAACCCAAAATAAAATAAAATAAGTTAAAACACACAGTACATATAGCTCTGTCAGAGCACTAAGTAAGATCTGTAAATTAGCCGATCATATACAGTATATTGACAAATAAAAAATAAAAATGAAAACAAAAAAACAACAAAATATAAAGGTGTGTTGTGCATTTTTGAAAGCGATAACAGAATTTTTTAAAATCCATATCAGTGTGATTGAAAGTGATGAATTAAAGGGTCCTCTTCAAGTTGTTGGAGAAATGAATCAAAATGTAAAAGATGCAGCCTCAGTGTCAGACCAGGCAGAGGCATAAACAGTGGTCTGTAACTCTGACCACTATTTTTCACCATTAAAAGAGGCTCTGTAAAAGTTGCAACATGAAATGATTGTGTTGAGCAGGAAGCTAGACATTACTGCTGTGATGATGATGATGATGATGATGATGATGATATTCTCCATCAGGGCTGTCTCAAAATTCAGACAGGGGTTTCTTGACCAGAGAAACATGGACCCTTTTAGTTGCATCACCATTGCCTCGACCTGCATTGGATTGTTTACTACAATTTACTGGCTCCTCTGTACCAAAGCCATCCCTTCCCCGGATGATTACACATGCCAGTGTAAAAGGTACTTGAACGTCTCCATCCAGTTTTTGGAGTGGGAGGCACATCACAAAAACATCTTTATCCATCACATCTTAAACACCGGGGAAAAGCAGATCAGCAAATATTCTGTTCACAGTTATGCTGAGACTCAAGGTGTAAAATGTGTCTGGGAGTTTCGAGGGTGCTTCTATCATGTATGTCATGTTTTCAAACCCTTAACATCAACCATTAAAAGGGCTCAAATTATGAGGGGTTGTAGGAGAAGTTGGAGATATTAAGGACTATTTACGGCGTCCGCACAAATGAGATGAGAGAGCAGTAGAATCCGAGTGTTTGTATTAAAGTACACAGCTGGGACTCAAAAACTGTAGGCCTACATTATGTGGACATTGTCTCTCCACTAGTATGACAAAAGTGACCATCCCTACCCTTAGCTACTGCTACCTCTATTAGCACAACATCTGGGAAAGTTATAAACTGCTCAGAAATATAAAATGTAACTTGAAAAATTGCATTTCCTTGCAGAAAATGCGTGGAAATGCTGAGTGCTGAAAGCTGAAAAAGCAATGCTAAACTGCTAGTAAAACATGGAGAAAGGTATAAATGTTAAAGCTGTTGAAGGGGTGAAAAAGAAATATAAGTTGGATAATTGTTTGATTGGTTGAAGGACAAATAGTATGAATATGCTCCATAAAAGGAAATTTTATTCATGCTGAAAGAGGCTAGAAAAATGTCTAAATTGCACAAAGTTTGAATGAAGAAGGAAATTGCCTTAAAAGGCAGGAAGGTGAGAAGTGGCATAAGTTTAAGTTGTAGTACTAGAAGTAATATGATAAGAAGTCAAGTAGTGATATTAGTAGTCATGTAAGCAGTAGAAGTAGTTTGAGAATAAAATAAGTATAAGTGAAAGTAGTAATGAAAGTAGAAATAGTAGCAATAGCAGCAGTAGAGAAAGTAGAAATAGGAGCAATAGCAGTTGAAGTAGAGGGGAAAGTACTAGTATTTTATTTATTTAAATAAATAAAAATAATGAATACATTTTTGGAGCCCTGAATGGTTTCTGTAGGTCAAAGTTTGTGGTAGGAGATGGGGGCCAAAGTTTGTCAAGTGCTCTGGTGAAAGGTTTTAAATGTAACCTGTAAATGTAAATGTAGTGCTCTGTGTACTGAGCCTGGCTTCATGTGTCTCATATGGTTGTTAGAAGCAGCTTTCCAGTCAACTGTGTGTCTCCAGGTGCACTAATTGGTTGCCAGGGGGACCGTAGATGCATCACTACAGCAGGAGAAAGAAGGCTTGAAGCTGAAGAAACAAAATCCAAAACTATACCCTGAAGCTCATTCTCTGTAACAGCTACATCCATGATAAAAAACTTGTGAGAACTAGAGGATTCCCGTGGGTCACGTGATTCCCACAGGAATCCTACGGGATAGTAGTCATTTTTTAATTAATCCCGTGATCAGGATGGGACAGGAAAAAAAAGCAACGGGACCGGGCAGGAGCGGGAACAACATTAATAGATGATCATTTTCAGCTGTGTTTAACAACCAGATGAACAGATGCGTCCATTTTTGTAGTCATCTCTCAGTGAGAGCCAACACTCTTGGCCGCACTAGCAACACAAAAGAACTACAACAGTGGTTTGACGTCCTGTCAGCCGGGAGCGCGGCTGCGCATTTCTACCCTTCAAGCCAGGAGCGCGGATACATCATTTTGTGACATTCTGTAGTTTTTTAATCATTTCTGGAGTCGTGGCGAATCTAATCACCTTACCCGTCTGCCTCTGATAGGCGAATAAATCGCTCAGATTCATGCTCAGATCTTGCTACGTGCTTCATGAGTAAACAACGACGGAGGCAGGGAGCAGCACCAAAGAACTGGAAGATTTCCCAATTGACTTCAATGTTAAAATTTTGGCACAAAAAGTAAAAAAAAAAAAAAAAAAGTAGAAAGGGTAGAAAGAAAAAAAAATAGACGCAATAATGTCCTGAAGTAGTGGAATAGTTTAAAGTCTAAACGGTTAAAATCGCACAAAGTTAGAAGTAGGAGAAGCGGTCCAAAAATCGGCGGAGGAATAATAATACATTTAATTAAGAATGCTTAATCAGTATTTCCGCTTAATAAAGAAAATGGCCGACAGGAATAACAATAAGTAGAAATGCTTAATCAGCATTTCCACCTAATAATAAAGAAAAAATGACTGCTTAATTCCACTTAAATACGGTGATCCCCAGATCACATTTCCTCTGCCCAACATCATTTTTGGTTATATTTAGTCAACAAATGGTCAACATGAGCACCGATGGGCTTGCAGTCTGTGCGTTTCATTTATGAAGGCTGCAGTCCTTGTTACATCAGTGTCTGGTTCAACTCTTCTCCAAGACTCTTTGCTGCACGTCTTCCCCTTCCTACGACTCACATCTCCTGCCTCTCCTCTTATTTTTTCTTACAAAATAGAATTTTATGTTTTTACCCACACTCATATACAGGTTCTCCTGGTACCCACCTAATGTAACAGCGTAGAATGTGAAATATCAGTATTTCCATCTGATTTTCTTCCCTAAAATTAAAAATTCATTTTTAAAATAAATATTTCTTCTTATTTTGAAATTGTGAACTTACTTTTTTGTTGTTCTCATAGGGTTCACCACATTTCCCACAGGTGTTTCAGACTTTCCTTCTGCAACCCAAGCGAAAATGGGATAAGCACTATTGTTTCCTTCAGCTCTCCCACCTCTGCCTGCTGCCCCCCCTGTTGACAGCCTTGACCATTGAGGCAGCGACTGGTGTGTGGGGAGTGGGTATTGGGTGTGTCGTTATGGGGTCACGAGGGCCTTGCCAAGCATCCCCAAAAAGAGCTGGTGCTGATGTAATTTCCCTCGGCCCCAAGTGGGATTAGTAGCTGTCCAGAGACGTAGATCATGTTGACAAAAATGACCACTGGTCATCAGTGAGTCCACCTCTGGCAACTGTAGGAAATTCTTTTTAAAACAAGGATCGCAATAGGCTCTTTTTATCTTCTCGAGGTTGTCTACAGCACACTTGCAATAGTTGTAGTCCCAAATGATCTGTGGTTTCCTCTCATCGTCTGGTCCCTGGTGCTCAGAGCTGAGGAAAATCCCATTCCTATCCTTCTTCACCATAAAGAAGACTGTGGTGTGGTGTGCTGTGGTGCAATGATGGATCAGAAGGTGGGGTACTGACAGGTGTGGAGGAACTGGGGGCTGAGGAGCTCCTCAGACAGGCTGTAACTTGTGGTCACAGGTGACCATTTGGCTCTGGAGCCCCTCAGTAAGCTGCAGGGCCACCCGCCTGCTGTGGCCCACCTCAGCGTGTCCTGCTAGCCACCTTCCCTGAGTAGATCTCCATCCCTAATGCACAGGAAGTTCCAACATCACTGTTGACCCAAATTTTAACAAGGTATACTGAACGGTTGATGCAGAAATATAGTCAGGCTTTAGAGGTGAAACCCACATGGATTCATGCTTTCCTTCTCTGAGAGCCTCCTGCAGAGGCTGTCTCCCTGGATCACATCGATTCTTCAGCTCTCACAGTTCTTCCTGTTTGATCAGCTCACAGGTCATCACCAAGCCCCTCTGAAAGTGTTGGAGCTCCTAGCTAGCTTGGCCTGTCAAGCCTCTTCTGTCTTCTCACTTGGGACACACCAGAAACCTTAAACTGAGATGATTTTGTTGAAACTCACGATGTCACCTCCTTTGTGTGGTATCATTCAGTCTGTGTTTCCTTTAGGAAACTGCCTCGCTGGTACTCTGAAGTATAAACTTAACAGTGCCATCTAGATCCCTGCTTTGTACTACATACTACATCTGCTCTCCAAATAGAGGGTTTATATCTTTATACGTACTTCATTGAGCTCTTCAATACCAGCCATCCTTGAATCATTTGACTGTTGAGTTTTAAGAAGTGTAGTCATTATGGATGTACACAGAATACAGACATTAATTACATAAATGTTTTTCAGTATATATTTCCCTTTTCTCCAAATCCAATCCATCTCTGGATCTCTGACTGGAAATGATCTAAAATGTATTTAGTTTTCAGCAAGAATGTACAAAAGGATGAAGCTACAGTAAAGCAAAAAGTACCTTTGTTTTCAAGATAATAATAAAACTCATTTCTAACCTGGAGGCACAGGCTGGGAGCCACAGACACAGGGTGTGTGTGTGTGTGTGTTTAAGTGTGTACATAAGTGTGTTGTGTGGGTGGCTGGGTTGTGCATATGGAGCTAATTAGAATGTGTCATGCAGCAGACTAGTCACCTGACACCAACTTTAATTATCCTTTCCGAGATTTTGCCCCTGTGCCATGCACTCTCTCACACTCACACACACACACACACACACACACACACACACACACACACACACACACACACACACACACACACACTGTTGTTATTGCTCGGCTGTTAGGTACCTTTCCTGACACTTTTTAGCCTGAGGCATGTGGGTGATCTGTAACACTTAATACTGAACCCTAATCCAGTCCCTTTTCTCTCCTCAGGCTGAATATTACACCACATTAAAAGCAGACCAAGACTGTTGTCCTCCTCTTTGTAACTTTAAACTCATCTGAAGCAAATTCTGCTGACCTGAAAAAATTAGTCCACATAAGCAGTAAATCACATAAGTGCAGTCATATCATCACATTTTCAAAATTTTTGGACCATAACAGTGATGCAACATTCATGAAAAAGTGTAAATTGATGACAACACAACCAGTCAAATCTAGGATAGGCAAATCAAGAGTGGAGCAATATGTTACTTCATCACCTTTGCTAATTAACAAACTCAAGTTACATTTAATCATCAGTTTCTAATGGTGTTCAAAATTATGTTTGAACATCTTTGAAAATAGATTGAGTCATAACACTGTTGTTTGTGGTGCTTTTTTTGACATTTGACTGTTTCTGCATCTAGGTTTATTTATTTCCTTAACTGTAAAAATAGTTCTTTTATTTTGAAATATTGAACAAACTAATATCAGTAGATTGTAGGTCAACTATCAGACCTGAAAAAAGTGAAAAGTTTAGTTTGCATGCATACATGTTCAGCGGCATCTCTTGCGAGGAAATTAGCACTGACTGATATTCTGGATAAACGATCAATTGTAAACCATTATTTCTTAAAGTGTCCAAACATCTTTTGGTTGGCTGCTACAGCCAGCCAGCTAGCTAGCAGCTACTGCCTCTTCAGCTCCCCTCTGTTGTAGGGTGGGTGGCAACAAGATAAGAGAACCACTACTGAACCTTCTTCGACCAAGGAGTTACAACATAGTACCATCATGCTTATTTATATCAATATTTCATATTTATGAAAAAATTAGTTGGAAATACTAGTTTATTATGACAGCACAGAAAGTGATTGATTATGTTCAAATTTAAAGGGTTACTAAACCCCACAGCCTCAGCTAACCTGCATTCATCCTGAAATAAAAAAATATATATATCAACCTTAGTAGCTTCCTGTCTATGCTGCACATGCATACACTCATGCACATGTTTAATTAGCTATAAGCAAAGACTCCAGAGTCAGTGAGTAGATGTTTGCAACAAAAACTTCATCTCGAAAAATATTTCTCTCCTCTAGAGTTGTCAGTACCACGACTAAAGGACACAAATATACCAGGGCAAAAAAACATACCAATTAAACCTAATTAAAAAAAGAAACTGAAAACCAGAAAGACATATTCACATGGAAAATGACGAGTCTTAATGAGGCTGGCTGAGATGGGGGAGCAGAATTAGTTCACCACCTTTCTCAAACTCTGAGAACCAATCCTGGCTCTCAGGCTGATTGGAAGATAATTCCCCACCATAAAAAGCAGGCTGGACAATTTGAATGTGACTTCTGCTGTCATCCGCTGATGTCTGAGCTACATTAGGCTGAAACTTGTTAGCAGATTATTATCATCATTTTGATTAGATGACTCCTCACCAGTACTGTGACATCTTTGATCAGTGGCAGTGTCTGCTTTGTCTCAGGAAGGTGACAAGGTCAAAATATCAGGAAAGCAATTGAGGCCCCCACAGCATGTGGAGTGCAGCGCTGAGAATTACTGTACTGCAACATCCGGTGGTGCTTTAGTCAGCTGTGGTGTCTCAGATGGAACACGAGTGATTAAATCCTCCTCTTTGCAGTCACATGTGAAAGTGTCCCTGAGCCTCAAATTGCTCCAGGTGTCATAGTCAGTAGTGTGTGAATGTGCATCAAGGAGAGTACTCTATACTGATGGTCCACTCCCACAGTATCCCCTGCCGACAGTGTGTGGCAGAGGATGTGTGTAATTGGGTTAGTATGACCAGTAGAGTAAAAGCCCTTCAACTGGTCAGAAAAACTGAACATGTGCTTGAGCAGGACAAGTACATCTACCATTTAGCTGACTATGGTCCCACATTTCTGAAGGAGACTACAGCCTGAAACAGATCCAGGAAAGAATGTGATTTGACAGGATGGAGAACACAATGAAAAAAAAAAAAGAACTTACATACTGCGGTGCAAAATAACCGCACACAAAATCAGACAGTAGCACCAGTTTATCCAGATACCTGCCCCCCTGTCTCCAAAACCTCCAATTCAGCATGGAGCAGAGGAAGCCCCATCTGTCTCCTTATCTGTCATTTTTTTAGTTGTTATCTCACCTTGTTTTTTCTCTACCAGCACCAACAACAAATCAGAGCTATCGCCATAGAAGATAGGCGACTTCTTTGAATCCCTTCCTGTCCTATTTCTGATTATTCTTGTGCCCAGTCTTCTCCTCCTTATCCCCCTACAAGCCTGCTGACATCCCATAATTTCCCTGAGGGCTGACGTCTGAGCGTGGGAGTAATGGGCAGACTGAGAGAAAAGAGAGGGAGAGGAAATGAGGGGTCATGAGTGAGAGACAGAATGAAGTCACCAGAGAACAGTTGAAAATAGGAAGACTAAATGGTAAACATTGCTAATGTCTAGCTGAGCATGCTCATTACTCAAGTAAGAACCGCTGCCTTCTAGTGTTTCCTTTACCTTTTATCTTCTGCCTGCTCCTTTCATCAAATGTGTCTTCAGCTTTCAGAGTTCTTCTGCCATACATGAATCTGTGACACTGAACTAAGAAACTAGACTGAAATGAAAGAGTTACGAGGCGATGTGAATAAAAATATAATCAAAGCAAAGCTCTGGACATGTGAGGTCAGATCAGCACAAGCAAATGTATCCAAACCACTGGGCAAAAAGGAGCGTCAATAAACAAAACTGGGCTACCACCATGAGAAACAAGGCAAATGTCATGATAGGTTTCTGTAGGTTGAGTTTTTTCCTTGTTTTGTTATTTAGTTTTATGTTCTGTGTTCCTGTACCCTGGTGTTTCTGTTTTCCCTGTAATCTCCCGTGTTCATTACACTTATGCTCCTGTTGTCCTTGTATTTTACAGTTTTCACAGATTAAGTGTTTCCCTTTTTAATTATGTAATCCTTTTACCCAGTGTGTTCAGCCTTGTTTTCTTTGGTCTTTTCCTCTTTTAAGGCCAATGTTCTAGCCACTACTAAATGCCAGTGCCAGAGGATCTCAGGGTCCACGAGGGTTCATATTGTCAAAGCAATTCTGAAAGATAAGAAGGTCCAAAACCCCAAAGACATTTAAAAACCATTAAAAGGACCTAAAATCAATCCTAAAGCACACAGGGAGCCAATGCAGTGATTTAAAAACTGGTGTAATATGTGCCCGCATTCTCGTCGGCACACGTGCTTCTGAGTTTTGTAACAGTTGTAAACTTGAGATGTTTCTTTTTGGAAGACCAGAAAGCAGGGGGTTACAATAGTCAAGACGACTGGAGATAAAAAAAAATGCATTAGCATCTCTGTGTTAGCCCAGGAGAGAAAGGGGCAGACTCTGGCTATATTTTTTAAATGATAAAATCCTGTTTTTGTTATATTTTTAATATGTGGGATAAAAGTCAGCTCAGAGTCAAAGATGACGCCCAGATTCTTTACCTGATTTGATAGAATTAAAGACAGGGTTTTCAGTTTTGATAAAAGTTTCTCTCCCTGAGCTTAGGATCTATAATTAAAACCTCAGTTTTGTCCTGGTTGAGCTGTAGGAAGTTTTCTGCCATCCAGGATTGAATGTCTCAGATGCAGCTAAAAAGGGCATCAATTGGCCTGTGTCATCAGGACACATGGATATGTAGAGCTGTCTGTCATCAGCATAGCTGTGAAAAGTGATACCATGCCTCCTGATGACATCTCCCAGTGGGAGCATATATAAATTAAATAGTATGGGGCCTAAAATTGAGCCTTGGGGCACACCTCATTTAATACTATGAATTCCTGAAGAGCATGTGTCCAAACTTATGAGAAATTGACAATCTGTGAGATAGGAGTTTAACCATTGAAAGGCAGTACCAGAGAGGCCTACAAAGTGCTGTATTTGATTTGTGAAGTAGGTGGATCTTGCATGCCTAAAAGCATTATTGCATATTTTCAGTTGCTCACAGGATATTTGGTGATGAATTGTTATTTTATTTTTCCTCCATCTCCGATCAGCTACCCTGCAGGGTCAATTTGTAAATCTTGTCGTAGTAGCTGATTTTTTACATTTTTTAAAAAATGTATATATATATATATAATATATATATATGAAGCCCTGATTTGTCAGAGTTCTGTAGTGAAACCATGGTAACATTTCCACTACAGGTCGCATAAGAAGGGGGACATCTGTAGGGACATTTATTGCCTGCTTATTTGTTACTTTTCTCATTAAATTGAAAATTTCCTTTGATAGTTACATGATTCAGCATGGACAGGTCTTTTGCAGGAAAATAAGTATTACTGTAGTTTCCTCTTTGTGTTCAACAGAATCTGAAGGAGAGGCAATAAGTCCTCTTCTAGAGCTGCCTTTTACAGATGGAAGATTAACAGATGTAAAACAAGTGATACAATCAATTAAATGCAAATGAACATGGTGTAGAAGAGTGTATGCCACAGGAATGTGATTGTCTTTAAGTTCATTAACATCTTTAATCCTCTGAGTGTTCTGCAGTGAATACTTAAGTAGTTTGCTGTTAATTAATCTTGATTAAAAGTGTTGTAGCAGTTAAGCTGCATGCCATGTCGAAGTGAAAATGAATTTGCCATAGTTTGACACATTATGAACCATATTTATAATCAGGTGTGAAGTATCACACAGAAATGATTGGTATTCACATAAATAGTCTTTTGTTTAAAGGCTGGAGCTTGGATGGGATACTTCTGCGATTGTTTGTCAAGCCTCAACAGTAAAGTTTGGCCTCTGCAGCAGGCACTTAGTGCTCATTCACAAAGTGCAAGCTCTTTGCTTTTATACTCCAGGTGAGCTGACAGTTTTGAAAGAATAAATAGACAATCTGAACATTTTGAAACCTGCAGTACACAGTGCTAGATGTTGTGGTTTCCTGTAGTAGGCTATTCAGTGACTTTTTCTGTGCTTCTCCAGGGAGGGCTTTGACAAGACAGAAAACAAGCAGTTACGGTTCAGCTGATGATATGAGCTCTGCTTCAATTTCCCACAAATTAATAAGATATACCACCACATAGCATGACGGGGGGAAATCTCATAACACAATGCATATCGTTATTCTAAAAGTTAGACTAAGAGTGCACACATGACAAAACATAGGGAATTTATAAGAGGAGAATTGTTTGCGAGTGTGAGCATATACTTGTATAAACCCACCCCTTTTACTTAGGATAGTGCAGATATTGGCAAGCATAAATTTGATATCAGTAATGTCAACCGTAGTTAACCTCTACTTGTACTCAGATTTGGAGTACATGTACTCAATTTTTGTTTACTAGTGCCCGAGTAGACCTTACTTGTAAAGAAAATAGTGTAAAGTAATAGTGTTCACTAGTACTACTAATAGACCAAAAAATGTTTACTGATAGGACCAGTGAAACAAAAATGTAGAGTAGTACCACAAAATCAAAGTGTTTACTAGTACTACGAGTGGCACTAAATGCTAATGAGGAGACCAGGATGTATCAAGGATGTATCTCATTGGCTCTCCCATGACAACTCAACCCAGCCAAAATTAAACCCTGTAAAAGCTGCTAAACTTTAAGTGGTGCTTCCTGCCAGCTCCGTGATTACTTTTTTAATGCAAATTAAAGCATGAAAATGGGTGTGATATTAGATAGATGGCACTCGTAACACTGCAGAGTCCAGTATTTAAGTATTTATTTTACAGTCACAGTAACTTTAGCTATTAAGTTACTGAATTGATTTCAAGCCACTGAACTGTTTCAGATCTTAATGATGTAAATGAACCAATATTGTCCTTGAATACATTAAACCAACATTTAGACTGCATGAGGTATTTGTTTACGGCATCTTTGTGAGATATTAAAATTGGTTTGATGATCCAAAACATTGAAGTGTGATTAACATGCAAAAGAAATGAGAAATCAGACACTTTTTCATGGGACTATATATGAGTTACTGCCATCCCCTCCAAAAACACAGTATATTACTATTACATGGACATTTGTCAACACATTCTACATTCAAAACAAGTTTGGACTACAACCACTGCCATGGGCTTTTATTTTTTAAAATAAAAATCTTATATTTCTTCTCCTAAGAGTCATATGAACATGTCAAAAGGAAAACAGACAGATAAAATAACAATGTTATTCTTTTTGTACATTGCTGTCGATAGAAAAATGAATCTATCTAATATCTCATTCATTGTCATGCTTTAATCTGCATAAATAAGTTATCACAGAGCTAGCAGACAACACCACTACAAACTTATCAGCCTTTAAGCTTGGGCTGGGTGCAGTTGTCATGGGAGAGCCAATGGGATACATCCTTGTCCCACCTCCTCTTAAGCATTTAGTGCCACTAGGAATATTGGTAAACATTTTGGCTTGAACCTGCTCACTCCTGGGGCTCTGTCAGCATCCTTCTCAGTCTTCCAGGGC
Organism: Xyrichtys novacula; assembly: GCA_962446985.1. Taxonomy (NCBI): domain Eukaryota; kingdom Metazoa; phylum Chordata; class Actinopteri; order Labriformes; family Labridae; genus Xyrichtys; species Xyrichtys novacula. The sequence goes on from OY660869.1 coordinate 2,107,925, forward strand.
TCAGAGCTAATGTGTGGCTCTGCTGCCTGAGCAGCGTTGCTAACTCCTCAGTAAGAAAAGTCTGCTTACATATTAGAGTCTCTAAACTCCTAGACTCCCTAGATTTGTTGCAAGGTGCTTCTTTTTGAAAAAAAAAGAAGAAGTTGGTGGTCTGAAAAGTCACAAAATCTAGAGACAAAGTTGCTAGGTTGACAAAACTGTGCCTCCGGCTCAGACTGTAGCACAGTCGTGTCTCCCTTAGCTTCTCTTGCTCAAGGAAAAGTGCAAGCACCCGCTCCACGCCAATCAGTCACCATGTAATTTTTGATTGGTTTTTGTGGTACAATTTTTCACCAATAGGAGAGGTGTTTTTTTTTTTTCCAAGCCTTTCCTGGTTTCAATCACTGTCGCTAGTGTTTGAATGCAGCGTTTTCCTTTTTCTTACTGCACCATTATGCACCAGAAGTGATGATAATAATCAGGAAAAAGTATGGCGTACATAATTTATCGTAACTCTGGTTGTATTTGGTCTATCAATACAATTTAAAGACTGATCTGTAGTTTGAGGTCTTCACTTTCGAGACAAATTAAAACAACTCAGTCAAACGACTGCAGGACTCAGCAAGACTGCATCTTGCAGCTACAGCCTGCTAAATATGTCACGTGATTTTGACGCTCAGGAGCTTCAACCACCTCCAGAGGCTTTAAACTCCAGGGGCCTCATTTATAAAACCTGGCGTAGGATCCATACTAAAAGTGTACTTAAGTTGAAAAGCTGAAAAGTGCGTAGGTAAAAAAAAAATCTGATTTATAAAACCCTGCCTACGCACACCTGCACGCACTTTCCCTTTATAAATCACAGACCAGCCGGAAAGTTGCTCAGCAGGGATTTGATTCATGCCCCGCCCTCCCACACCCAAAATTCACCATGTATGGTCATGCAAATTACCTTATGAATGTGATTTGCATATAAATAAGCCTGATGGCTCCACGGCATTTCACGCTTAAACATGGCATCAGCAAGTCGTAGAAAAAGAAACTTTTCAGAGATCGAGGTGGAGGTTCTTGTAAATGAGGTGGTGACGAGACGGGAGACCTTATTCGGCGGCCATTCGAGTGGCATCACCAATAAAAGAAAAGCCACCGAATGGCACGCCGTTGCCGTGGTGGTAAGTGCGGCTGGCACTGAGCGCAGCGTTGCCAAAATTAAGAAGAAGTGGTCTGAGCTAAAGGTGGAGGCAAAGAAAAAAGTGGCTTTGCACCGTCGGAGGGTGGCGGCGACAGGTGAGGATCAGAAAACACAAGCACGTGTGACACTCATGCATGTGTTAAAAAAAAAAAAAACTGCTCCGTTATCCACCGCTGCTTATATGATGAAAGTTTGTAAACCAAAAACATTTAGTCATATTAATCTTAAAACAAATGCATGTAAATGGAATTTGTTTTTTGCACATTTGTAAATTCAAATTGGCAAACTTTCTACACCGCCACAGTGGGGTCTGCGCTTTCTGCGAGCATCACTGCCTGGTACAGCAGCTGCAGCTCTCAGGACAGAAAGGCCCTGCATCGAGTCATCCGTTGTGCTGAACGCATCACCCGGACTGCACTGCCCGGCCTCCAGGACATCTACACCCAGCGGTGCAGGTCCAGGGCAAGATGGATTATCAAACACTAACCATCCCAACCACAGACTGTTTGAGTGGCTGCCCTCGGGTGAGAGGCTTCGCTCCATCAGAGCCAGGACTGAGAGGCTGAAAAGGAGCTTCTTCCCCCAGGCCACTCGGATCCTGAACTCCTCATAACACACACCCCATAACTGACTTCACAACACCCTCTGAACAGACTTTACATTATTATTATTATTATGTTTTTTTTGGCACAATCGCAGACGTCACTTTCATTTCACTGCCACTGTACCTGTACATTTAGGTATGTGAGAAATAAAACTTGAAACTTGTGCTGCATTGCGCACGAGTGTCACTGTATGGCTTTTTATACCTGCGCTTTCCATTAACCATGTGTTCTCACCTTGCTCCGATTGTCTCCAAAAAGTGCGTAAGCAAGGTGTGGAGTTTGCTTAAAGTTGCACACATTCCTACACTAGTTTTTTTTTTATAAATCCCAACTCTTGCGTAAGAAGTGGCGTAAGCACTTTCTAGCCAGGTTTTGTGCGTAAGCAAGCTTTATAAATGAGGCCCCAGAAGAAGTACATCAGCCTCTTAACAGCCCACACAGCAACCGGCAGCGACCTCTTCAGCTTCATTCTACCACTTTGACGCAGAAGAGGAGAAAAACTCCTCAGTACACGGTATGAAATATGACACAATTACATTTTTATGTTAAATTGTTAAACCACATAGTTTGCGCCAAATTAAGAAGTTGTTGTGGTAGGCTCAGGACATTAGCCGTCATGGTAGGTTGCACCCCGCCTTGCCTAATTCACAAACATATGCCACTTTTGGACCACTGCCCGCGGACTTCAGTCGTCACGGACAAAACGAAGAAGCGCTTAATGATTCCGTCACGTGCACGTGTTCCCTGCATGGCAGCAGCAGAGCATCACAAGATGAAGCGGAATCATCCATCAGGGCATGAGAAAAGAAGGAAGAGAGCTCATGATAAAGAATTAAGTGAACAGCAGTCAGGTAGGCAAGGGGTTACCCATTGTACGACGGAGTATTAGTGCCACCACGAACTCTATGGTGGACTTTACTTTATGCTGCTCCAGCTGCTCGGAGTCGCTCCGCTGACGCAGAGAGCAGAGCAGCAGCCGCGCGGGCAGGACAGACACAGACCCGCTGTCTGCCCCTGCTGCTCTGTTGTTTCCACCAAACAGCCATGTATAATATTTCCACCATATGATATATGCATGGACTTTCTGCTGCCGCTGACTGGAGCGGAGCAGAGACGCCGTGCGCATTTTGCGCACAGCGCATTGCGCGCTACTGCCCCCTGGCTGTGCTCCATTCAGTCATTCATTCATTCATGATTCATTGAAAGATAGTAAAACATTCCTCACTGCATTCTGTTGTCATGCCAATCCATCTCAATATCCTGAAATGTCACCAAAATGATAAGACATCTGCGCCAGTGGCGGCTGCTGGTCTTTCAAGGAGGGGAAGCTCATTTTTCTGGCCAACATCATAACTGTGTTTTTTTTGTTTTTAACAAAGACAAAAGTCGCTGAGGATCGGTAAAGTCTCTGGAGCAGTTCAGAACAATGGAATGAATAACTTGGAAAATGCTCTGGTAGAGGTTTTATTCTTCAAGACCGCTGATTCGCTTGTTTAGCTGTCAATCAAAAAAGGATTTTGCCTCAGACAGCTCATCCAATCATGGATGCAGAAGCTCAGCGTCCGCGAGAAAGTCAAGACCGCCCTCTCGTCATAGAACTCCAGAGACGCTGAGCGTCCAATGGGCGGGACAAAGCCCAGCATTTATCCAATGAGTGTCTAGTTTTGCTGCTGGAACTACCCACTTTGATCTTCCACATCGAGGTCAACAGATGTCAACAGAATTTAAGACGGAGAGACACAAGCTCATTACCTTAGTAAGGACATACAGAATGAGCTAATACAGCATGTGAGTGACAAGATTCTCACAACTATTGTGGCTGAAGTGAGGGACTGCACACCTGACATTAGTCATCAGGAGCAGATGTCCATTATTCTCAGAAGTGTAGCTTTAAAGGGACAGCCAGAAATAAAGGAGCACTTCCTTGGCTTTGTTAATGTTGAGGCTACAACTGGCTTAAATCTGTCTACAGTCATCTTGGATAAGCTGGCTGACCTGAAAATTCCATTTGACAACTGCAGAGGGCAAGCCTACGATAATGGGGCTAATATGAAGGGTAAACACCAGGGAGTACAAGCCAGACTGTTGAGAATGAATCCCAGAGCTGTGTTTGTCTTGTGTGGTGCACACACATTAAACCTCATCATTGCAGATGCTGCTAAATCCTCAAAAGATGCTGTTGGGTTTTTTGGCTATGTACAGAAGCTCTTCGCATTTTTTTCTGCTGGCACACAAAGATGAAACATCTTGAAACAACATGTGAACATCACAGTGAAATCATGGAGTGACACAAGATGGGAGAGCAGGCTCCAAAGTGTCCATGCAGTCAGGCATCAGGCCTCTAAGATTCGAGAAGCCTTACTGGAAGCCAGACAGACGATCAATGATCCTGTAGCCAAAGTTGAGGCACAGTCACTGGCAGAAGAGGTTGGGTCTTACCGCTTCTTGATTTGCTGTGTAGTCTGGTGTGAGATACTGTCAAGAACAAACACAGTAAACAAGCTCCTCCAATCTGCTTCAATGCAGCTTGACATAGCTGTGCAGTTGATCACAAATGCAAAAGCCTCTCTCACTCTCTACCGGGACACTGGATTCTCAGACGCTCAGACAACTGCTCGAAGCATTTGTGAGGAAATGAATGTTGAAGCAGTTTTGAAAGAGAAGAGGCTGAGAACCACGAAGAAGCAATTCAGCTAGGAATCGCCTGATGAGCCAGTGATTGATGCACTGCGGAATCTTGAAGTCAACTTTTTCAACATTGTGGTTGACACTGCAATATCATCCATTGATGAAAGATTTGAAACTCTGAACCAGGTGGAGAGGAAATATGCAGTGGTGTTGAACTTCAGCACTGCATGTCAGATGTCCGGTGACTCCTTAATAATAATAATAATAATAATAATTTTATTTATATAGCACCTTTAAAAACAGAAGTTTACAAAGTGCTTAGACAACAGTTGTAAGCACAGAGCATCAGCACATTGAAAATAAAAACACATAAAAACAAAAGCTCAGTTAAAAAACAGGCATCTGAATTGTAGGCCTGTTTCACTTTTCGTAAGAAACCCAGGCAATACAAGAACCCTACAAAATAAATGGGACCATGAGGACCAAAATAAAAGCAAAAAAAAAAAAAAAGAAATAGGAAAGGAGGGAAGAAAACAGGCTAGTAAGTATAAAAGAGGATATTAATAATAATAATAAAATCATAATAAAATAAAATGATGGTAATATAAATGATAAAGTGGAATTAAATATATATATATAAAATAAAGGAAAATGAAAAAATTAAAATCAATAAAAAGATTATAAGTAAAACAAAGGCTAAAAAGGCAGTAAGTCTAAATAAGAAAGAGGTGAAAGAGGTAAAAGAAAAAGGAGAAAAATAAAAACGGTAAAAGGCAATAAAAGATGAAAGATGGCATCACATAAAGGCAAGTCTGTAAAAGTGAGTTTTTAAAATTGACTTAAAAGAAGCGACTGTCTCTGCACGCCTTATCTCCTCTGGCAGGTCGTTCCAAAGTCGAGGAGCTCTGATGGAGAAAGCTCTATCACCTTTAGTCTTGAGCCTCGACTTTGGAACGACCAGGAGGCCTTCGCCAGAGGATCTGAGGCTGCGAGTTGGCTCATAAGATATTAAAAGCTCTGAAATGTAGCTTGGAGCAAGTCCTTTGAGCGCTTTAAAAGTAATCAATAAAATCTTAAAATCAATTCTAAAGCTGACAGGAAGCCAGTGAAGGGAGGCTAAAATTGGGGTGATGTGATGCCGTCGACTAAAACCAGTTAAAAGTCTAGCTGCTGCATTCTGAACTAGTTGGAGGCGAGAGAGTGATTTCTTGTTTAGACCAGGGAGGAGAGAGTTACAATAGTCCAGTCTTGAGAAAATGAAGGCGTGGATTATCTTTTCGAGATCTGGTGGGGTGAGTATTTGTTTAATCTTTGAAATGGAGCGCAGGTGAAGGAAACAGGACTGGACAATCTTGTTGATATGGGTGGAGAAGGTGAGGTCTGAATCAAAGGTTACTCCCAGATTTCTGGCTGTTGGTTTGATGATTACTGAATGTGGACCGAGACAAGACTGAATGAGGGGGGAGTTTTGTATGTTACAGAGAATTATTTCAGATTTTGAATAATTTAGCTGAAGGAAATTTTGTGCCATCCAACAGTTAATGTCACTTAGACAGTCCATGACAGCAGCTAGGCCTCTTGGGTCCTCAGGTCTCAAAGGAAGGTATATCTGTGTGTCGTCTGCATAGCAGTGAAAGGAGACTTTGTGGCGCTGAATTAATTGGCCAAGGGGCAGCATGTCTATAGAAAATAAAATTGGACCTAAAACTGAACCTTGCGGAACACCACAGGCGATAGGAGAAGTAGAGGAGGTGTGATTGCCTATGGTGACCGCAAAGGTTCGTTCTAAAAGATACGACTGAAACCAGCCAAGTGCAGTGCCCCTGACACCCACCCAGTTTTTAAGACGTTCAATTAAAATGGTATGATCAACTGTATCAAAAGCTGCACTGAGATCTAAAAGAATTAAAATAAAGGCCCAATGTATGGAAATGGAAAAAGCTCTTAGCTTCAATGAAGGGTCTGACATCAGTGGAGTGGACCTGGCAGAGGAAATAAAAAATCTACCTCCCCTACCATCAGGCAACATGACTGCCTTTGAGCTTCTGTCTTTTCTTTGTGAGAAGAGTTTGGAGGAGCTGTATCCTAATCTTTGGATTGCTCTAAGAATTGCCGTCACTCTGCCTGTGACAGTAGCCTCAGCAGAGAGGAGCTTCAGCAAGCTCAAAATGATTAAAAACTACCTAAGATCTTCAATGTCGCAGGAGCACCTGAGTGGTCTGGCCATCATGAGCGTTAATCATAATGTGGGAAAGAAAATCTCATACGATGAGATTATTGATGATTTTGCCTTGAGAAAGTGCAGAAAGGGACACTTTTAATGGTGAGTTATTACAAACTGTTATTTCACAACTAAATGTGTAGACTTAGTAACTGACAGCCTTATCAATACACATCCATTTCTAACATGACTGGACAGTATGTGATTTGTAAATGACCTCTATTTATCTATCTATTTACTAACCTTCTGTACCCTTGTACCCTTTCTACCCTTGTGTAGATGCTGTTACTGAGGAGGAGGTGGAGCAATTATTTTTCAGGCTCCCATCATCACTACCACTCTGCCAAACATATTAAAATCATTTGTTCATTTGTTGTTTGCATATTAAATTTGATTTAATTCAGTCAGATTTTGTCTGTCTGGTCTTGGGGTGGGGGGGCTTGATTTTAGACTTGAGACATGATTTTCGTTAGGAGGGCCCCTTGGCATATTTTTGCCTAGGGCCCCATGGAGGTCTGAACCGGCTCTGGTGATAACATGCAAAGGTGGAAACACCAGCAACATGCTGAAACATCTGTCAACAGGGCACGGCATCAGATATAAGGAGTCACATGTATTAGATGCACTTCGCCGGTCGTCAGCTGCTGCTGCTCCGTCTCAGTATGGCATGGAAGGTACGTATGTAAGGGTGACCATATGTACTCTTTTACCCGGACATGTCCTCTTTTTAGGGGCTGTCCAGGGGAAGTTTATAAGATCCTTCAAATGTCCGGAACGTTTATTCATTCATTATAAAACAGTGCATCAGTGCTCTCTGCAGCTCTGCCCCTTTGCTCACTTCTAAGCAAAGCCAATGTCATGACGCACGCTTGCCTGTCTTTAGGAATATATGTTTAACTGAGTTAGAAGCGCATAAAAAACACTTGACCCAAACCCCCAAAATTCAACATTTCGCGCACAAGTCTGCCCCGCGTAGTAGTGTCCTCTTGTTGGGGATTCAGGATTTGGTCACCCTAACATTTGTCCTGTTTTAACATAAGCACAATGCATGCCAAATATCTCACTAGTATTACTAATTAACTTTTCCAAATTTACCTGTAATACTAGCAATGCCAAGAGATTTACTAGAAGTTCGAGTAGACCTGATGCCAATGAAGTAGGAGTGATAATAAGCTAATCAAGCACCCTGATTGATTGTTATATTTTCAAAAGCCAGTGGGAAGCCTGAATTTGCTGTTTCCCACCCCCTTGTTAGCATAGAACTAGTGACTGTCTACCTGTAGTACTTACTTGCATATACTCCAAATCTGAGTACTAGTAGAGCTTAACTACGACTGAAATCACTGATATCACATTTACACTTGAATGGCTTTCCATAACGGCGTCATCTTTGTTCCTACATGTGTTACATCCTTCTTTTTCTTTTTTTTTTTTTTAAGAGGGAGTAACAATTACATCAATGACAGAAATAGACAAATAAATAAATGTTCCAGCTCCATGATTTTTCTATGGTTTAAGCTAACTTTAACTGTTTATAGCCTGTTTAAACTTACTCAAACACCATGTAACAACAGCCTCTTAAACCTAATCGTGTGGATCAAAAAGAGTTTAAGTCTGGTTAGCTCTGTTCTTTAACTCTACTCACTATTTAGATTATACTCACTATAAAGACAAAAATTTTAAATCTTGTTTGTTACAGTGCTGTTAGGGTTTTGTGATTGGCATATCAGAGTCAGCACCAAGTAGCTGTTTGCAAGGAAGCTAAAGGCTCACCCACATCTAGTGGGCCAACCGCACATCTACACCCAGGTACAATCTAAAAAAGGCATAATAAACATACTGACAATCGTAGAATAAAATGTGCAATACTAGTAATCTTTTTGGATCGTTAAAAAAACTTTCTTGACTAACTTTTTTTCTCCTATCCTTGTCTCTTCTGTTCCCTACCACTGAGCTCCAGCTGCACTCCGCCCAGATGCTCTACTCCACCACCCTCTCTTCTCTTCAGTGCTTCAGTCTGTACTTTAGTCTCAACCCAGCCACAACCCTGCTAATCCTCCCTGAGACCAGTTATCAATGAAACACTTTATCACCCATCTCCTTTGTCTGCCTGTATGCCTCCGGACTAAGAAATTCAAGATACTGCAGCATTCACATAATTCCAGAACAACCACAATTTATCAGTAACCTTTGTTTCATTGCAGTATCTCTGACTTTTTTTACTCACAATCTTCAAGTGTCCATCTCATAATCCATGGCTATCCATGGTGGAGATATTGTACAAGTTCCATCCTACAAATATCTGGGAGTGATGATAGATAACACCTTATCATGGTCATATCATATTGACTGTATCTGTAAGAGGGTACAGCAGCGTATCTACTCCCTACGCAGACTTAGATCGTTTGGTGCTAGCAGTCAGATTTTGTCTCTCTTTTATACATCTGTTGTTCAAACTGTGATGCTGTACTGTAGCACAGCCTGGTTCAATAGCCTATCTGTCACCTACAAGAACAAACTGTTTAGCCTAATTGAGATCTGTGCTAAAATCACTGGTAGGCCGGTTGATGTTGTGCTACACGCCTTTAAGGAAGCCCATAATAAGAGTATGCTTAGAGTGGCAAACAGTATCTCCTCCGATCCCTTACATGTATCAAATGGAGAATACCAGCTGCTGCCCTCCAGGAGGCGTTTTAGAGTTCCCACATTTAAGAAAAATAGACTAAAGAACTCTTTTGTTCATAAGTCTGTTCTGCTTTTGAACCAGAATCAATAACTCAGAGGATATGTTTATTTTTGTCTTTCTGATGCTGTGATGGGTCCCCTTATTGTCTACTGTCCTGTCTTGTAATGTACTGTGATTATGATGTATTGCTGTGTCCTGTCTGTGTCCAGAACGGTGAAGCCATGGAGGCAAGACAAATTTCAGCGCAAGCTGACAATAAAGTTGTATCCTATCGTATAATCAGTCTTTCATTATTTCTTGAATATTATTTACCCGAAGTTTGATCCCTAGAAGCAAGTTTGAACGGTTGTATAATGGCCAACTTGGCCTGCTTTCACACCTATTATACATTATTATTATTATTATTATTATTATTAGATGCAGTAACAATACAAGAACTGCTGGATTTATACACATTTTCTCATTAACAAGATTAAGTATGTAGGTGATGAAGTTGTATAGGTGATGAAGTTGTGAGAGGGCAATGTGCCGCTGTTTGCTCCATGTGCCTGGCACAGTTCTCTTCATTAAAACCTAAATTTATATTTTTTGATTTGTAGTGTTTCAAGATGTAAGAATACAATTTCCACTATAGTTTTATGCTTATTAATGTAATTTAGGACTGTTACACAGTGGAGGCAAAACAAAGCTGGTTGCATAACTGGTTCAGCTTTCCCTAAGTATTCATTTATCTCTGTTTATTTGATCTAACATGTATGTATGTATGTCGGACGATTTTTTTACATTTTTATGAAGTTTTAACATTTTGTTAATTTAAGTAATATATCCACATATTTACTTTGGCTGCTAACAAATGGCTGCTTTTGAGCCTTTCAAACACTTCTCAGTAATATTAATCTCAGTAATATTCCACGTATTTATCATGAATTTATCATAAAACAAACTCGGACCAGAAAAGTGTTTTCAACTACCCCCCTGCCGATCGGTGCCTCCGCGTCTTAACTCATGTTACTCATTTCCGGTCCAGTCTGATCTAGAGACATGCAGCTGCCTCAGTAAGAGAAGTATCTCGATAAATAATGTGTACTGTTGTTTATTCTATCGTTACTGGCACAGCAAGGCTAATCGCAGATGGCTAACTCTAACTTTAGCTTGCATATTACATGGCGCTTCACCGTTAACTCGGCATGACCGAGACCAGCACACAATCTCTCACCTTTCAACGTAATTGGCCGTTTTGAAATCAAAAAGGGTGACCTACATATCATTATCATGTGATTGACTTCATACGTAAACTGAGCACTTTAGAAATTGGCCCTTTAAATTACACTTGGACGATCAGCAAATCCTCCTGGCCGCTCCGCTGACAAGAACAAATCATAGGCCAAACTGCATTCCATTATTCCAATCATGCGCACACTCTTCACGTGTACTTGGAGTACTTGGAGAGCCTGTGGTAGCATTGCAAAGCTGTGAGAACGAGAAGCACGCCTGTGTTGTGCCGTAGAATGCACCCCTGACGAGAGCGCGGTTGAAAGTACATAAAGTACATTGAGCCATCTAAAATAGCGAAAGCGGGCGTCTTGCGTTTACTGCTCTGGCTCCATCCGTTGACAAGATAGGGCGTCAATTTTTTTCAGCGTGACATTAGTGTGAGAGAAGACAACAGGGAAGAGTGTGTCACGAAAGGCTTGCCGTGTGTTTAGACCAAAAGCTACTAAAGCTGTTGTGTAAATCGCTATGTTGCTATTATTTTTTTATGGCTGTCAAGAAACTGGGGGTGCTCAGCAGGCAAAGAAGCAGGCTGCTGAAGGTGAGAAGCAGGCAAGGCTGAGGCATGTGGCCACTCAGCGTAAAAGGCCATGAAGACTCTGGCGGCCCAGGCAAAGAGAAAAAAGAAAAAGTGATCAACTGGACTTGGTACTGGATCTATCGGAATTGCATGTATTGTTCTCCAGTCTGGCAGGGCATACATTGATCTAAAGTGCGGGATATTAAGTCTTTATTTTTTTTATTCTGTTTTTTTTTTTCTCTTTAAATTATTATTGTTCATATGGCCTTGTACAAACAGTTCTGAACACCTGTCTCTGACTCATCTAACTCATTTAGCTTCTGTGAAAGTAAACTTTGTTTCTAAATAAAACATGGCCAGCACAAGATGCATGTGATGTGTGTGTGTGTGTGTGTGTGTGTGTGTGTGTGTGTGTGTGTGTGTGTGTGTGTGTGTGTGTGTGTGTGTGTGTGTGTGTGTGTGTGTGAGTGAGACTTGGAGTGTTTTTGGCGCCTCCTGCAGATCACTGAAACACAATGTGGGTGGACAGAGCTCAATATTTTGTTGGGTTGTACAATGTACCGGAACGTATTTCCTCCGCACCCCTCTCACCTTTTCAACCCCTGACCCATTTTCATGCCTGAGCACAGCAGGGAACATCGTAAAGTGGGTTGAACTGAAACTTGTTGACTTATTGTGTATTTCACAAACTGGTTTATTTACCGTTGAGGTGGGCCACTCTCCTCCTTGTGTCCCTGAGTTGCCTGCTTCAGATCCGTCACTCTGCTGTGCTGTGAGGTAGTTCGTGGATGAAGATTGTCATGAGGTCGCTGCGCCATCTATGGGGTTCAGTCGTGGAATCTTTTCAAATGGCGGAACATTTTGGAAGTGAAACCCAGTTTTGGCCAATTACCGATTAGTCTGAAACGGGCTACAATAGGGCAGGAGGAATAGGGAAGCTTCGGGACACAAAAAGAAAAAAAACCTCTTTACCCATGGGCAGATACATATCATATTATGTTTGTCAAACATTTTTTTTTATTTCTCTTAGCAGTTGTAGCCCATAATTAGTCAGTCAATGTTCTTACCATAATGAAGCAGCATTCTCCGCGGGGCCTTTGTGTCATGTTTCTTAATTTTTTCCTCAGGTTTTATCCTCTTAGTTATGTCGCTCTCAATGTACAGAGGCGACAGAGATGACAGTCTATGCTGTGCCACAGTTGTCCTCATCCAGTTGCACAGGACAATTCCGTGTGTTTAATCATTTTTTTCTTAATATTTCTCCAGTCCCTGACCCCAACAGTAAAAACCTCTGGTCCCTAGCACTGCACAGAAACTGTTGGCATGGGAGACTGAATATGGCATCTACCTGTTTACTAAACTCAATACAATATACACAGCTTTGAGATACTCTGGTAAAATCAACTGTGCAGGACCACTATCCTTTGTCCCCAAATTGACGGGCAACAGGTGTCTGGAGGGAGGCAGCAGGTGTCCGGAGGGCCGCGGCCGCTGTCTGGAGGTAGGCCGGTGACTGCAGGGCGGGGGCCAGAGCCGAGCACGAGGCAGCCAGTTGTGGAATCAGTTTCAGTGGGACTCTTGGACTCTTTATTTTGGCATTGAAAACATTTGCAATGTCTGTTTTACCTGGCGGATTTCTTTTCATTTTGCTGGACTGTGACTAGCACAACTAGCGAGACAAAGGCTATGTTTAGCCTCTTTGTTGCGTTGTAGCTACACCATGTGTATGTAATGATGCGGGTAACCAATAAGAAAAATAAAAAACATCAACATGAATAATAGTAACTAGGATATAATGGATAAGAACACTATTTTGAATGGAAAGTTCAGCTACAAAGCCTTGCCAGATGGCTCTCTTGACAGGACAAAAGTCATTTGTGTTTCCTGTCGAGCTGAATTTAGTTACCACCGGAGTACGTCTAGTCTCAAATATCACTTGTCGGCCAGGTACACAGCTGATGCAGAGAGCCCCCAGCATCCCCCCCCCCCCCGCATACGGATCGCATCCAGTGACTGGACATATGAATTACCTTGTAGGACCACCATTACCATGAAAATCCACGATCTGTCCTCATGTTGATTCTTATGTTGATAAAAGTATAACAATTTGAAAAAGATCGATTTATAATGGATCAAAAATATGCGATCAATTTGCGATTAATCATGATTAATTATGATCACAATGCGATTAAATATTTTAATCGATTGACAGCCCTATAAAAAACACATTATTTTTTTTTTTTTTTGATGATTTTATTTTATTTTCTGTGACAATTTAGGGGTAGCTAAGGTTCCCCTAGTCTATTCATATTGCCACCTATGTTTATATATATGTGTTTGTGTGTGTGGGTGTGTGTTATTGTATATGTGTTTGTGTGTGTGTTCAATTATGATTATTTGTTAATGTATAGATATTTAAAGGACTTAAATGTGGGATAGGCAATAATATGTAACCTGGTTTCAGTTTAAACCTCAACACTCTGGTCAGCCATTCCTCTCAAGTGGGTCAAAGTTTGCCGACACGTGTTTGCTTTTAAAGATCACAAGTTTACAATGACAATAATGAAAGGAATGATTTTAAATGAGACCCCAGCTCGACATATCTCAGTGCATTAGGCATTCAGTTGCTGGTCTAGAAGCATCTCCAAGATTACAGGAATCCTAAAGCTAATTTTAATACCTTTTTAAGACTTTTTCAAGACCATCCTAATATTTTTTAATACCTCACCGCCACTCCAATATGTAACCATTTACATCAGTGACACTTAACAGTTTTAGTTTTTGATAAAAACTACAGACCACTAAGACCACTACGGTAGGACGGAATTCAAAATAGGCTATGATAATAACTCGAGGGCAAAAAAAAACAAAAAAAAAAAAACATTGCTTCACTCTCAAAAGACAACAATCAGGACAGTCAAGACATGCCTCAGCTCATTTGATTTTGTTTCCAGCAGCTTCTCAGTTTGAACCAGTTTGTTCTGTTTTTCTTTACGTCTTCCTCTCAGGGTGTTGGACTTTGTTATCAGTTGTGCCATTAATGCCCCAAATTTCGCCTCTGCCTGCTGTGCTAACTCGTAAGTGGGCGGCAGTAGCTCAGGAGGTAGAGCGGATTGGCCAATAACAGAAAGGTTGGCGGTTCAAGCCCCATCCTGTCCCTAGTCTGTCCGTTGTGTTCTTGGGCAAGACACTTAACCCACCTCGCTCCCAGTGTGTGTCCTCCACTGGTGTATGAATGTGAGTGTTGTGTGGTGGTGGTCGGAGAGGCCGTAGGCGCAAAATGGCAGCCATGTTTCCGTCAGTCTGCCCTAGGGCAACTGTGACTACTAAGGTAGTTTACCACCAACAGAGTGTGACTGTGTGAGTGAATAAATAATGTATCCAATGTAAAGCGCTTTGAGGGTCTCTGATAAAGCGCTATAAAAATCTGATGCATTATTATTATAAGCATCTTTTTGGAGGGAGGGTGTATATATTATATAGTATTAAACAGGGGTTACCGAGATTGGACATGGTCATCTCCCCAGAATTGAATGTGGATGTCAAGCTGTTTCTTTTTTGTTGATTTGTTGAGCCACTCATCAAACATTACAACGAACTGGCCAGCCTTGTTGATTGTGTTGATGAGCTGCTGCTTTAAGTTTGGTGCTAAGCTGAATCGTTTAATGTAACCAGATTTGTCCTTACCACGAGCACAAATCTTGGCTATGTCTGAATCAGGAAACATGGTCCTGAAAATGTCAGCCAAGTTTTCTTTACTATTCAGCGAGTGGTGTTTCTCCGCCATGTGGAGACACCAAAACACCTCTGCACGAAGTGTTGCCGTGCCGCCTGGCGCCACCCTATTGTTGGCAGAAAAAAAGAGGAGGCAGAGTGAGCCAAGGTCATAGCCGAAAGGTAAGGTCTAGGTGCGGCTGCCGGTGGTAGTGTGACGGCACTAGATTGTGGTGGTGCACGGAAAGCAGCAATGGAGAGCTGCTGATCTCGGCGGCTAGCAGCTGCTTTGTGGCTAGCACAACACATGTGGGACTTTAATGCCTTAATTCCCATAGACACAGTGTTAATTCTCTTCTTGCACATTTTACAATATGCCTCCTTGGTATTCTCCTCCACTGGCTGCAGCCATTCTATAAAGTCCGGTATGTCAAGCCGGGACTTTGCAAACTTGCACTTTCCCATGTCCGTTCACCTAGCCTTCTCTTCTGTTTCTGTGCACTGAGAGTGTCATGTGACATAGTTGCGTTCATAATATGCACTGGGATTGCCAGTGCGCAATTCTAAATTTCTGAGTGCACTCTGACGCTCTTGGAGACAGTTTACGAACACACCCACAATAGCATTGTTTTTTTTAAGTACCTGTTCATCTTTGTTTTTTAAGGAAACAAATACATTTTTACACGTTTACAATGTTTTTAGGACCCAAACTCTTGGACAGCGAATTCTAAAAAAATACCTTCAAAATTTAAGACTTAGTAAAGACTTTTTAAAACTTTCTTAATTTACCCAAAATTGATTTATCACCTTTTGATACTTTTTAAGACACCGCGGATACCCTGCATTAGGTTCATTTCCAGATCTGGACACACGTCTGTCCATCAGTTATTTTTCAATCAATGGTGTAACTTTAAAATCAGCTTTGGACATGAACATTAATTTAAAAAATGGTTATGGAAACCTCAGAATTCCATTAATGTTGTTTTGGCCAATGAGAGCAGATAATTTGTACAAGATGTTAAAATGTTTGGTAACCATTCAGCATTAATGTGCAATTGACTTGTGTGCAGTGCAGTAGTTTGTCCAACTCTGAAGTCATATGGATTGACACACAGTCAGTTTGTTAACCTGAGAAAGAGGAGGGACTCAAAACTGCTCTTATAATGGTAAGATGGATCTCTATGGATATAATGTGTTGGATTTAAATTTTTATTGGACTTTAATTTTAGGGATCCTTTCTGTTGCAGGAGAGGGAAGAAGGACTGTTAGGTTTCCAAAAGGTTTAAGGTAGATGTCATGGAACACTGAAGACAGCTGTGAAAACCAGAAAATAAACACTGATTTCCAACTTAGACCTAAAATTTAACAATAAAAGAAAACCTCCATGTGACTCCTTACAGAGTTTAACAACTTCAAAAAGGACATGATAAAAAATTTACTTTGTCAGCAAGTTAATGTTTGGAGCTCAAAAAGAGACAGAATGAAATATATAAATACATCTTTAAATAAATACTTAAATATATCATTAATTAATTAAAAAATAAATTAAATAATTATATGTGTCATTAAATGTGTCATTAATTTATTAAAATACCTGTTCATTCAATGCAAAAACATATATAATTATTTACTGTTATTATTCACTGTGTTGCAGTGCTTCATGAATTTATTTTATCCATCAAACTCATCTCTCAAAGTCAGTGGGCGGATCCTAACACCTGATTGATTACCTGGCACATCTAGTCAAGACAGATCGACTCCAGATAATGGATTAATGCAGCCACTCTAAGGTCAATATCTTGGTCGTTGCACTTACCTATCTTTAGCTTCTGTGCCGCAAGGTATTTAGTCAAAACTGTCTACCTGTACCAGTTGAGTGATGGTTATGTAAAGTTTCTGTAGCTCAGAAAATTTTCTTTCTTAGTTGGTGTTTTTAAAACTTGACAGCAATGTAAACTTTATTGTTTTGAAGTTACGGACTATGGGAAAGAGTATTATTACCCGTATGACAGGTTTGGTTTAAGCAGTTGTTCTCATAAATTAAGCTGTAACTGATCATAGCTTTAAACTTACTCATGGTAACAAGTGTATTTAGTGTCAGTTTGTAATATAAAGAGTTCCAGCTGTGTGCCGCACTTAAACTGGATGATGCTTTCCCAATTTGTGTGTTTGCTTGTTGAATTCTGAGCTTGGGCCAATCACTTGAGGGATTATGATAGTGACTGTTGGACCAGTCTAGTACAAAGGTGATGTAGGATGGCAGGTTTCACGAAAGAGCTCTGTAAAAATGAAAAACAGCCAGTGCAATTTGTGTCCAACTGTTCAAGATGGCCAGCCAACCTTACAGTATAAAATCATATAAAAGTGGATTTAAAGGTCCCATGACAAGCCAATTTCACACAACTTAAAATAGTCCCCTGGTGTGTTAAAAAGAGCACTAAAATAATTGATCCAAATCGAATTTTGACCGAAGGACATCACAGCCATGCTTTTATCAGCTAAAAACAGCTCCGCTCAAAATCCTCCGTTTTGGGCCATGTCTCTTTAATGAAATGAGCTGCACCTAAGCCACGTCCACTTTACACCCATCTCTCTGGAAGGGGCTGTGGCTGTGCTCCGATAGCCAAGTGCTAATGTTTACACTGGCTCGGTCATGGCTGCAAGAAGATCGCTCGTACAACCCTACCAGTTTGAGCCAGAGTCTGACCCAGAGGGAGAGGCTCCGGAAGAAACTCTTAGCCGCGTTCAGACCAAACGCGACTTGAAGCGACCTAGTCGACACATGCTATGTATTATTCAAAGCCGCCAGGAGGGTCACGCTTAAGGAGGAAGATATGAATGTAGAAAAAATTACAACCAGAGCTCTGCTACGATGTAAGATTTTCGTGCTCTAAAACTTCTCTGAAGCCTTTGCTAATTAATAGGATGGCCGACCGTCCAGCATTAGCCGGGACGTCCTGTATTTGAGCCAAAAGAGGCGCGTCGCCGCACGGGTAAATGCTAAAGCTACATGCTGCTCCGGAGGGGGACTTTGTCCCCCCGCCGGCGGAGTTGTCGGGGAAGAAGCGAGCGGCTATAATTCGGGAGGATCCGGTAAACCGGCGCAGATCCGGTGTGTTTATTAAAGTGTGGTGGCCGTGCAGTACCATCAACCGGCCAGCACTGACATGACGTCATGTACTAAATACGGAGATAACTAAAAAACGACTGGATGGAATTTTTTCGAACTTGGGGGGATTGTAGCGGTTTTCTATCCCTGATATGCACCCCCCTCCTGTTAACTAAGTTGGTTTTTCATGCCATGGCCCTTTTAATGTCTCCTGTGACAACATAGGCAAAATGACACACTGGGTTTTTGATTGGAGGCATTTTGATAGATCCTCTCCTTTAGAGTATGGAAAGTTAGTTCTGTTACTGTACACTTATGCTATTCTTTGCCCCAGTTTTGCGGTGAGTAAAGCAGTGTGGGATTAAATATAAAATGTTCATCCAGCTGTACACCAAGGGCCTGATCTACAAAGACCACAAATAAGGAGCACTAAATTGCATGTGCAAACTAAAAAATTGCACGTGCTATTAGAGGGCACATTGCAGGTGATTGACTATGATTGCATGCACAATTGATAACAGGTGCAAAAGTGGTGTGGACCACCCTCTTTAAACAAGGATTTTTCATGTGCTACCAGCTGTCAACATGGAGACTTTGTGACAGCAGAATGGCTGTAAATAAAAAATAAAGTTTGAAGACATGGAGTTGCACCTGTCGTTTTGGGAAACTGCATAAAAGGCAAGTTTATTTGTATAACACCATTCATACAAAAGGCAATTCAAAGTGCTTTACAACTGCAAGAGAATATACTAGAAATGAAAAGAGAGATTTAAAAAAATTGAAATCAATAAAACAGATAGATTTTTCGTCTGTTCTGTGTTTATCCTAATTATTTATGAATACCGTCATTTCCCAGAAAAATGAAAGAAATCACAAGCTTTTAGAACCAGAGCTCCGCAGCACTCAGCTTGAGTCTCCAAGACCCAACAGGACCCCAAGACCTGCAGTGTTTTACTGCGAGTGCATAGAAACTGGACATACTTGCCCATCCTGCAGAGACGCACTACATGAGATGGTGCGCTGAGATGATCCAGATGCAGAAAAATTTAGCTTTATAAAGAGTTTTTAATAAGAGGTATCACCCGTAATGTGCCCACTCATAGCACATGCAATCTAGTTTGTCCTTTTTTGGGTAATATTGGTAGACTTAAAAATTTTCAACAAGTGCAAACAAAGTTAACAGTAGTGTGAAGGGTCACTACAGCAATTTATCTCAGATTCAGATTAGATTGCTTTCAGCCAAGAAAACTTCCTTCCTCTGTTGTGCTTCCAAACAGTAATTTGTTTGATTAGACTGAAGTTGACCTGACAAAAGGATGAGATACAACTGTGTGAGATATATTACTACAACTGAATCCACAATTGAGGTCGATCTCGAAAGTAAGTCAACTATTTGGAGGAAAAAGAAAACAACATCTGGTCCTCCAGAGGAAGAAAAACAGATGTAGTGTTTCATTATATCCCTGGTTCCTGCTGTGACCAAATGTTTGCTGGAGTTTATCTCCATTTTAAGTGTACCTTTGTTTTTCTCAGCTCCTGCTGCTTGGGTCACAAAGGATGAGGAATTGTTCTGCCTTTCATTTGCTTAACAACAGAAACAAACAGGGAAATTATATGTTTTTTAGAAGAATAAAAGAATAACAAAGCATGACTTCAAGATATAGTTACCTCACAGCAATAAACATCACTTTACCTGCTACATAAGAATGAAAGAGGCTCTGGACTTGAAATGTATCCCTTTTACAGCTTTATATCTACCAATAATCTGGTTTTGTAAAGGGTGCCTTATTTAGCTCATTCCCAACTGATTTCATTGAAGAGAGATTGTTGTAGTAGTAGTTTTAAGCTTTCAATGGCTCTGGTTCTTTTCAAAACTTGGACAGTAGCTGTATATAATAAGACAAGTTGAGCTGATTTACATAGTTGTTTTTTTATGTATATAAAAGATGTGTTATGTGTTGGTTTCAAGGTAAACTTTGAACAGACTTAGCTTATCTTATCTCAAGGTAAGCTTATAACAGACATACAGAACCAGGGTTCAATGTCCAACTGCCCCCTCATTATCTTGTTTTGTAATGATTACCAGCTTCAAAGCCACAGAACTGCTACCCACATTGTATAAAAAGTGCGTGTTGTCCTGACTAGAGCTGAGGAAACAGATTGAACCCAACCCTGGTTTGCTGTCTTATCCTTCTCTCCCTCTAGCAAGAAACTTAGGCTTGTGGCAAGTGGCAAGTGGTAGAGTCTGATTGCTGCAGGAACAAAAGATGCTACTGTAATGTTACATTGTTGCAGGGCTCCTTCTGCTGTGTTTATTTGCATATGAAGCTTTCACGTGAAATCCCATCACCAGTGATCATTGCATATGCATTCAGAGACACATGATCCAGCTAGATATTAACAGCTGTGCTTTGAGGTCTATTTAAACAGATCAGCCAACACACATTATAAATACCATGCATCGGATTGATAAGCAGTACCAATCTTTTAGCTCCAGTCTTGCCTCCTCACCTTTCTAAAGGCGTGTTCAGACCAAATGCGACTTGAAGCGACCTAGTCGCGTTGGTCTCTAACGTCGCGTCACGCCCTGGTGTGTTCACACCGGGTCCAAAGTCGCGGAGGTCGCAAGACGCAGCTGGTCGCCGATGACGTCACTAGCTCAGTTTTCAGTGCGACAAGTGTTCAAGATGGCTGACGTCGTCCTCTGTGCTGCCGCATATCTTTACATCCGCCGTAGACACCGCCGGCGTGTTTGGGTGCTTGAAACCATCCAGAGGAGGATGGACCTGGGGCAATTTCACTGCTTGCTCCAGGAACTCCGCCTCGACGATGGGCGCTTCCAGCGGTATTTCCATGTGTCGTCGGCGCAGTTCGAGGACCTCCTCACCCGGGTGGGACCATCTCAGCTTTGGAGCGCCTGTCTATCTGTCTGCGGTGAGTATAAACAAATGTAATTAATTTAAAATGAGCAGATACACTGGGCAAAAAAGGCAAAACTGCAAAGTTTATCAGCTTTCTGTACACTGAGTTCCTCCTGTGAGCTGCTCTCTGCCTCTGTCCTTTAATATCCAGTCAAAATAAAACTTCTCTTGGACACACTAATGTGATTTAGAAATTCTGTGAATCTGATCAATTTACTAAAGACAGATAATATAACTCCTGTGAAAATAATCCTATCTGATCAGACTGATTAAGTGCTGCTGAAGAAGTAAACAGGATTGGTCTGTTTCATTTATTTGATCCACTCAGTAAAGTAAGAAGTTACACTGTAAATAATGAACCCTTAACACATACAATACATACTGTAAAAAAATTACCTGAACATTAATAAATTTAAAATGACTAGATACACTGGGTGCTAGCATAAATTGTAGTAGTGTTGAGGTGCATGCTCGTGCAGCGACCGGCAGCAGACCGAATGGAGTTCGTTTGTCTTGAGTCCTTTTGACGTGTTTCTACAGTCTTTTTGTGTTTTTAGTGTGTGTTTTTCAACGTGAGCAGTAGATGTGTGGGACGCTTATACGAACAGCACTATCTCGGGTACAAGTTCCGAACCAAAATGCGTGCAGCAAGCTGACACTTGCGATTCCAGCCCCGGGGAAGCTGCCAGGCTTACTTGCTACAAACAAACTCCTGTTAACTTGTTAGCTAAATGCTAGCAACAACCTGCGGCCACCTGTTAGCCACCTTCCTCAAAGACTCTGGATCTTAGCACCCCTGTACCTGGTACCTTTTGTGAGGACTTACATGACCTGGTACTCTCTTATGTCTTTTACCCCTTTTATCCTATATTTTTTGCGACAATGAATTTCTACGTCGGGATCCTTAAATGGCTGGTGCTACACCTAGCCTGGACTCTCGGACACTCTCTCAGCTGCCCCCCCCCCCCCCCACCCCCCGGCTCCAGTACGGAAGGGAGCTGCTGCTACAATGGAACACCTATGACCCACCAGCAGACCTCAAACCGGTCAACTTCAATGGACTTAAAGCGCCCGGTTTTCAAGGGATCCCCGGCAGCCGAGTTCATGGGACCAGGGAACGAGGAAGGAGAGGCGGCGCTTGTCTGTGGCTGAAAAAACAGCCGCTCTCCCGCATCCCACTACCATCTGTGATGCTAATGTCCAGTCCCTATGGAACAAAACCGACGAACTCCAAGCCCAGGTCGGCTACAGCCACGACTTTCGGGACGCCTGCATCCTGGCGCTCTGACAGGAACACAGACGGGGACCTGGAGATGGACGGATTCGGAGCACCGATTCGGCTGGACAGAGATGCTGCCGCAACAGGCAAGTCCTCTGGTGGGGGCGTGTGTTTGTACTTTAATCAGAGATGGTGTAAATCTGTCACTGTTTGGGAGAAAATCTGTACTGCTGACTTAGAACTGCTCTCTGTTTCAACACGCCCTCCATATCTGCCTCGGGAGTTTCCCCAGATCTTCATATCTCTTGTGTATATACCCCCAAGGGCTAATGAAAAAAACGCCTGTGAGCTTATCCATCAAGTCACGCAGAAGCTCCAATCAATCTCCCCAGATGCTCCTCACCTCATCCTCGGTGACATGAACCACTGTACTCTGAAAACCACGCTCAGAGACTTCCAACAGTACATCACGTGCCCCACCAGACACGACAAAACTCTCGACCTCTGTTATTGTAACATCAAAGGAGCGTAAAAGTCCATCCCACTTCCACCTCTGGGCTCCTCTGATCACAACTGCATCCACCTGATCCCTGTCTACCGCACTGTGTTGCAGAGAGGTAAAGTGCAGAACCTCAGAGTGAAAGTCTGGGATGATAATGCCTGCCTCACTCTGCAGGGCTGCCTTGATGCTACAGACTGGGACATGTTTAAAGAATCCTCTGCTGACATAAATGAATTAACTGATGTGGTGAGCAACAGGATTTCATACTGTGAAAACACTGTATTACCAGAAAAAGTTGTGAAAAGTTATCCAAACAATAAGCAGTGGGTTTCAAAGTCACTTAAAGAGCTCCTGTATAGGAAGAAAAAAGCCTGCAGAGAAGGGAACAAAGTCACTCTGTGTAACCTTCAAAAAGAAATTAAAAGTGAGATTAGGGCTTGCAAAAAGCGCTATAAAGAGAAAATTGAGTTCCAGCTAAAAACGAACAAACTAGGCTCTGCCTGGGACAGTATGAGAATGATCACTGGGACCAAAGAATGTCGCAGGAAGAAAGTTCAGCTCAATGGCTTTTATTCTGACTCTGAGCTGGCTCAGAGCCTGAATGACTTTTATGTTAGATTTGACACATGTGATTTTAGTGACAAACACATAGAATTAAAGAATCGCCTCATGTCTGGTCTCCCTCAGTACTCCTTTTTTAATGAGGTCGATGTCATCAATTGTTTTAAGAAATGTAAACCGAGAAAAAGCCCTGGCCCTGATCATATCGGTGGTTGCCTGTTAAAAACTTGCGCTGAGCAGCTTGGCCCTATTTTTAATTTTATTTTTAATATGTCTCTTTAACAGCAGAAGGTGCCATCTTCTTGGAAGCAGTCTGTGGTGGTTCCTGTTGCCAAAACAAACAACCACACCACACTCAATGATTTCCGGCCGGTGGCTTTAACCTCCATGGTGATGAAACAATTCGAAAAGCTAGTCAAGTCAGAAATTTTAAGGAAAACTGAACATCTACTGGACCCTCTGCAACTCGCTTACAGAGCCAACAGAGGTGTACAGGATGCCACAGCTACCTTATTAAATCTCATATATAAGCACCTTGAAGGTAGTAAGAACCATGCTAGACTGCTCTTCATTGACTTCTCCTCAGCTTTTAATACGGCCTCATGTTTTAGCCGACAAACTTTTTTATTCCTTTGGTCGGGATGTGTGTCTCGTAGGCTGAATTCTTGATTTTCTCACAAAAAGAACTCAACAAGTACGTGTGAATGGTACATTGTCCAGCCTACTAACATCCTCCACTGGCTCTCCTCAAGGTTGTGTCTTATCTGCCCTTTTATACATTCTGTACACAAATGATTGTTTTAGCCGTCATACAGACAGATTCATCATCAAGTACGCCGAGGATTCGGTCATCGTCAGCCTGCTTGGCAACGATGAAGTCAGTCATGGACCGGTTCTTGATGATTTTACATCCTGGTGCGCGGAAGCCTTCTTACAAATTAATGTATCTAAAACCCAGGAGATTTGTATTGATTTTAGACGTTCATCTCCGGCTTCCTTGTGCAGTGTCATCAACAATCAACCAGTTAAGCTGGTGACCAATTACAAATACCTTGGCACTACGATCAATAATATGCTAAAATTCGCCGTGAAATGTGAGATGCTTTGTAAAAAAGGCCAGCAATGCCTCTTCTGTCTGAGGAAGCTTGCCAAATTCCAGGTAGACAAGAGCCTGATAAAACTGTTTTATAGTGCGTTCGTTGAATCTGTCATTTCCTTTTGTGTTATCTGTTGGTACGGTAACCTTGCTATCAAGAACAAGAACTCCCTTGGGAGTATCGTTCGTGTTGCCTCTAAAGTAGCTGGGGTGAAATTTAGAAAGTCTTGATGTAAAGTCTTGATGTGATCTTTAAAGAGCAGGGGCTTCATTTATAATGCTTGCTTACGCACAAAGCCTGGCTTGAAAGTGCTTACGCCACTTCTTACGCAAGAGTTGGGATCTATAAAAAAAAAATAGTGTAGGAATGTGTGCAACTTTAAGCAAACTCCACACCTTGCTTCCGCACTTTTGGAGACAATTGGAGCAAGGTGAGCACAATTGGTTAATGGAAAGCGTGGGTATAAAAAGCCATACAGTGACAGTCGTGAGCAATGCAGCACAAGTTTCAAGTTTTATTTCTCACATACCTAAATGTACAGGTACAGTGGCAGTGAAATGAAAGTGACAGCTGCGATTGTGCCAAAAAAACATAATAATATTGTAAAGTCTGTTCAGAGGGTGTTGTGAAGTCAGTTATGGGGTGTGTGTTATGAGGAGTTCAGGATCCGAGTGGCCTGGGGGAAGAAGCTCCTTTTCAGCCTCTCAGTCCTGGCTCTGATGGAGCGAAGCCTCTTACCCGAGGGCAGCCACTCAAACAGTCTGTGGTTGGGATGGTGAGTGTTTGATAATCCGTCTTGCCCTGGACCTGCACCGCTGGGTGTCGCTGTCCTGGAGGCCGGGGAGTGCAGTCCGGGTGATGCGTTCAGCACAACGGATGACTCGATGCAGGGCCTTTCTGTCCTGAGAGCTGCAGCTGCCGTACCAGGCAGTGATGCTCGCAGAAAGCACAGACCGCACTGTGGCGTTGTAGAAAGTTTGCCAATTTGAATTTACAAATGTGCAAAAAAACAAATTCCATTTACATGCATTTGTTTTAAGATTAATATGACTAAATCTTTTTGGCTTACGAACTTTCACCACATAAGCAGCGGTGGATAACGGAGCAGTTTTTTTTGGAACACATGCATGAGTGTCACACGTGCTTGTTTTTTCTGATCCTCACCTGTCGCCGCCACGCTCCAACGGTGCAAAGCCACTTTTTTCTTTGCCTCCACCTTTAGATCAGACCACTTCTTCTTGATTTCAGCAACTCTGCTCTCAGTGCCAGCTGCACTTACCGCCACGGCAATGGTGTGCCATTCAGTGGCTTTTCTTTTATTGGTGATGCCACTTGAATGGCCGCCGAGGTCGCCCGTCTCGCCGCCACCTCATTTACAAGAACCTCCACCTCGGTCTCTGAAAAGTTTCTTTTTCTACGACTTGCTGATGCCATGGTTAAGCGTGAAATGCCGTGGATCCATCAGGCTTATTTACATGCAAATCACATTCATGAGGTAATTTGCATGACCATACATGGTGAATTTTGGGTGTGGAGAGGGCGGGGCATGAATCAAATCCCTGCTGCGCAACTTTCCGGCTGGTCTGTGATTTATAAACGGAAAGTGCCTGCAGGTGTGCATAGGCAGGGTTTTATAAATCAGATTTTTTTTTGGCCTACGCACTTTTCAGCTTTTCGACTTACGTACACTTTTAGTATGGATCCTACGCCAGGTTTTATAAATGAGGCCCCAGGTGCTTAAGAAAGCAAAATTGGTATTGAGAAATACCAATTGCTCCAGCTTTGAGGGGCTGATCAGGTTTCCCTGTTATAATCTGACCTTTTTTGGAGAAGATTCTCTCTAGGGGGACTGATGGTACTACAATGCACAGTCTCCGTGCCATCACGTGTAAAACATTGGGAAACTGAAGCCTTGGTCTGCCCTACTCTTGTCCTCTCTCTTCTACCTCCCTCCTGCATGTGCCCCAAGACAGTCTGGCTGCAGACCTCCACTGTCAGGACCCTTGTTGAAGACCTCCACAGTGAGGACCCACCTCCGCTTGGGGCTTTATTTTATGTATATAATGTTAATATGATTTTTTGTGTGTATTAATGTGTTCAACAAAGAGAAAATACAAAACGGGATGACCACTTAAAAAAAACTGAAGTGTGTGACAATAAAACATCATGTTGGGTCCTCTCAGTTGAGGTGGGTCCTGACAGTGGAGGTCTGCAGCCCTCTCCTTGCATGCTGTGTGTGCCTCTCCCCCTTCTGCACAGCTCAGCGCTCAGCGCAGACCAGTGGCGGCTGCTGGTCTTTCAAGGAGGGGAAGCTCATTTTTCTGGCCTACATCATAATTGTATTTGTTTTTTATTAGTATGTAACAGAACAGAGTCGCCAAACACAACGGCAGTCGTTTTTAACAAAGACAAAAGTCGCTGAGGATCACTAAAGTCTCCGGAGCAGTTAAGAACAATGGAATGAATAACTTGGAAAATGCTCTGGTAGATGTTTTATTCTTCAAGATCACTGATTCGCTTCTTTAGCTGTCAATCAAAAAAGGATTTCGCCTCAGACAGCTCATCCAATCATGGATGCAGAAGCTGGGAGTCCGGGAGAAAGTCGGGACCGCCCTCTCGCCATAGAACTCCAGTGAAGCTGGGCTCCCGATGGGCGGGACAAAGCCCAGCATTTATCCAATGAGCGTCTAGTTTCGCTGCTGGAACAACCCACTTTGAGCTTCCACATTGAAGTCAGCAGAAGCCAAGTGTCCGGCTGTTTAAAGCGCTGAGGCGCTGCGAGGATGAATGAGAACGAAGTTATGCCGGTTACCTGTGATTATCAGCTTCTTATCACAGTGTCTGAACAAAAGATGAAGGCTTTCTAGTGCGTATTTAGTTAATGAAATGTACACACAGCCGTACGTATTTCACCACTTTTTCGGGGGTGACATTTTAAGGGAAGCCGAGCTTCCCTTGCAGTCTTAGAGCAATCGCCACTGGCGCAGACAAAGAGAAGGAACCACACATAATGGTCGATTGTGTGCATCTTCAAAAGAAAAAAAAAGGACAGAGGGAAAAAAAAGGAAACGGAGAAGGCTCCCAACTTTCTGAGAGCTGATGCGTTTGTGAGTTGTGTTTGTAAGAGCGTTTCGGTAGTGTGTGTGTGTGTGAGCATCTCAGTAGTATGCGTGAGAGCATTTCAGTGGTGTATGTGCGAGCGTTTCAGGAGTGTATGTAAGAGTGTGTCAGTAGTGTGTGTAAGAGCATCTCAGTAGTATGCGTGAGAGCGTTTCAGTTGTGTATGTAATAGTCAGGAGGCTTAGCTGACTTTTTTAGGCGGATTGTGCACTTGCTGATACAAGTGCCAAATTTTGTATGAGGCTTCCTTAGGATATACTGAAGCTTTTTAGCCCAGGAGCCCAACACAGATATTGGAAATACCCATATAGAACACATAAGTTGTTTTTCTATTATAAAATAAATACATTCTTGAGTCAAAAGAAAAACATTGGTGATAAATCTCAAGGGTTCGATAGTGTCCTTCTGGCAAACGATGCACCAATCCCAGTTCAGTTCCATGTTGATGCCTCAAAAACTGTAACATAATAATGAAACAAAATTATTCAAGATACTGCCATCAACTTTGCTTTCACTCTGTTGAGCAACATACTACTCACTGTTAATCATTTACCATTTTCTTATTTACCATTTTCTTATTCTACTTGCTTGGTTGCAGCTCTGTGTGAGGATCAACTGCAGTCTGATCATGCTGAGTTCTGCCTTTCTGGCTGGGTTCAATTTCAATGTTGAGACCCCACAGACTGCCACACAAATAATGAAACTAATTAACCAAGGATGCAACCATGGCGCATACAGTACTTGTACATCATTGAATCAGAACTACAAAACCCAATTCCATTGAAGTTGGGAAATTGTGATAAACGTAAATAAAAACAGAATACAATGATTTGCAAGTCCTTTTCAACATATATTGAATTGAATAGACTACAAAGGCAAGATATTTAATGTTCAAACTCAAAAACTTTATTTACTTATTTTTTGCAATAATAATTAACTCAGAACTTCATGGCTGCAACACGTGCCAAAGTAGTTGAGTCAGGGGCATGTTTACCACTGAGTTACATCACCTTTCCTTTTAACAACACTCAGTAAACATTTGGGAACTGAGGAGACTAATTGTTGAAGCTTTGAAGGTGGAAATCTTTCCCATTCTTGCTTGATGTACAGCTTCAGATGTACAACAGTCCGGGGTCTCCGTTGTTGTATTTTACACTTCATAATGCGCCACACATTTTCAATGGGAGACAGGTCTGGACTGCAGGCAGGCCAGTCTTTTTCTACAAAGCCACACTGTTGTAATTCGGGCAGAATGTGGCTTGGCATTGTCTTGCTGAAATAAGCAGGGGCGTCCATGAAAAAGACGTTGCTTGGATGGCAGTATATATTGCTCCAAAACCTGTATGTACCTTTCAGCATTAATGTTGCCTTTACAGACGTGTAGGTTACCCATGCCTTGGACACTAATGCACCCCCATACCATCACGGATGCTGGCTTTTGAACTTTGCGTGGAAAACATTCAGGATGGTTCTTTTCTTCTTTGACCCGGAGGACAAGATGTCCACTATTTCCAAAAACAATTTGGGACTCGTCAGACCACAGAACACTTTTCCACTTTGCATCAGTCCATCTTAAATGAGCTCGGGCCCAGAGAAGCCGGCAGTGTTTCTGGGTGTTGTTGAAAAATGGATTTCACTTTGCATAGTAGAGTTTTAACTTGCACTAACAGATGTAGCGACGAACTGTATTTACTGACAGTGGTTTTCTGAAGTGCTCCTGAGCCCATGTGGTGATATCCTTTACACATTGATGTCTGTTTTTGATACAGTGCTGCCTAAGGGATAGAAGGTCATGGGCATTCAATGTTGGTGTCCGGCCGTGCCGCTTATGTGCAGTGATATCTCCAGATTCTCTGAACCTTTTGATGATATTATGGACCGTAGATGTCGAAATCCCTAAATTCCTTGCAATTGTACTTTTAGAAACATTGTTCTTAAACTTTTCGACTATGCGCTCACGCAGTTGTTCACAAAGTGGTGAACCTCGCCCCATCCTTGCTTGTGAATGACTAAGAATTTTTGGGGAAGCTGCTTTTATACCCAATCATGGCACCCACCTGTTCCCAATTATCCTGCTCACCTGTGGAATGTTCCAAATAGGTGTTTGATGAACATTCCTCAAATTTCGTAGTATTTTTTGCCACCTTTCCCAACTTCTTTGTCACGTGTTGCAGCCATCGAATTCTAAAGTTAATGATTATTTGCAAAAAAGCAATAAAGTTTATCAGTTAGTAGATTGAATATTTTGTCTTTGTAGTATATTCAATTGAATATAGGTTGAAAAGGATTTGCAAATCATTGTATTCTGTTTTTATTTATGATTTACACATCTTCCCAACTTCATTGGAATTGGGTTTTGTTGATTAAATTACTTTCATGGTGGTTGTCATAGCTAGCTGTATTACAGACTACACTAGCTAACAAACCAACATCTAGCTATCTTGATCTAGCTATAGTTGCAAAAACAGACTTCTGTGCTAGCATTGGCTGTGTAATATTTTGGCCTAGCTAATTATTTTAGCTTTCCCTATACTCTGTGTAGCAAAATAAAGTACAAGTCATTGATAATCTAATATACTGGCCTAGCTTATTAATTAAGTTTTCCCTTATGCCCCGAGTAGCAACATACAGGGCATTGTTAATGAATAACAATGATGTTATTTTCTCCCTGGTATTCCTTGTGAGTTCTATCAACTCAAAGCCAAAGGTCATCAACTAGAGCGACTTTACAGGAAAACTGGACTCACTATTCACAAACAAATGTACCACACCATTCTTCATGACAAAGACACAATCTGCTAGGTCAAATCCCAATACTTTGCAGGTCTTATTGTTACTGGCCTCAGACCAAGGGGGAATCTGGGTCGGCACAAGTGATACACAGGCAAGGGTGCACTGTGGATCTATAATTATTACCTGTGAACGATGAGGAACAGACACATTAGTTCGTGATGCCTTGCTCTGCTGGCAGCGTTTTACTGTTGACTCAACTGGTGTCAAAACATTCATTAATCAATTAACTTCAACACTATCAAAACATCAATGTCACAACAATCAGTATTCAAAAATATCACCATAACATCAGTTCTGAAATACACTTATGGTGCAACTTAAGACACATCATCAGTGTTGGCACCTGGGTTCACTGGGTGTTTCGGGTCTTGCAACAGACACCCTCGCCCAGGGGACCCAGCCGGGGTGATCAAGTCCCGGCTTGTGTCTTAAGAGCATGTGTCCACAGATCACCCCGCTTGATCCACAGCCATCTGGACGCCTTCTCTGCTGCGTCACAGATGTTCTTAATGGCTCGCCTGTTGTGCAGTCCCCCCATTCCCAGCATCTTGAGAGCCCTGATGAGGGACTGGCCAGCGAATCCTCTGCATCCGACCTCGATGGGGTTGCACCGGGTCCTCCATCCCCTGCTTCGGCATTCACTTGCCAGCTCCTCATACTTGGCTTTCTTTCTCTCAAAGGCCTCCTCCATCCTGTCTTCCCAGGGAACAGTCAACTCCAGCAGGACCACTTGCCTTGTTGTTTCAGACACCAGGACCATGTCTGGCCTGAGCGTGGTCACTGCGATGTTCTCCGGGAATTTGAGCTGTCTCCCTAGGTCGACTTTCAGCTGCCAGTCACGGGCTGTTGCCAGCAGCCCCCCTGCTTGCCTCCTGAGCTGCTGCGGCTTCTCCCCAGCCTTAACTCTTCAATATCAAAATACAGTTTTAACAGTCCAACAGTCTTTTAGTTCAGAAATAGCTCAAAAATACAATAAATCTTTTGGCTCATAATACTGGCAAAATACAGGAACTCAAATAGTGCAAAAATACTCTTCAGTAAACAAAAATAAAATAAACTGCAGAATGATAACCCTGTATGGATATGTATGTCTATGTCTACTTGAGTGTCTGTGCCTGTGTGTGTGATCCTTTCTGTTTGTGCAACTCAATAGTGGTCATAATAATCATCTTCCACCAACAAAACAACAATACATTATCTACTCAGTACATTCATACTATTAGCCGTTAGCTCAGAACATAAACAGTGAAAACAGCGTGGACAGACGTTCTCATTCATGTGCACGCACATGTGCATGTACGCACACATGCACCACATGTGATCTCTGTAACCGAGTGAAGAACTTTCTGGAAGCGGCTATTACTCAACTCGACAAAAGAATAAAACTACTTGTCCAAACTCAGATCTAGCACACTCGATATGTCACAAAACATGTCACTGACAGTTCACACTCGCTTTAACATCTTCAGGAATGTTAAAGAATAGTTACAGTAATGCCTGTGAACGATGAGGAACAGACACATTAGTTCGTGATGCCTTGCTCTGCTGGCAGCGTTTTACTGTTGACTGTGCATGTGTGAGCAGAGACTACAGTAGTTCCTCATGCAGTCATTCACAGGAGCGCAGGAGCGCCATCTACTGACTAGGTAGTCTAGAAAGATGTGAAACCTCATTAAACAGTCAAACAGGTACTGTTTAGAGTAGTTCAAATATTCTCAAAAAATGGAGGGTGTCTATTTTAGTGTAAACTTTAGATAGAGGCAATTTCTGAACCTTCTACATTATCAGTGCCGGTGATGGGAACACCAGGGCCGTCTTCTCAGTCTTGAATAATACTGTGTGCCCCCTGGACTCTTTCCCTCCACATTTTTACTCCACTGATCACCGTAATTCATTGATGGAATTCTTCAACACAAAAATAATCAAGATCCATCAGCAACTGATCCCCCACAGCCTCGATAGTCCATCTTCTCCAGTTCTCCATAGTCCGCATTCTCAACCACTTGCAAACTTTCAACTTCCTTCTGCTGCTGATATATCATAACTCATCCAGAAATCTAAAACATTTACCTGCCATCTCAACCCCCTGTCAACTTCTTAAGTCAAAGCCAGGCTCCCCTCTCTGTTGCCCTTGATACTTGCCATTATACACTGCTCCCTCACAACTAGTAACATTCTGTCATCCCTTAAATCTGCTGTGCTCGAACTCAGGGCAATTCACTTGGCACTCAGCAGGTTCCTACCATACTTGAAAAGCAGACATGTTCTGGTGGTCAGCAGTTTACCACGTCAATCGACAAGGCGGTACCAGGTCAAGTGGTGTGGCATCTTCTTGTGTGGGCTTACTCTCTTTGCCAGCCTCAGGGCCACGTACTACCAGGGCCAGAGAATGTGGTGGCACAATTTCTTTCACATCAGAGCCCTCTTTCAGGGGAGTGAAGGCTCCATCCAGAGGTTGTACAGGAGATCTGGTGCAGGTACAGTATGGCAGAGGTAGACCTGTTTGCCTTGGGTCCTCAACACTCTGGCCTCTTTGGTTCTTCCTGATTGGAGCAACCAGTAGCGGTTCTAGGCACGGGCGAACAGGGCAGCCGCCCGGGGCGGCATTTGTTTCATGACTCATGGGGGGCGGCACGAGCACTTCCAAAAAAATAAAATAAAAGATAATAATAATAAATCTTAACTGCAAAGCGGTTATTTATTAACTCTTGTTGTCAAATTGGCGACCCCCCGCTGCTGTAGGCGCCCCTGCTTGCTCCGAAGGTGCTGCACAGAGGCTGACAGACTGTAGGAGACGAGGCGGGGAGAGAGTCGCGAGGGGACAGCTCTGCTCTGTGTACGCATGTCAGCATATCAGCGGGAGCGCGGATACGTCATTTTGTAGTTTTTTAATCATTTCTGGAGTCGCGGTGAATGAAATCACCGTACCCGTCTGCCTTTGATAGGCGAATAAAGCGCTCGGGTTCATGCTCGGATCTTGCTACGTGCTTGATGAGCTTCATGAGTAAAGTAAACAATGACTGAGGCAGAGAGCAGCTTCAGAGGAGAAACATCCAGCAGTGTGAACAACCTCTTCATATGGAGTGATTTGGCTCACACTATCAGCGTTTTCTCTCAGTGTTGCATGACTTTGGGTGAGCACAGAGGTGAACACACTGTCAGCCACGTATTTATTTATTCATTTTTTAGTTTTTAGTTCTGCTTTTGTACTGGCACTATACTGGGGCAGCTGTTTACCCTTTCAACACCTTATTTTCTATATTTACATTTGTATTGAATGGACACTTTATCATGACTGCCACTTGTTTTACAGAAAGCAAATTATTTGTCATTCTCCAGTGCAGAGCCTTTACTTTTATTTATACAGCCGCTTTATTTCATTTGAGTTTGTTTGTTCAAGGTTTTCAAAAATGTGATGAAGGTTCGCAAAACTAAAAGAGAGCTTTCTTGAAAGCCACATGTATAAGCTCTCAAATACTTTTTGAATTTTGTTTCTATCGACTACAGAGGCCGAGATAGCAGCTTTTTTGTAAACCTTAACACTTCAGAAAACACTTGGAGGGGTGCTCGCCCGGGGAGTAATTTGGTCTAGAACCGCCACTGGAAGCAACAAGCGCATTGGGACAGTATGCCCAAGCACACTCCTGGCCAGATTGCCCCCCCATGCCTTTCCACCATTGCATCTGATAGCAGCGACGCTACACAGAATTCGACAGAACAATCAGAGCCTCCTGCTAGTGGCCCTAAACTGGCCGGGAAGGCTCTGGTTTCCACAGATGTACAAGCTCCTGACTGGGGCTCTGTGGCATTTGCCCAGGAGGTGGGACCTGCTCTTGCAGCTAGGGGGGGTCCCATTTTACATCTATGTCCAGAATGCCTGCAGCTATGGGTATGGCCCATGGGGTCCTTGGGCACTACTAAGCGCTTGTGATGAGGCTGTCGTTCAAACAATTGAGGACTCCAGTGCACTCTTCACAAGGGCACTCTGTGCCAACAGGTGGAAGCTTTTTTAAGAATCATGTAGGGCCCACAAAGAGCTGCCTGACCATGCCCCTGTGCCTATGATGCTGTGTTTTTTGAAGTCCTTGCTGGAGAAGAGGCGCTCTGCCACTCAGAATCTTGTGAAAAGATTTTGTAGGGATGTTCTGCAGGGTGACGCTGACTTAAATAGGTTACATTATGCGTCATCGCTGGGCATAAAACCTTGGTGATACTAAGTACTCCACCTGCGCATGTGACAGATATCCAGTATTAAGAACTGCCTCTGATGGTCATCCAGGAATCATAGAAGCACAGTTAGATTTGTTACTCTCTTATTTTATATCATGCATATGTCAAGAACTGGCTAAACAAAAAGGAACTCAAATGCAGGACCAGGAGACCAATTCTGTGTGGCAAAACATCAGGATTTATTTACAGTCCAAGTTTAGTACATGAGGTAGAAATCAAACAGGCAGAGGTATCCAAAACACAAGGCAAAAGACAGGGTCAAAAAAATATCAAAGTCAATAACAGGCAGGCTATGAAACAAACAAACATGCTGGTAAGTGACTATAAAGATCAACAAACTGGCGATGAGAGTGAGAGACATGGGGTTAAATACAAGAGGTGATGAAGGTGATGGGAAACAGGTGGGGATGAACAGGGATGATCAGGAGGCGGGTGTGACAAGATGGGGGCTGGGCAGACATCTAGGAAACAAAGACAAGGGTTAGTGATAAAAATAAAACAGGAAACACAAATACGGATGAAATAAAAGTAACTCGACTGTGATTATGACAGCATACTTGATCAAAAAAATTCTGATGAATAATCATCAACTTTGTGTTTTGAATTTGAGAATCAATTTTGGCTAGCCCAAAGAATTTAGGTTTGCCTTTAGGGTGACCTGCTTGGACAGGATAATTCATGCAACATTTATGAATTGACTGATGTGTAAAATTATGTTAATTGTACTTTCTGTCAGACAGAACAAGGTACCAAGCAATAATGACAAATGCTACAAAAATTAGCATGTAGGTTATGTAAGGTGGTGTTTGTAGAGTGAGTCTGTCCCCAGTTTGATTAGATATTCTGTATTTTGTCTTAACTCATGAATGAACTGTACAAAGAGAAGTCATTTCAGGTAAAGAACTCAGATGAGGTGAGACTACTGTAGTCTGAATATTCACTGCAGAACATTTGGTATTCCCACATGGGATCTATCTCCTTAAATGCAACATATTTGCATAACAAAAGCATAAATATACTGTTGTTGGTTGGTAAAGTCAGCTACATTTTTCATACTCCCTAAATTCCTAAAACAGCTCTTCTGGGGTCCACTGGTGTTTTGCATGAAGGTGCTTTTGAGTGAAAATGTAACAGTATAAACAGCAGGCAAAGGAGCACTAATGCATACTTAAATTGTAATATTCTACCAAAATACAGAAATAAGGACATTAAACTCAGAGTTCACGATACGTTTCCCTGGCGGTTTGGGTGTGATGGCTTCTTTCAGATGGCTGATCAATATCAATTTGGTTACCGCATCCAGAGTAGTTTGAGAAAATCTGAACATCATCTAAAACCCCATCTTGCATCATTACAGCATTTTAAATCTGAGTAGATGCAGATGCATTGACATTTGGATGCTTTAAAATGATTTGCATCTCTTCATGCAATAGCATGACAGAGTGAACAACACCCATGCAGTCTCTCAAAGAAATGCATACACTTCATTTCCTTACACAGATGGAAAGCCCCACTGCATTTTCAACATATAGATAATCTAATTGGATACGACTGCGATTGGTTCATCTCACAAGCATAAGAGTGTTGCATGTGAGGTATTCAGCATGGGCTGTGGTAGACGCTTTTAGCACTGGGGCATAGATGAAGTACCTATGGTCAATTTCAGCCTATTGAAATGGCAGCAGAGTGATAGAACTCACTATACACTTGACACAACACTCACTAACATCTCAAAAGAAGCTGGCTCTTATTGTTGTTTGATGTCTGTCTTCTTAAGAGGTCAACAGCCAGGATTAATAATGCTAGACCTGAAACCATACTCAAATGGTCTGAAGCCATTGCTGTAGTCCAAGGGTTACTTTGAATTTACTTGACTTATCATATGATTCTCTTTTTATCCTAGAATCTGGGTATATTACCAGTCTATCTATATTTCAGTTTGGGCTATATACATGTTGCTGTTTTTTTCTTTTATTATTATTATTATTATTATTATTATTATTATTATTACATCATTTTATTATTTTTTGTGTGTATTGTGGTATCATCATCTTAACAGCTATAACACATTTTGTACTCATCTTAGACTGGTGTCTTTGAAAACCTTTATTTCAGCCTCAGTCTAAAACACTAAGATTTAGTTATGGTCTCTTCAAGACTCCTCAGGACTCTTAAGGTCACCTCCCTTAATTTTCATGCAATAAAATCCTGTCTCTCTATTTGAAATAAGAAACTCTAAGACTCACCCACTTAAATATATAATCTCAGTGCACTGAAATGTGTTACACGCCTAAAAACATCTCAACAAAAGCAACACCCACACAAACATGAATCTCTTTACCTAATCCCAAAACAGAAAACATGAGAAAAGGGACGCAAAAATTAGAAGTCTGCTCTTCTCTCCTGCTTAAAGTATTTTTTAAATTTACTGGGACTCCTGTTCCAATAATTGTCGCTGTTATCCCTAACTTTCAAAGAAGTGAAGAAAAGAGGAAAGATGATGTGTTTTCCTACGTTTATGCTGTAAAACCAGCACTGTTTTAATCAGCAGCAGACCCTAAAGCCAGACCACAGTTTAGATTGCACTGTGTTCCCTTTAAGAAAGATGTCAGACTGTGGTGATGAGAAGATCATTTGATACCTCATGGCTGCATTTAGTCAGGCCCTGATATCTTGAATGTGACTCAAGAGAAAGGTGAGACGGGCACGCTCCACATGCTGTCTTCGCTTATCATTAGTCAGATTTTAAAAAAAGACAACTCTGGCATCAACCACTGCAAAATGAATCACATTCTGTTGGGAGACCTTATTATTTAGCTCAACCAGCAAATAAATTACCCACAGGCACAGACTGCATCGCTTTATTAACTTTGCCAACCCCCACTCCTCTCCAGCACCCTCCTCCTGGCTAAATATGGGCATTCCTGGCTGCAAAAGCCAACATGGCAGCAGCCAAAAGCCCAGCTCAATGTGTGATGTTATTATTTATACAGTCCATTGACTGTCCTCAACCTGAATCAGCCTGACAGGAAATCTGTCTGAACAGGATGGTGGCCAGACATATGTGCCAGAACAAATGTAACCTGAGCTCACAGATTTGTCTGCTTCCCCAGCAAGCACACAGCTCTCTCCTGCATGATTTGAATTAAATGTTTTTTCAACAAACCCCTTTCATTATTGAATAGAAGTCAGCATGTAACATGTTTGTCAATCTGCCAGACTGATTATTTGTCTGTTACTTGGTGTATTTCTGTAAAAAACAAAATAGTCTGATAGAAATGAGTAGAGTATTACAAAAATAACCTGGCTGGTCTGCATGAAAATAATAACAAAAGTCACATAAATGATTTCAAGCATTTTTGTCATATTTTTCTATTGCTATAAAAATCGGACCTAATATCCAAGTGCAGTGGCGGTTCTAGACTAAAATACTCCCCGGGCAAGACCCCCTCCAACCTAGAATTTTGAACAGATAGTTTTGTATTATTATGTAGTATTATTATGATTCTAACAACAAACATAAAATATTTCTCAATTGCACAAATCCTTCATTAGAAAAAACACAATCCTGAGGGCCATTTTGAGAAGGGCCCCCAGATCCTGAGGTTTTCTGAAGTGTTGAAGTTTACAAAAAAGCTGATATCTCAGCCTCTGTAGTAGATAGAAACAAATTTCAAAAAGTATTTGAGAGCTTATACACGTGGCTTTCAAGAAAGCTGTATTTGAGTTTTGCAATTAAAGTGGCTGTATAAATAAAAGTAAAGGCTCTGCACTGGAGAATAACAAACTATTTGCTTTCTGTAAAAAAAGTGGCATTCATGATAAAGTGTCCATTCAATACAAATGTAAATATAAAAAAATAAAGTGTTGAAAGGGTATACAGCTGCCCCAGTAAAGTGCCTGTACAAAAGTAGCACTAAAAACTAAAAATGAATAAAGTAATATGTGGCTGACAGTGCGTTCATGTCTGTGCTCACCCAAAGTCATGCAACACTCACAGACAACGCAGATAGTGTGAACCCAACACTCCATATGAAGAGGTTGTTCACACTGCTGGATGTTTCTCCTCTGAAGCTGCTCTCTGCCTACGTCATTGTTTACTTTACTCTTGAAGCATGTAGCAAGAGCCGAGCATGAATCTGAGCACTTTATTTGCCTATTCGCCACAACTCCAGAAATGATTAAAAAACTACAGAATGTCACAAAATGACGTATCTGCGCCCCCGGCTTGGAAGGCTGATATGCGGACATACTGTCCCGGTTTAAATGGGTTAAGTGATTGATGCCGATGACGGCAAGGCCAGTGAGCTGTTCCTGAGACATGGTTGACCTTAGGTACGACGTTATCAACTTCATTTTTGAGAAGCTCCTCTCTGCTTGAGCCACCATGACTGGCAGCTCGAGAGCAATCCTGAGAGCAGAACTGTCCCCCGCGACCCACTCCTCGCCTTGTCTCATACAGTCTGTCAGCCTCTGTGCGGCACCTTCGCAGCAAGCAGGGGCACCTACAGCAGCAGGGAGCGCCAATTTGACAAGACTTAATACAAAACCGCTTTTCGGTGCAGATTTATTATTATTATCTTTTTTTTATTATTTTTTTGGAAGTGCTCGTGCTGCCCCCCATGAGTCATGACACAAATGCCGCCCCGGGCGGCAGCCCTGTTCGCCCGTGCCTAGAACCGCTACTGTCCAAGTGCAATAGGAAAGCTTTCTTTTCACACCCTGCAGTCTAGAACAGGTGCTGTATGACTTCTGCATTTGATAAGCATTAATGCAGAAAGCTGATCAAAACTAGTTAAATTCTCCTCCTTTCCCCTAAAACCACTTACTTATACAGGCATTTCCTCTAACTCTGCCTCATGTTTAATACTCTTTTTTCTTCCAAGAAGTGGATAAAAAATTCATGCCTTGTCTGCAGATATCAAGTGAAATCATTATTCAGCCTGAGTGCTCAGTTAAATCAGTGTGTTGGTCCTCTGTCCAGTAAGGAGGTGCACTAAAGGACTGCAGAAGAGGAGTTTCCAGCCCAAGCTTAATAACCTACATTTATATTTAAAGAAAAAATTAAATCTAAATATACAGGGAAAGTATGAGAGGATTTTACATTAAAAAAACAAACAAACAAAAAAAAAAACAGCTTTGCCCACACTTTGTCACTTTTAAGCAGAAACTCCTGGGACAGTGTCTTCCACTGAAAATTTGCCCAGAGTTTGAGGCTGAAGGTTGGTCATTGGGTACACAGTCCCAGTTTTCCTCTTATACTCAGAACTATCACTAATGAGCAAAACTTGTATTTATTGAATTTTTAACAGAGCTTATGTGAATGTAACATGACTGTTCTGTGCAGGTTGAAATAATAATACTGTAGGTCATAATTTTCTCTCATCTCTGTCTTTTGCACAGACATAATAGGCACAATCAGGACTAACAGCTGAATCACAATTGCTGTAAACAGTAAACGCTGGTTACACCTGGTAAAAGAGCATCTCAATTTTGATAGCTGAAGAGAGCAAGACTTAGTTTGGCTAAAAACCATGCCATGTTGACCCCCCCCCCCCCCCTTTTTTTTTTTTGTTTATTTGTTTATTTTAAACTGAAAACACAACTGTGAAAAGTCAGATTGTCTTTTATTTAAGGGGGTTTGCTCATTGGTGGAGTCAACCATGCAGCAAACAACATAATCAGCTTTGGAAAAACGGAACAATACAATAAAGTGACTTACTATTAGTGCGCCCCATGAATGGGGACCACAGTCCCCGTAGCGGTTGCCGGTTCGACCGTGTGCTGCATGTCCTCCTCCCTCTCTCTCTGTCTCCCCACATTTCACCCTGTCCTATCAATAAAAGGCAACCCCCCCAAAAAAATAAAATAAAATAAAATAATGCCAATAAAGTGACTTACTGTAAAAAATAAAGTTCATCTTGCTGTGACACACAGGAGCACTTCTATCCTACAGAGAAGATCACTGTGTTCTCAGACAATCCTTATTCAGTCTCTCATAAATAAATAAATGTAGTTAGTGATGATTTATGCTTAAACTTCAGTGAAATACTGTGTTTTGTATTGTTAGCTGACTATGCTCAATAGAGGCTGTCATCATTGTTTTGGTTTGTTGACCAATCAGAGGCTGTATCTGCAGTTTGCTGACCTTATAAGATCAATGGAAAGGCCAGTATAAAAATATTAGAGATAGAGCAGTTTTGTCAGGGTGTGTTGTCTGTATTTTTTAAAACATTTTTTAATGATACCTACCTTAGGACAACAGATGAAATTTAGCAACTGTGCAAACTCCTGCATCTTTACTTTGATGCTTTTTGCTGATATGTTGCTGATATCATTGTGCATTGTCCTATTCAAATAAATAAATAAATGTCTCCATCCTGTTCAGCTTATTCTAGTTTCAGTACATCTGCACTCTTCTCTGCAGTAACACTTGAGTGCTTCATTTTCACAAGTTAATTCAAAAACAAAGGAAAATTGACAAATATGTTAAACCATCAACTTTTATTGTTAATTCAATGTTTATTTATGTTTTTTTTTTTATTTTCAACCAAAGTTGCCTTCTGCATAGAAACAAGATTTGGTCTCCAAAGAATCTTGTCAAAAAACAAACAAACAAATAAATAAAAGGGGTCATTTTACTACCCAGGTTGTC
This sequence comes from Xyrichtys novacula, assembly GCA_962446985.1. NCBI lineage: Eukaryota > Metazoa > Chordata > Actinopteri > Labriformes > Labridae > Xyrichtys > Xyrichtys novacula. Next base: position 2,148,946 of record OY660869.1, read on the forward strand.
TCGTCGAGGAACATGATAATTAAAGTGTTTTCTGTGTCTTGACATACTTAAGTGGAAATGGTCATATATGCACATATAGTGTGGCGCCGCACGAGGTGGCAGCTTGTTACAGCAGCTCCCGTGTGTTTTATACTTTTGTATCTTTTTCTCTTTCATTTCTGTCCTGACACATGTGTGTCTTCACCAGATAGTGTCTAACTACTGGATACACCGACTTTTGCCTTTTTTTAACTTTTCTGGCCGTTCTTCTGGACACTTTTTGGCACATCAGTACTCATGGCAACGGAGATTCACATACGCGACGGTGAGCGCTTTGTTTACACGCGCGATCAGCTGATTGTGCTGAGTAAACCTGTGCTGCTGCCCGGAGCGAGGCCCGACATCCCGGAGGAGCTGAGGAGGAGGTGCCGGGGGTGCAGAGCAGGAGCCAAGCTGAGGGCAAGGAAGAGGAGATTTCGCCCAGCTGTACTGGCGATTATCACGGGGAACGTGAGGTCTTTGGGGAATAAGACGGACGAGCTAGCCGCGCTGAGAAAGACTTAGATGTAATACCGTGAGTGTAGTGTCTTTTGTTTCACTGAGACATGGCTGCACTCGCATATCCGGGATCACAGCGTGGTGACACCCGGCTTCAGGGTTGTTCGGGCGGACAGAGACATTATTAGCAGCGGTAAGAAGAAGGGAGGAGGGATTGCACTGTATGTGAGTGAGAGGTGGTGTAATCTCAGACATGTGCATGTGAAGGAACGTCCCTGTGAACCGGATATTGAACTGTTCGCTGTTGGAATGCGTCTGTATTACCTGCCCCGGGAATTCACGTCTGCCATTGTGATCGCTGCTTACATCCCCCTATCAGCTGATGCACCGACGGCCTATGACATCATCACCTCCACCTTTGCCAGGGTACAGACTCAACATCCCAATGCTTTCACTGTTATTACTGTGTGTCCCCCTTGTTAAGAGGCAGCCTATTCACACCATGACGATGAGGAGGTGGACTGAGGAGGCTGCTGAGGCACTGCAGGACTGCTTTGAATCAACGGACTGGGATGTACTCTGTGAGCCACACGAGGAGGACATCAACAACATGACAGACTGCATCACAGAATATATCAGGTTCTGTGAACACTCCACCATCCCAAACCGGACTGTACGCTGCTTCCCCAACAAACAGCCATGGATCACCAGTGACCTGAAAGCCCTCCTTAATAAGAAGAAGAGGGCTTTCAAGTCTGGAGACAAAGAGGAGCTGAGGAGAGTGCAGCACACACACACACACACACACACACACACACACGACCGTGACTATGGGCCAGGTTAGGAGACAGTTGGAGAGGCCCCACCAGAGGAAGGCAGCAGGACCTGATGGCATCAGCCCCAGGATCCTGAGGACCTGCGCCAGCCAGCTGTCTTCTGTCATCAAACACCTCTACAACCTGAGCCTGAGTCAAGAGAGAGTCCTAGTGCTGTGGAAGACGTCCTGTCTCGTTCCTGTCCCAAAGAAGTCGACTCCATCTGACCTCAATGACTACCGACCAGTTGCCCTCACTTCCCATCTGATGAAGGTGCTGGAGAGGTTGGTCTTGGCCCACCTGAGGCCACAGGTGAAGGAGCTCTTAGACCCTCTGCAGTTTGCCCACCAGCCCCATTTGGGAGTTGATGATGCTGTCATCTACCTGCTGCAACCAGTTCATCTGCATCTGGATGGTGATGGCAGCACTGTGAAAATCACCTTCTTTGATTTCTCCAGTGCTTTTAACACCATCCAGCTACTGCTGCTGGGTGAGAAGCTGCGGGTGATGGGTGTCGACACCTTCACTGTCTCCTGGATCACCAGCTACCTGATGGACAGGCCACAGTTTGTCCGTCTGGGCAGTGTTCTGTCTGACGTGGTGGTCAGTGATGCAGGAGCTCCACAGGGGACTGTGCTGTCCCCCCTCCTTTTCACCTTGTACACCACTGACCTTCAGTATAACTCCGAGTCATGCCACCTGCAGAAATTTTCTGATAACTCAGCTGTTGTTGGGTGTATAAGCGAGGGAAGGAATGGGGAGTACAGAGCAGTGGTGGATAACTTTGTGGAGTGGGCTGGATGCAATCACCTGAGGCTGAATGTCACCAAGACCAGAGAGATGGTCATCGACTTCAGGAAGAAGAGGACATCTCCACAGCCGCTGTGCATCCTGGGAGAAGATGTGGAGGAGGTGGAGGTCTACAAGTACCTGGGCGTCTATATCAACAACAGACTGGACTGGAAATCCAACACCGACGCCGTCTACAAGAAGGGGATGAGCAGACTCTACTTCCTGAGGAAGCTGAGATCCTTCAACGTGTGCAGCAAGATGTTGGAGATGTTCTACCAGTCTGTGGTGGCCAGCGTACTTTTCTTTGCTGTGGTTTGTTGGGGGAGCAGCATCGGAGTCAGTGACACCAACAGACTCAACAAACTGATCAGAAAGGCTGGCTCCGTGATTGTCTGCAAACAGGACACTGTGGAGGCTGTGGTGGAGAGGAGGACACTGACCAAACTGTTATCCATCATGGATAACCCTGACCACCCTCTCCACCTCACTCTGGACAGACAGCGGAGCTCCTTCTCCAACAGACTGTTGCAGCTCCGCTGTCGAAGGGACAGATACAGGAAATCTTTCCTGCCACAAGCTATTGCACTATTTAATAACTCTCATCTGTCAGACAGGGACTCACATCTGTCTGCTGTAAAGTCCATTTTTAAAACTCCTACCACATCACATTACTGAGCACCTTAATTTGTCTGTTTATTTATCATCCCATCTGTATATTTCACATTTCATATTTATTACTCGTTTCATATTTATTACTCATTTCAATAGCCCACGTTTGTCATATCTCACTTTTTTCTCTTAGGATGTTTAGTATATTTAGTCTGTCTTTATTGTATATACTTAGTATTTTTAGTATATTTAGTCTGCATTGTACTTCTTATATTTAATTTTATTTTGTATTTTTCCCTTTTGCTCTCCTGGTGAAATGGTGCTGTCATTGGTGCTGAAATGTTTATGACTCAAGGGGAGCTTGGGGACCCAATGCACTGAAACAACTCTGATTTTACTGCTATCATCATAACAATTAGTCTGGCTTGGATTTAATGAAAATAAATAAAAATCCAATAAATGCACATCTGAAGTCATAGATGGGCTCTCTGCTCCCTCAATGTAATCATCTAACTGTCAGTTCCTTGAATAAAAGAAGCAAGCTGATTGTGAAAAAGTCATTCATGCCTCCATCTGTAAAGTATGTGATTGACCTTTTTAATGACAGCTACAAGAACAATTCCATAAGAGATGTGGGTGTGGGGGGTTGGTTTGTAAATAAATATCATAGATGGTGTTGTTCTCTTATGCCACGAAAAACACAAAGAAACCAGATGAAACACAATTGCCACCAGGTGTTGTTGCTACATGGTATATCCAGGGTCATGGTATACCCATTAAAATTTTATCAGCTTATCTTTGACTCCTAGTTATTGTGTTGGTATCACGATGATGTTAGTCCCTTTAGTGGCCTTACTGAGGAATTCAATGTGGCCCACACAAGAAAAGCTTTACAGAACAGGGACTCCCGGGGCAGAAGAATATCTTCAACTGATATCCAGGTTGTTCGTCTCTATATGTCAGCCCTGCGATGAACTGGCGACTTGTCCAGGGTGTCCCTTGCCTTCGCCCGATGACGCTGGGATAGGCTCCAAGTAGCAACCAAGACAACTCTGTGGGTGGAACCCACACATTCCTCTCAGGAAGGGTTCCTTATCTGGTCCCAGGACACAAGATAATATTAATCTTTCCAAACTTGTTTGTACTTTCAGGTTACCTAACTGACCTGATCGGAGGTTGAGGTTGAACGTCTGGCTCTTCACGATTGGTAAATTTGGAGAACAGAGACAGAGTCTTTATTACCTTTCAAACTGACTCCATTGCTGACCATCTAAATAATCATTCATGCCTAAATCCAGGTCTCCCATTTGAGATTTACTGTCGTAAAGCGTGTTAACACACGGGATCCAAGGAAAGATCTGAGGAGCAGGACACTGACCTCCGTAAAACCTTGCTCAACCATGTTCTGATAAAAACTGCGTACCATTGGAGAAAGAATACAAATGACTGATCATGACATCTTGTGCATTCAGCAATGTACTAATCTGTCTAATCATGAGATTTGTGTTAAAATGAGATGTTTCCCATTTTTCTATGTGCTCCTGAAGCCAAGTTATCACTCTGACAGAATAAATCCTTTATTCAGTTTCTTTAGACCAACAGCTTTTCAGACTGTTTCATGAACTTTTAAGAGTTAAATTTACTGAGTATGAATCATAACTTTACTCTAAGTAACAGAAATAGTTTAGAATTGTTTGGTTTATATTTTAATAATTTATTTAGTCTTTTTAACCATTAGGTGGCTATAATGTCACTGAATAATCTGAATGTGAGTATTTAGAATCCAATATTTATCATGATGAAGTTCATTCACATGTATTTACTCTTTTGTTGTTCTCAGTTTCTATGTGTTACAATCTGTTTCATTTCAGAGTTATTTAGCATGTTCAATGTGATACTTAAAACGTAATGAGAATGTTTGATGTGATCCTACACTTCATTCATATGTGTTTAGTATCAAATTATTTATCATGAAACCAAGTATTCAATGATATTAATCATAGTGAGTGAGTATCAGATCTGACTCTTTTAACAGCCAAAAGTATAAGTTAGATCAAATAATCAGAGATCCGAGAGGTCTCCTCTGCAGTTGGAGACCCCACGACCCCTCCTCTTTCTCCTCACACACACACACACACACACACACACACACACACACACACACACACACACACACACACACACACACACACACACACACACACACACACACACACACACACACACACACACACCAGAGACACTCCCAGTGTGAAGAAGAAAAAACAGTAAAGTTGGGGGTGCTCTGTCTCTTATGTACTTACTCTTATATTTGACTCTTCAGTCTCTTCTCTTAGCTCTCTTCTTTGTTTTCTCTTAGCTCTTACTTTTTAATTAGTCTTTCTTTTTCTTAGTCTTCTAATTTTTACACCACATGTTCATTCAGGTTGATTTTTCTTTAACATCGTCTGAGTTGAAGTTTTGAAACTTCAACTTTTTGTGCGCATAGCAATTAAATATTAAGCCTTTAATTGATTTTTAGAAGTTATTTTTGAAATACTTTCGACTGGCCATCGAGCCTCTTTTTCTAAGTCATCTGCGTGATTTCAAAGTCACGTCTGAACCAGTGGCGGCTGCTGGTCTTTCAAGGAGGGGAAGTTTATTTTTCTGGCCTACATCATAATTGTGTTTCTTTATTTGTATGTAACAGAACAGAGTCGCCAAACACAACGGCAGTCGTTTTTAACAAAGACAAAAGTCGTTGAGGATCGGTAAAGTCTCTGAAGCAGTTAAGAACAACGGAATGAATAACTTGGAAAATGCTCTGGTAGATGTTTTATTCTTCAAGATCGCTGATTCGCTTCTTTAGCTGTCAATCAAAAAAGGATTTCGCCTCAGACAGCTCATCCAATCATGGATGCAGAAGCTCAGCGTCCGCGAGAAAGTTGGGACCGCCCTCTCGTCATAGAACTCCAGAGACGCTGAGCGTCCGATGGGCGGGACAAAGCCCAGCATTTATCCAATGAGTGTCTAGTTTCGCTGCTGGAACAACCCACTTTGAGCTTCCACATTGAAGTCAGCAGAAGCTGAGCGTCCAGCTGTGTGAAGCGCTGAAGTGCTGCGAGGATGAATGAGAACGAAGTTGTGCTGGTTACCTGTGATTACGTGACCTGTGATTGATTCTGAACAAAAGATGAAGGCTTTCTAGCGCGTATTTAGTTAATGAAATGTACACACAGCAGTACGTATTTCACCACTTTTTCTTTTTTTGGGGGGTGACATTTTAAGGGAAGCTGAGCTTCCCTTGCAGTCTTAGAGCAATCGCCACTGCTCTGAACGCCACCCAGCAGGCCCAAAGTCATTCTCTGTACCAGAGTTTTGAGTGAGTCCAAAGGAGCATCGAGTAGGATCCATACGGCATCGGCTTTTGCTTCGGGCCCGAGTGCTGCAACTCCTGGCCCATCCTTCGGCTGACTTCAGTCGTCTTCTGAGCTGAACCGCTCGAACCGCAGGTAGTCCTGGACCTTCGGAACCTGCTCCATCTTCTCCAAGGACCAGTCTCACTTAAGTATGGAAACATCCAGAGCTCCAAACAGGGCTGATGCTGTCTTATCTCTCATGTGGTCATGACCCAGATATTCACTTATTCTAGTAATCCTAGATTCATCCAAATCCACTTCCAAATTTAGCTTTACACCAAAGTTAGTGTAGATTAATATGTTAGAGCATATTCACTCACTATCATTAATTTCAGCGCTCCTAGCCTGACTCAGAATCTTTTATTATTCACCTATTATTATTGAGTGGGATTGCGAAGCATTCCCACTATATGTTATTCAAATCTTTATTATTATTATTCCGCCGTTTTTTGGCCCTCAACTACTTCCACATACTTCAACATATTCAAACCATTCAAACTTCAAAATGTTCCTCTGATTGAGGAGATTCCGGCTTGTAATCAAAATTTTCCTAACATTCATACTTTCCGAGATATTCCCGATTTTCCCAATGATTTCTCCCATTAGAAATGCATTGAGAATTTTCAAAATGGCCGCTTTTCTCACATTTCTTCCCACAAGTTGAAAAGCCTTCAACTCATTTATCTTCATGGTTTCGTGGTTGAGTGGTAAAGCAGCGGGTTCTTCCTCAGTGGACACAAGTTCGAATCCCAACTTCAACATCTTTCAACTCCTCCATACCTCCACGTAGACACTTCATTCAAAAACCACAATATTCACACATTTGTCAGCCTTATTCAACATCTTCAACAAACTCATTCAAACTGATTCAAACCTTTCTGATTCTTCAAACCTTTTTTTACTTCCAGATTTTTAATAATTTTAATTTTCCAGTTTTAAACAATTTTTACTCTTAATGCATTATTCAGTTCTTTTAAACAAATTCCAACTCATTTAAACTGGAAATGAGTTCAAACAGGGCTTCAGAAATTCAGGTGATTGAGGACATTATGGGATGTTTTCAGGATTTTTATATATTCAAATGTTCTGCACCTTAAAATCATTCTCATTATCAATTCATTATCAATTCATCATCTCATTTTCAATCAATCATTCTCAATTATTTAAATGATGTTTTAAATCATTTCCACTATTCATGTATTTAATTCAGTGCTTCTCAAATAGTGGGGGGCGCGGTGCCATACCTGGGGGGGCGCGTGTGACCCTGGGGAACAGGCTTTTTTTTTGGCAGTACTAGAATAAAGTGTAATTGCGCATCCACTACAGTAGGCGGCAGTGGCGCTCTCATTGTTATTTCTGTCACGTTTGCGACAGTGCAACATTTTACGACTTACAAGACAACAGGTTTGCCTTGGTTAGCAGTGTTGAGTCAACAGAAAGCTCCGACTGCGTCCTGTCTATAGCCTCTGTTATTCAACATAACAACCCCCAACATGAAAAAGTTTTTAACAGGGATGAAAAGAAAAGCGGAGAGAGACAAAGATAATGAGACAAAAGAAAGTCAGCCGAAAGCTAAGACGAGGAAATACGACGAAGCGTATTTAGCGCTTGGCTTCACTGTGAGTACAGTTGGAGAAGAGGAAAGACCGGTGTGTCTGCTGTGTCTAAAAATGCTCGCAGCGGACAGCATGAAGCCAAATAAATTGGCGCGTCACTTAAATACGTTACACCCCAATCACGCTGATAAGCCGCTTGAGTTTTTTCAGCGAAAACGTGCTGAATATGGCCAACAGTCATCCCGCTTTGTGAAGGCTACTTCAGTAAACCATCGAGCGCTGTTAGCATCATATAAGGTGGCGTACCAAATCGCGCAGTGCAAAAAGCCCCACACCATAGCAGAGGAGCTGATACTGCCTGCAGCATTAGACATGGTCTCTGTCATGCTGGACGATGCCAGTGCAGCAAAACTAAAAACTATCCCTCTGTCCAATGACACTGTCGCCAGACGTATAGATGACATCGCTAAGGATCTTCAAGAACAGCTGGTAAATAAACTCAAAGACAAACGTTTTGCCTTACAGTTTGATGAAGCAACTGACAGCAACAAAGACTGTCTGTTTATTGCTTATGTACGTTTTGACTTGTCAAACTCCCTGTGTGAGGATCTACTTCTTTGTAAATATGTCAGAGACAGAGCCACAGCTGAAGAGCTCTTCAAAATTCTGGACTCCTTTTTGACTGAGAATGGGCTAAAGTGGGAGAACTGCATTGGTGTTTGCAGTGATGGTGCACAAACCATGGCAGGGAAGAGAAAAGGACTTCGGGCGCTCATCAAGACAGCCTCACCTCATGCTGAGTGGACACACTGTATTATACACAGAGAAGCACTTGCAACCAGGCAACTTTCCCCTGAATTAAGTGAGGTTATGACTGACATCATAGGTGTAGTCAATTTTATAAAGACCAGACCACTAAAAACAAGAGTCTTCTCTGCCATCTGTGAGGAGATGGGAGCTGAACATCAAGCTGTGCTCTATCACAGTGAAGCAAGGTGGTTGTCACGAGGAAAAGTCTTGTCCCGAGTTTTTGAGCTCAGAGAGCAAATAAGAGTGTTTTTGGAGCAGGAGCACAAGTATGAAGTGGCAGAAAAATTTTGTGATGAGAAGTTCCTGGGAAAACTGGCCTACCTGAGTGACATATTTGAAAAGCTAAATGAACTGAATCTACAGCTTCAGGGGAAAGATAAACACCTCCCTCAGGTCACAGACAAGATTAGCTCTTTCACCCGAAAGCTTGCAATGTGGGGCAGGCAACTTGATGAAGGAAACACAGATTCATTTGAGAACCTGCATGAATTTGTGGACACCAATGACTATGATGCTACCTCAGTGATTCCACACATTAAGCAGCACATTTCTTCACTGATGGGATTCTTTAAAAAGTACTTCCCTGAAAACAGTTCCCAGTATGACTGGGTGAGAGACCCTTTCAGTGCACCAGCTCCAACTGGTTTCAGCTCTGCAGAAGAGGAGCAGTTCATTGACATGACGTCTGACTCCACATTGAGACTGAGGTTCACATCACAGACACTCAGTGCATTCTGGCTGAGTGTAGAGAGGCAGTATCCACTCTTAGGGGAGAAAGCTATGAGCATTCTGCTTCCTTTTGCAACATCTTACCTTTGTGAGATTGGCTTCTCTGCTGTTGCTGCACTGAAGACCAAGTACAGGTCCCAGCTAAACATTGAGCAGGAGCTGAGAGTTGCACTATCATGCTTCGAACCTCGCTTCGAAAAGCTGTGCACTGCAAAACATGCTCATTGTAGCCATTAAACCTGACTTCCTCCTCATTTTGATCAAAAAAAGAAAGAAAAAAAGAGCACAAATTGTTTAATTCATTTTTGTTTTGTAGGTTCAAGTGTTTTATATATTGTGCTCCTGAGTTAATGTTGCTGAACTGAATATAAATAAGTTATTATTTTTTTAGTTTTTGTAGTTTATTAGTTATTATAATTATTAAATATTATTTATTGATTTGATTTAATTTTGCAATGGTGCAATTAGTTGGTCAAACATGTTTACAGTTTAAACAAGGATTTATTTATTTTTAATTTCAGGCATTGATGCACTTAAAATCTTTTCTGTTGCAGTATTAAAACACGATTTGATAAAGTTATTCTTTGTAAGTTTGACCATATGTCTTTCTTTTTTTCTTTAATGTTAATAAGGATAAAATGTTATGCAGAGATGGATTGTCACGGTGGGGAGTGGGGGGCGCGAATAGTTTTCTTCTTGCTAGGGGGGGCGTAACAGAAAATAATTGAGAAGCACTGATTTAATTCTTTAAACAAAATGCAACTCATTTGAAATACATTCATTTTAATTATTAATTTCCAGTTTCTTTTTTTATTTATTTTGACAGCTGCTTTTTCTTCTTTAAGCCTTCTTTCTCCTGCTTTAACAATGTATTTACCTTGAGCATGGCAACCAATTAGTGAAAGCTTCACCTTTCAATTTCCCACATTTTAATCATTCTGACCATCTATGCCTCATTCTGCTCCTTCATACAATTTTCTGTTCATTTAAACAGATTCACACTTTCATATTTCACAGATTTAAATTGTTGTGATTGTGAGCATGTGTCATTCATTCATTCTTTCATATTAGTAAATTAAAACTCCAGAATTTCATTTTGTTTCTTTATTGACATTGAACCAGAAAAAAAAAAAGTGTGGTATATGGCACCGTCAGCCTTCGACCCTCTAAGCATGTCAGGAAAAACTCCCCCCAAAAATGCTTTCTCAGGACAAGAAGAAGAAACCTTTAGGTGGGCCAGGTCTCGGGATAAGAGGAAGAAACCTATAGGTAGGCCAGGTCTTAGAGGGATCCCCTACCAGGACGGCTGAGCATGCAGTATTTTAGAGTTCCAAGCTCAGCAGAGATCACATGGCTCCAGGGTCACATGATTGCTGGGTTTGGCTCTGTGGCTCATGACGAGCTGGTTCTGTGATGAGTTAAGAGGAAAGGTTGTACCTGGTTGTAGTGTGGAAAAGTCAAAGATTTTGAAGATGAAACATACTTGGTGAAGTTCAGAGCTGTTGCTCCCCAGGTCAGAACCCTTCTCTGCTGTAGACTTGGAGCTTGGTTCTAAGAAGCCACAGTCAAGATCTGCAGGACTTTTCTAGTTCATCAGCTCATGTTGACTTCTGTGATGTACAGAGAGAAGAGAAGGTTGTAACATCAGGTGAACACAGAGAAATGATGTGACTGCTGAAGACAAATACATACCGGTTAAAGGTCCAGCATTGTGTGAGCAACAACTTGTCTAATCCTGGATCAGAAGTTTCTTCGGCTCCAGGAGTCACAGTGATGAGTTAATGGACTTCTTTTGTTGCTGATCGGTCACACACAGAGAGGGCTTGGTTTCCTGTACAGCACTGGTGGACAAGACTTTGGGCTCTATTTTCGTGCGCGCCGGTGAGGCGGCGGAGGGCAGCGAGCCCCGCGCAGTTGTATTTTCGTCTGGCGGAGCCCGGCGTAAGGCCAGTTTGGTATTTTCGTGGACTGAGCCGCACGGAGGCGAGCCGAGATCCGCCAAGCTGGGCATGGTGGCGTGGCAGGGGGAGGTGTCGACAGAATCAGCAGGCGCAGTGACATTTTCGTGCTCGCCACCGGCGTGTAAAGTGCGCTGAAAGCTTGCCGATTCAAACCTGGTCAGCTTTCAGCGCATGGCGGAGCGCAGCTGGTCTAGTAGTATTTTGGTAGACCGGCGGCGTATCGACATACGTCACTGATGCCTCACCGGCAGGTTTCCACAGTGTCAGGCACATTTCAGTGCAATAAATAATCATCAACAACTATTAATCTGAGTCAGCACATACATTTAGATCTATATAGATATATTCTGATCTATATGTGATCTGATGAGCGCGTTTGGCACGCGTTTGGACACACAACCTGACCGAATCTACAGAGCTGAAACCGCATCAAATTAAATTAAATATCTAGTAAATAAACACACATGATGAAGTGAACAAGATATGTAATTCGTCTCCCTCCTTTTCTTTCTTCCTCTTCCTCTTATTTCTCGCACAGCTCGACCTGGACACGTCTCCTTGTCCTCTGTCCGTCTTGCTGCAGCTGCGGCTGAACAGATGATTTGTTTCAGTGCTCAGATGCGTTATCTACTTTAAGCCGACATACGGATATTATAATATTCAGTTTTGTTGGCCAAATTTATTTGATATGCCAACATCTATGAAAGAAAGCCAGGCCACGGAGCGCGATGCGTCATTTACGCACAGATGGTTCCGATTTTAATGCCATTTTTGGAGTTTATGTTGTGATCTGTGCGCTCAACCCACCTTTGTCACGTGAGGTTTGAATATGAGCAACTTTATGTGAGTGTCTGTGTTTGTGGAAAAGGGTGTTTGTCTTACCACTGGGTCCAACATTACACACACCAAATCCATCTGTGCTCATATGAGAGAGTGTGGAGGACACTTGTTAAGGAGCTGCCCTCTGTCGCCATCTTGTGGCATTACTGTCTTAAGACATCTCTTGATCTCTTTGACTACTTCATGAAAATAGTAATACGCCTCGCCTGTGGCGGATTTAAAGGCAAGGAGAGGAGCTTATGTGATTGGTGAAAACAGGTCTCGGCTGTGTTAAACCCACTCCACGCCCTCTCTCCTCCCCGTCTACGACTTATGCTGCTGGGAGGAGCTGAGTTAGGGAGGGGGGATACTTACGCCGGGCTGCGCGGCTCACCAAAATACCAAAATGTGCTTGGGAACGCCTTGTCAGCGCGGCGGATCTGACTGACGCTGCGCTTGCGGCACGTCTCCGGCGAGGCACGGAAATAGAGCCCTTTCCGTTTATTATCAATGCCTTTAAATTTTTCAAGCAAATGTCACAAAACTCTTCATGATTCATAAACTGTTTAGTTGACTTACATGTTTGAGTCCTGTTTAAGATCAAGATGGCAGCACCTCTTGTCAGGATGGTGCTGCGTACACGGCGCGACCAATTTCACCTCTCTCTGAGGAACTGAACAGGAGAGAGAAAACTGTGAAACCAGTTGAAATTTTAGATTGATTTAAATACACCAGAAAACAGACATTGCAACAACATTTAAGTCAACTTACAATGTGTGTGGGTCCTCCTCAAGTTGAGCAACATGGCTGTCAAGCTGCAGTACTCTGGAACAGTTGCTCAGGCACTGCTCTGTCAGTGTGGCACTGCCACTGTGACATTGTACCAGACAGAAGAAGAACTTCTTCAAAAATGCCATGGAGCATCATTGAGAGATTAGTGGCAGCCTTAGATTAAAAGGAATAAACTGTACTGTCACTCACCATGCATATGTCCAGGGAATTTACAGGTACAATTGTGTCTTCTCACTGTGGCACCTGCAGCTCCTAGCCGTACATTAACACGGCTGTGAAAGACTTGCTGACGAATTTCTGAGCCCAGGAAGGTGTGAATACGGCCAAGTGTCAGAAAGAAGGTTCATCCATAGATGTTCTTTTGAGAGAGGCTCATCCTTATGTCTACCAAAAGAGATAAGGTTGAGCCTCAAATAGTAAAAGGCAACAAACTCAGAGGGCAAATGTTTTGATATCAAAATCATACGCTGACCTGCCGCTCTTTTAGGATGTAATGTTGTGATAGCTTCTTGGTATGGTCTCTCCCCTCTCCAGGGTAGGCCCTTGGGACACGCTGAGCACAGAGCTGGAGTTCTGGTGTCATCACCCCACATCTTTGGTATCTGGAGGGCACATGTGCCTAAAGTCAAACAAATGAACAGACAGATTAAGACAAACAAATCCAGTAAAACAACATGTGTTTTCACATTTTACATGGAACAGTCCTGCAGCTAGTATAATGAAAGATCAATACTGTTCTTACCTTATGCCCACACCAAGTCATTTGAGAGAAATGAGGAGCAGTAATGCATCCTCAGACCTTCCTGCCACTACTAAAAGTAAATGGCAGGACATAGATGGCAACTCTAACACAGTGTAAAGTAACTAGTAAAATATTTGCTGAAATGTATTTCTATATAATTTGGTATAGGAGGGGGTCGTCTGTCCATCCCTCCCTCCCAGCCTCTTAAAAGCTAGAGCAGCCAGAGCAGGTGTTACAACCTGGCTGCTAAGGACAACCCCCTCATCTTAAAATATACTTTGTTGATAACATTTCATTAGGTCATAATAGTTTCAGTTGTATTTTTATTATTTCTTTTAAATTGCTCAGTTTTAGCTTATTTTTTAATTTGTCTCACTGTTAGTTTTGATTTCTTTTTAAATGTATTCATAATGTACTGACCTTTGCATCATTTTACTTCACTACATTTTTCTGTAATGTATTAAAAAGTTTTTCATGTTGTCTTTAATCTCACATTGTACAGTGACTGAGAAGTATTTGCAGGAATGTTTTTCTTTGGTATAGGTGGGGTCGTCTGTCCATCTCTCCCTCCCAGCCTTTTCAAAGCCAGAGCAGCCAGAGCAGGTGTTACAGCCTGGCTGCTGAGGACGACCCCCCATCTTAAAATACACTATGTTTATAACATTTAATTAGGTGATCATTTAGGAAACCAATAACTAAAACTCCTCTCTTAAATCGCAACGTGTAAACCGACATTAATGGACGCAATGATTTTTTTTCCCCTTTAACTTTGCACAAAGTTCTCGATTTTAAACCAGCCAGTTCTAATCAGGGTGTTTCTAAAGTTAACACGCAGTAGACAAGATGGTGGTAACTGTAGTATGTCCGCAGCACACCAGAATGGATACAGGACTGCGGGCAAGAGATGAAAATGGGGTCAGGGAGTGTGTTCTTCTCAGTGGTAGCAGTAGTTATGAGTTGTTCATAACCTTTGGACTGAAACAGTTCAAGAATGGGCTTCCTTGCTCTTGACAGCAAATCTTCATTAAAGTCTCCACAGACTAAGATGGGATGATGATCCATGACTTCCAGTGAATCCAAGAGACTTTTGAGGTTGGATATGAATGAGTGAACATCGTAGTCAGGTGGCCTGTAGACGGCAGCAATTAGAGCCCTGAAAGGAGCTTCAAGTTTGATGACACTGAACTCAATATCAGTGGCATTTTGAATGAAATGTCTCTCAAGGACTCTGATGTGTTCTTTCACATAGATTGCAACTCCGCCACCGTTTTTAGTGGCCATGGCAGGATGGTTTGAATAAGACACGTTTCTGTTACGTTTGAACATGTTGTAGCCTTCAAGGTGGAGACTCTCAGCAACAAAGGATCCTCGCAGATGAGTTTCAGTGAGACAGAGCACGTCTGCAAGATGTAGTTCATGGTGACTTTTGATGTCGGTGATATGAGCTGGTAGTCCTTCTGTGTTGTGATGAATGACAGAGAGAGTGTCTGGCCGGCTTAACGTCTCTGGGATCTTGAGGAGAGGCATGACATGTTCAAGTGAAGCTTTAGACATGTTTTCAAGAGCTACGGTGATTTCAGGGTTGCAATAGATTTTCTTCTCATCCATGTCTAGAATGTGGAGTCCACTCAGAGAGGTCACTCTACTCAGAGCAACGTAGGCCATGCCGGGTTCAAAGATGTGTTTCAGTGAGACCACGGCCGAGGACGTTGTCATCCCTTGAACTTTGTGTATTGTACACGCAAAAGCGAGCTTGATGGGAAACTGTCTTCTGACAACTCCTGTCTGTTTTAGATTCTCCTCGTCTCTGTCAATGTACACAATGTTTTCATCCACATCTGCTTCGCTGGCTGCTGCACTTTGACTGTTAAGTTTCAGTCCGAGTTTTTCAACGTGCGGATTTCCTGCTTTAGTCACTATTTTTGCAATGCGTGCAAATGTTCCATTGCAGAGACCTGACTGCACATTTATATTTCTAGTTATCATGACATTAGCACCGATGGCCACTTTTATCGAGTCAGGCAACTCCTTTTTGTTTCCTTGAAAAGGTACACTTTGTCTTGTCATTCTCCCGGTGGTTGGATCTTTTTTGTAGTCGTCCGCATTTATTGTGGTGACGTCGGAGTGAAACATGTCCAGTGTTTTTGAGTTGTGTTCCTCAACCTGTTTGTTTGTTGCATAAACATGCAGTACGTCTTTTGGACATTGAGCCGGGTCAGCTAAGGCCCGTGAATGCAGAACTCTGTCTTCATGAGACAAAGACACTGTCTTTTCTTTGGCACGGATTCAATTCAGTGTCTCAGCAAAAGCGACATCATCTTTCTGACGCATGATTTCGGTCAGTGTGACCATCTGGAAGTTGTCACGCCAGAGGTCGATCTGAGTCGGGTCGAACACACAGAGGTTTCGACTGTCTGACAGGTGGTAGCTGGTAGAAATCTCCAACAGTGAGAACTGACATTCCACCAAAAGGTCTCTGACTTCCTTTGATTTGTTTCAGTCTCGCATCCACGTAGGCAAAGAGATGTTTGGAGACCATGGAGACTTCATCAATGATGAGTATCTCTGCATTTGAAAGCTCTGCCCTGACTTCATCAAGTTTGTTACCAAGACCTTGGAAAGGAGGCTTGAGACTTCTGGGCAGTTTCAAGAGACAATGCAATGTTGTGCCTGAAATGTTGAATGCTGCAGTACCAGTGAATGCAGACAATAGAACAGTAGGTTTAGAGATGTCTGCTTCCTCTGCATTTCTTGGAAGTCTGCTGAGTATTTTAGATGCCTCTGCATGGATGCATTTGATGAGGTGATACTTACCTGTTCCAGCGCCACCATTAATGTACAAGAAGAACTACTCTGGTTTTAAACCACAAACACATTTCAAGCACCACTCCCGGATGGCGTGTAAAACTGAAGCTTGCGTTTGGTTCAAGTTCTGATACATCTCACGCAGCACCACAGGATCAATTTCAGGGGCTTCAATCGTGACTGCAGATTCTTGCCTCACGTCTGACCTCACATTGTAGTCGGGAACATTCTCCTGCACGTCTTCATCAGCTTCTCTTGCATTTAGTTCATCTAAACACTCGAGCTCACTCTCAGGCGCCAGGTTGCCCCATTCATTTAGCAACATTCCTCTTTCTTCAAACTCTTGAATGGCACTGTCAATGTCCTCACGGTGTTTCTCATGTTTTTCTCTGTTGCGTTTCACAATTACCTTCACGCGCTCAGGATGCCGTCATCCAGGTAACCAAATGGTCATGGACAGACTGGTAAGTTGGGAAGTGGGTTGATTTCAGCAGGTTTTCTGAGCGATAAGGCACAGTTTAAGCAGTGTGCCATAATACTGCTCTGGATCTTTCTCAAGGGAAATGGGTCGATATTTGATGACAGCATGTTTTTCATCATTTGCTCTCTTCTGGACAAACCCCATCTCATTCAGCAGGCGATGAGTGCTTTTGCCTTTTGTCTGCTTGCCGTAGACTATTCTGCAGCTCGATGCAAAATCTGCCAAGCACATTGCCTCAAAGTCTGGTGTTTCTGGTCTGCATACATACTTATCAGGTAACCCCGTCATCCACACATGTTCCGATTCTGAAGGTTTGTTGTCCAGGTGGGACAAGGGGTAACTCATTTTCAGTGCATTGTCATCTGTCTGCACAAACACCACGTTGCGTGAACACTGCTTCATGTGTAGACCGCATGCACGAGCCACACGCTCCTGAGCGCTTACCTCTCTTTTTTTGGAGTAGGCCTGCATTATTTGTTTCATTTCATCGCTTTCGTTTACATCTTCCTGACGTGAGTTTTGTATCACCGATTTCAGATATTCACTCAAATCATATTGAGTAATCATATTCCGCCGAGCTGATGTAGCTGCACATGTACATGATACAGGAGTATGGGTTGAGAATGAATTGGATATCCATGTTGGCATTCCAGGCTTTCAGAAGGTAGGGGTTGTAGCCATTTACCCAAATATCTTTAGGACCACGCTTCAGCATCACTTGACTGCCATTGGTTTTGCTCTGCAAACACCTGTGGTATTCTTTGTTGGTGAACTCACATTTTGCCAAAAGCTGTTCAAAGCTGAGCGATGCAGTCGTAGGTTCATGAAGCAGCCTGTTCAGTGTTGCAAGCTTTTCTGTCAATGCCAGGTCTGTTGCTTCATCCACAATTGCCCCCGGTCTGATTATTGTGGTTTTTGGGACAGGTTGTTTGGGAAATCCGAAACGACAGTTTGCACCACTGTATTTCACACATGTCACACGTGGTTTTTGCTGTGCATCTGAACTTCTGTGACTATTTTGTATAGTTCTGGGTCATCGTTTTCATCAGGCAGCTCAGCTTTGATGAATCTGGCCACGAACTTACACACCTCCTCATCAGAGCATTCTTCAAACACAGGTGCGCCTGCCACCCATACCATACCGTGAATGTGTGGGCTTCCTCTGTGCTGAAACTCGAGCCGATAAAAGTAGTCGACAACTTTGCCGATAGGTTGTGCGGGGGACAGGATCGGGGGCCTCATGTATCAACACTGCCGGCGCCAGCAAACCTTGCGTACGCCAAGATCGGCGCACACGTCCAGATTTATCATCGCGACATGAGCGTTGGTTCCAGCGCTAATCAACGCAAAGTGAGGAGGTGGTGTAGAAGTTGGCGTTGAGCCGATACTTGCGTTGACGGCACTTTGGCGACGCTGTGTGGCGGTGTTTGGTGACTCACTATGTGACAAGCGTGCACCACATCCCCGTGGCCGAGCAGCACGTCGCCCCACATGACGAACCAGCAGCAGACGGAGGGATGCGAGCTGATCCCTGCCGGGCCGCCGTCCTCGCGTGGGAGAATCTCATCGCCACAGTGTGAATGGGTAAGAAGTGAATACACAGTTCAATGAGCCAAATTAATTTGTTTTCGCCACCACAAGCTCGAGGACATTTACGAGCCGGTCCAGCCGCTCGTTGATCCCCGCGATCCCCCTGATGATTTCTTCCTGCGACTGCAGGACCGCCTCCGTAAGGACCCTTCCACTGCATCCGGGTGGTCCAGCGGAAGCGCTGCGGCTGGTGGACGCTCCACCGCTTGTCGGCGCGCTGGTGCTGATGCTGGTGCTGGTGCTGGGGCTGGGGGCCAGGGTGGCCCGAATGCCGCTGGTCCTGGCCGGCGGACGGGCTGCCGCGGGCCGGGGATCCGCAAGCCGGCAACACGGCCGACAAATTGATTTCTGTGACACAATAAAAATATTGGTTCATTTCAATTCCTGCTTCTGTGTATCTGTTGCGTTTACATCTCTCTCCACGGTATCATAGGTAATGTAATCCAGTATTTAGAGGTCAGTTATGCACATTACAGTTGTTTATTGCATAAAAAGTGATCGAAAAATGAAGTTAAGGGCGAAGTATAAATCACGTCTAAAAATAGACTGAATACCGACGTTGAAATGAAGTATAAACTTAGACTAGACGTCTAATATACGTCTTTTGCTCAGTGGGATGACAAAGCATGTGGACATTTGTGTGACATGCCACTTACCCTATAATAATAATCGCCACCACCCGCTCCTCAAACGGCGTGAGGGTCTCCTCCCCTGGACCCCCACTTGTCTGGCCGGTACTCCTCCGGAGGGCAGCTGTACGCCGCTTGACCTCCACCTTGAGGTCCGACCACTTTTTTTAAATCTCCGCGGGGGTGCGTGTCTCGGAACCCACCGCGTTCACCCTCTCGCAAAATTTCTCCCACTCCAAGCGTTTTCGTTTTGCACTGACGCCACTGGACAGGCTGCCAAACAAAACACGCTGTCGCTCCTCCACCTCCGCCACCAGCACCTCCACCTCGCACGCCGTAAATTTAGTTTTTCTTGTCATTTTGTCTGCGTGCAAGGACAGGGAGACCCTATTTAACCCTTTCGGCGCCTGCACACCTTGATACATATGGATTTTTTTCAGCGTGACAGACCTTGCGTGCGCTCGTTTCTGGTATGAGTCCCACGCAAGTGTTGATACATAAGGCCCCAGATCTCTGAACAGTGCCTCGACACGTTTGTCAAACATGCGCATTGTGGTGACAGGATTACTGTCAAAATCTCACACTTGGAGGACTAATCCAGCTCTTCAAAATTCACATGTTCACCTTGCTGGCCTTTAATTGCCATGATAACCCATTTCCAACGCATTTCTGCGGCACTGAAGTTAAGAAGAAATGTGGCGAGCCTAAAGCCCGAATCATCGCAAACAAGTCTTTGGTTGTTTTCTGCCAATACGCCGGGTTGCCTCTCAGCGGTCTCATGAATCTTACTGCATCTTTGTTCCGCACTAGCCTTTCAACTTCTCGTTTGTTTTGCAACATGGCATTGGTGATTTTGCGGCCATCTTGAGTCAAAGGTTTGCCTTTACGCAACTGTATTCTCATGCTGGAAGTGGCCGTATGTATTTCTGTCACAAACTGAGCAAAGAGCAAGTAGTTAGTATCTTTAGCGAAACAGCCATCGACACAGCAAAGCCTTGTTTTGAAATACCTGCAGGGTGTTAATTTCATTGGCCTGTTATCATCCAGTGTATTTTCGCCAGTGGGAAACTGAACTGGGAAAGCCATCGCCTCAAGTTTAGGTGTTCTGAAAAAGCTTGACGGTTTCTTTCCTTCAGCGGGGGCAACAGAGTAGATTCCCTCACTAAAACTCAAAATCTCCTCCGACACATCACTTGGCTTCAGACATGATTCAAGGACAACACCACCGTTCGGTTCATCAGACCGTTTCTCTGGCTCACAGCCATCATTACCTGACTGATTGTCCATATCTTGTTCGTTGTTTTCAGGAATGCTTCCTGCCTCACAGAGTGCATTTTTCTCAGTACGGTCAATCTCCATCAAATCTTCCTCATCGTAATCATCAGCATCCATTCTGTCATCCTCATCACTGTCAGTGTCTCCATCATCAGGAAGAGTTGGGTCACATGACTGAATTTCATCTCTGACTGTTATGTCTTTGTACTGGGGATGGATTTCTTGAAGTTTGAGCAGAGCTCTTATCAGCTTTGGCCAGGTCACAGTTTGGAACAGCTGATGACCTTTGTAGCACAGTCGTCTCTTCAGCTTCACTCTCGTGACCTGAGATTCACTCCTTAGTCTAGGCAAAGCATTTACGGTCTCTTGCACTTCTGATGGAACACACACAACATTTCCACGGATAGCTCTTTGTTGACCTTTGGGCAGTGGAATAATTTTAGCGAATGGTATGCTTTTAGCCACAAGATGACATTCCAAAATGTTCAAATCACACAGTTCATCTGGAATATCAGCATGCTGTAGCTTATTAGCCATGGCGAGGGGTGGCATCCCACCAGCCTTAAGGTGATCATGGCATGTGTAACAAATCCACTCTCTCTTTCGCTCCTCTGGTATGGTGCACTGTTGTAGATTTTCGCATTCACCACCGCAGACATGAACATATGTACCAGTGAGGCAAGCTGCAACAACACGCGGCTCTTTGTCATATTTTAAATGATTGCAGGGTCGCACTTGATTCGGAAACAGTGCTCTGTGACAAACTGTGCAGACATATGTGGGTCCATCTTTTACGTGTGATCTGAAAATCTCTATGGCTTCTTTAATCTGACTGTCATCCATGTTGGTTTGCTGTCTATTAATATGTCTGTATTTTTGTCGAATATTAATTGCTCATCGCATGCCGTTGGTTAATCTGATTGCATGGTTGTTTCTGTATTTGTCTCTCATTAGCTGTCTCATAGTTTGTTTGTGCCTCGCTCTGAATGCAGGATCACTTGCGTAACGCTTTGTGATATACTGCCTTCGTTTAGTTCTGAATGCAAAGTCCTGACAATAGCGTTTAGTTATGTTCAATATGTGTCTGTGTTTAAACTGCGCATCATTTGTGTATCGGCGGTTGATGTAAGACTTTTGTCTGTGTTTAAACTGCGCATCATTTGTGTACTGGCGGTTGATGTAAGACCTTTGTCTCTGATTAAACTCTAGATCTTGTCTGTACAGCTTTACTATACGTGACCTCTTAAATTGCTAGTACGATTTGTCTTTGGCATATCGTTCACGCTCTTTTGAATTTTTGTCAATTGCAACTTTTGTCTTTCCCTTTAGAACTCTTCTTTTCAGTTTCCTCCTTTCCTGTTTATTATGTTTAGAAAGATCCGGCATAGATTATTAGATTTTATTGGGCCAGTGATCTCAGATTCAGCCTGGGTTAGACTGGACATGTCAAGTTCTTGCTGCCCTGCTATTGGAACAACATCTGCATTGGACTCTACATGTGGCAAATTTTCTCCCCCTGAGAGCTCATCCACAGTCTGAAATTGTACAGGTGTCAGCTCAAAATAAGCATTTGGACCAGAGCCCACTGCACGGAACAATGTCACAAGCTTTGTGATCAGATCACTTAAATGTGTGAAAATAAAAACCACAGCTGTGCCAGAACCAAAGCCAGAGGGTAAGCCATCAGGCTGTCGAGAGTGTGGGTCAAAATAGCCATACCGGCTGTGTTGGTCTCGGAAAACAGCAATGTACATTGAACTCATTATCAGTAATGCATAGTTTACCTCTGCAGACAAGCACTGAAGTACATCTTTAAGGTTGTTGTTCAGCAAGGTCGGAGCTGTAAAGATGCCACTGACTGACTGACACCTTGTCATTATGTGCTGTTGTCTGTTGCCAAAAAGGACTGGTGGAAGTTCATCTGTGTTTAAGAATCTGTCAACTTTTTGACCATCAACGTCCAACTGTAGTCGTAGTGCTAGTTGTTGTCGTGGTAGTGGTTGTGGTAGTAGTAGTAGTAGTAGTAGTAGATGCGTGGTAGCACCAACAGTCTGTATAGCAGGTTGGGAACTGATTCAGCTAACCTAGTTTGTATAAGGGGTTGGGAACTGATTCAGCCAACCCAGTTCTTAAAAAAGGTTGGGAACTAAATCAGCCAACCTTGATAGAAGAAACTTAGGGAGAGAGAAAAAAGGAAGAGACAATAGACAGAGCAGGATGGATGATAGAGGGATGGGGGTTGGGGAGGGACAAACAGGCCAATCCGCAGGAACCAGGACACCGAAACTCTTCTTCTGCTGAGTATGACACACAAAAAAGAAAAAAAAAACATTATTACCTTTCACAACATTGTACCATATGAGAGTTACAATAATTATTATGTTTAGCTGTGTTCAGTTATGTGACTAAGTTGACATTTTTCAAGCCTAAGCTCAAGCTCATATGATATTAAACATGATGGGACAGTAACTGCTCTCTGCATGCGTATTTCAAGGTAAAGACTGCGCGGTTTAGTACACATTACAAATCAGGTTAATATACTATGATATTGTACAAGTTTGACAAAGCAGCTGGTTTGCTCTCAAAAATAAATCCTCTTGGTTTCAGAATTGCTGTGCATGCTAGGGGACCTTATGTGCCCTTGGGCTGGAAGCGCTCACACACAGAGTTAATTTTTATACCCAAATGAACAACTTACAAAGTCAACAATTTTTTCATCCATACTCAGAGTGCTCAACTCAATTTCGCTTTAGATTTTAATATCAGGTACTCACCAAAAACGCGCTGGAACCTCTCTCCGTCT
Organism: Xyrichtys novacula; assembly: GCA_962446985.1. Lineage (NCBI taxonomy): Eukaryota > Metazoa > Chordata > Actinopteri > Labriformes > Labridae > Xyrichtys > Xyrichtys novacula. The sequence goes on from OY660869.1 coordinate 2,172,029, forward strand.
AAAAGAGGAGATGGCATGTTAGTGTCATCTTTTCTGTCTCTGCCGCTCTCTAAAAGGCTGGGAAAATTTTGTGCACTCTAAGCTGTACAATATATTAGAGATTTTACCAGCACAGTTCACACCACAAACAAGAACTCACACTTCATCAATAATTTGAACAGATTCGGCCACACAGCATCCATTCTGGTGTGAAATAAACACAGGTGTTACAGTTTTGTTATTTAAGACCCTGTACCTTTGTCACATTATTACCTACAGGTGGTTTTAATGATCATTTCATGTCAAAAAGGCTGCTCATAAAATGGTCTATGCAGCCATGAGGTGACTAATATCAGATATTGATGTTTCACACTTTAAACAAGCTCACTTGTCTGAGTTAGCACTCTTGCTGACTAAACAGCCGCAGTGATTAACAAACAGCTAAGGTTGACATTATCATTAAAGCAAAGGTGGCAACTGCGCTTTCCAAAGATGTTCGTGTTATGGAAATACGAGAATTTGCTCAGAGCTGCTAGTTAGTTGCTGATACAACCATGAAAATATATTAGCAGTTAGAGTAACGGAGCATCGACCCTCATTAGCCAGCAGTTCGCTGACTTTTGGTTGATGTTAAGACCGTGACAGTTCAATTTTTTCCCTTTTTCTGCCTTTTATTATAACAATATCTCAATTGTGCCACAGCATCACAGAAAGAGAGAGTAAAAAATGACAGGTTTTCATATTTAGGGGAGAAGAGACTGCGACTTTCTCAGTTAATCGTCGTCGACAGTTATCAGTTGCGTTGGTAGTGAGTTTCATTACAGTTAGCTTTAACAAAACAAGTGTAAGTCATCTTGCACAGGCTTTGCTACGGCTTTCTGTAATGTGAAAACTAATTGAGACTTATCACGCTAGTTTCGGGGAGTTTGAACACTAACCCGGTGTGCTAAACTGGCGAATTAAACATTATTTGGGGGAGAAGTGAAAGAGATGCAGCCACTCACCTCAAAGTCAGGAGTCAGAAGTAATTAAACAGCTGTCACGTTCAGCTGTTGGTAGTGGAGGTGCATTCAGGGATACACGGAATTTTGACCGAGGCACGCTTATATAAATATATTTATTTATTTATTTATCTGTCTATCTACGTGTGTGTGTGTGTGAGAGAGAGAGAGAGAGACAGACAGAGAAAGGGACAGAGAGAGAGTGGTACATAATAAAGGATACACAATTATGTCATGATGATTTGAGTACTTTAATTTCCCACAGCAATGCAATGCACAAACAGTTACAATTCTGCTTTTAACCGGTGTCTCAGTACCCCTGGCTCACTAATCAATCACTTATTAATCAAAAGGTTTAATTCTTATCACGTAGTCTACTTTATAAATATGTTAATCACAATATTGTACGGAATACTTTTATTATTATTTTTGATTTTATGTGACACCATCTATGCAGATGTTGCATTCTGTCTGTAAACAGTCAAAAGTAGGTAAGAAGAAAATAACTTAATTGAAACAAACAAAACATGTCCTTTCAAGTTAGATCGCATACAAAAATACCATGGCACACAAAATTCAAATCTCCTTTAGTCCATATCAGCCAGCATCAAAGCAACCGATCACATAGAAACATACAGGACATCACCTGGTGGAGTATTGGGTTGGAAAGAAAACCTGCAGCCTCTCGGCCCTCCATGGCACATGGTTGGCCACCCCTGCCATAGACCGTCATGTCAAATGAGGGCGGGACATTCAGAGACAAACAAGTTGCTTTAGTGTTTACATGACAACACAAATGAAATCACTACATTTGGCAGAGTCTTCTGTCTTGAAATATGACCTGATTTAGTCCACAACAGTCATTGACAAAGACTGCACAGGGATTAACAGGTGTCTTGGCCTAATCGAGTAGTTCTCAAGTCCAGTCCTCCAGTCCCCCGTCCATGTTTTGGATGTTTCCCTGCTCCAACACACCTGATTCAAATGATCAGCTCGTTATTAAGCCATTTCAGAGCTTGATAACCTGCGGTTCTCCACAACGTTCAGTAAGTTCCGTGGTGGAACGCTGAATGTACTAAAGCTATAAAAGAACGAAATAGTGCACTGAGAATGTTGAGGAATAATTTGAATCAGGAGAATTTAATTAACTATCAGAGAAAAAAGGCTTTAGCTCGTAGAGTAATTAAGAATAGTAAGCGTAATACATGGAGAACTTATTGCTCTACTATAGGGAGGGAAGTTCAAATTGTAGATGTTTGGTCAATGTTAAAGGAAATGAATGGGAAAAGGGTATTTGTTAAAATACCAGTATTAGAGGAAGATGGAGTACTGGCAATAACAGATAAAGAAAAGGCAAATGTACTAGGAAAGAATTTTGCTAGTGTACACAGAGGAAACCATCTGGATGACCGACATCGACAAAGAAAAGAGGAGATTCTAAATGAAAATAGGGATTTATATAGAAAGAAAGATAATGAGGATAGTGCCATGGATTCAGAAATATCTATGAATGAATTAGTAACAGCATTAAATGAGACTGGCTGTACAGCTACCGGAGAGGATCAGCTGTCCTATGCAATGTTCAGAAAAGTACCTGAAGAAATATTAAAAACAATCTTGCAGTTGTTTAACAAAATATGGAAAGAAGGGAAAATACCAAGAAGCTGGAAGAATGCGATAATACTACCTTTTAGCAAATCCGGTAAAGATCCAAATAATGTTGGTAACTATAGACCTATAGCACTAACCTCTCATTTGTGTAAATTGATGGAAAAGATATTAGTCAGAAGACTCAATTACTTTTTAGAACAAAGAGGGCTATTTGCACCATACCAAAGTGGTTTTCGGAAAGGACGATCAACAATGGATGCTGTTGTAAAAGTAAGCAATGAGATAGAGAAGACATTTAAAATGAAAGAATTAATGACTATTGTATTTTTTGATATTGAAAAAGCCTATGATTCTATGTGGAGAGAAGGACTGTTAATTAAACTGAACAGGATGGGAATCAGAGGAAGATTTTATAACTGGGTGTTAGATTTTTTATCTAACAGAAGATTTAGAGTTAAGGTGGGATCAGAGTTGTCTGATGAATTTGAAATTATTAATGGAATACCACAAGGCAGTGTAATTAGTCCAGTTTTATTTAATGTAATGAATATGGATAGAAGGATCAGATCAGCTCTATATGCAGACGATGGGGCCATCTGGGCAAGGGGAAGAGATCTGCCGTGTGTAATGGGTAAGATCAAGGAAGCAATAAGGAAAACAGAACAGTGGTCGTATGAGTGGGGATTCAAACTTTCTACAAGCAAATCTTGTTACATGCTCTTTACAAGGAAGAAAGGGATAAATGAACAGAGCCTGAAGCTATATGGACAAGATATGGAGAGAGTAGATACATTTAAATATCTGGGGCCTCATTTATAAAGCTTGCTTACGCACAAAACCTGGCTAGAAAGTGCTTACGCCACTTCTTACGCAAGAGTTGGGATTTATAAAAAAAAAACTAGTGTAGGAATGTGCGCAACTTTAAGCAAACTCCACACCTTGCTTACGCACTTTTTGGAGACAATTGGAGCAAGGTGAGAAGAATTAGTTGATGGAAAGCGCGCGTATAAAAAGCCATACAGTGACAGTCGTGCGCAATGCAGCACAATGGATGCACTTGCGCTACTCGAAGACCACGCCAATGGAGAGGGTGTTCCAAGATCGGGAAGATTTCCTGGCTCATGATGATGAATGGCTAATAAGCCGTTTTAGACTCCCTAGAGCCTTGCTCCTGGATCTAATTGCTGAATTGAGTCCTATTTTGGAGCACCCAACACACCGGAACCGCGCCATACGGGCACACGTTAAGGTGCTTACAACAATTGGTTTGTTGGCAACGGGCTCGTTCCAGAGGGAATTGTCGGACAGGTATTTATTATGACAGTCATATCACAATATAGGCGTAATTTAAATGTACAGATTCACGAAATATAAATTAATAAATTCTGTACTAACAGGTCTGGGATCTCGCAGCCATCCCTCAGTGCCGCGCTGCCAGCTGTTTTGGATGGGATCATCCAAATGACCAGTCGCTACATCAGGTTTCCCTACACTGTTGTTGAGCAGGCCAACAGCAAAGGCAATTTGCAGCAATGTCCGGTTTCCCTAATGTAATCGGCGCAATTGACTGCACCCACATTGCTATAAGAGCCCCCAGCGAGAACGAATTTGTTTACGTTAACTGAAAAGGTATGCACACCATCAATGTTCAAATAATTTGTGACTCCTCAATGGTGCTCACAAATGTAGTGGCACGGTGGCCTGGCTCAACACACGATTCATTCATTTTTGCGCACAGTGGTGTAGGGAACAGACTGCAGGCAGGTGCTGCTCGTGATGGCTGGCTCCTCGGTAAGTATTACACTAACACCATAGCATTCCCACACAACTTTATTTGCTCTGTCAGGGAAATTCTTCTCTACATTTGACCCATTCTGTTGCTGCCACTGGAACAGCATTACTGAGTGGCGCTCTTGGAATGCAATTGGATCCCGCTTGTTAATTACTCTGGTTATACCTCGCAGGTGACAGTGGCTACCCACTGAGGCGGTGGCTCCTCACACCATTTCCAAACCCGCAGAGCGCAGAGGAAGTGCGCTTTAACATTGTGCACGGCCGTGCGCGCTCTGTTGTGGAGTGCGCCATTGGGTTATTGAAGAGTAGGTGGAGGTGCTTAGATGCCTCGGGGGGCAGGCTACTCTACCACCCCAGAAAGGTCTGTAAAATTATACGGGCGTGTGTGGTGCTGCACAACTTAGCAGTGTGGAACGTCATCCCCCTCCAACCTGACTTCCTCCCCGCCCCGCCACACGTGGACCCCGACCCACAGCCACCTCCCCGGCATGAGGAACATGAGCATGGAGCAAAGCTACGTGAGGAAGTGATGCAGCGTGTGTAAAAAGGCAAGTGCAAGTTGGTTTCACTTTTTCAACAACTCTTTTATTGTGTCAGTTGCCGTCGACATTATGTCACACATGTTTTGCAATACTGTGCGTATTTGTGCCAGATCCTCCCTCACTTCTCTGATGGCCCCGATCGTGTCCCTCTGTGTCTGCAGGACAGTCTCCGTGAGAACCTGGCCGCCTCCGCGCACTCTGGATCCGCTGGGCGTGCTGGGGAAAGACGGGCCTGCAGCCTGTGTGCCAGACGCGCTGGGACGCACCTCCTCTTCCTCCACCTCCTCTCCCACTGCTTCCAACTGCAAAGTGACTGAGGACACAATGCACATCATTTCTTGCCACGTGTCTGTACAAACATTTGATTCAATAAACGTGTAAAAAATTGTAACTTACCACTCTCCTCAGTCTGTGCAAAATCTGTTTCCCCCTCCCTCTCCGTCTCTGAAAAGTTTCTCTTTCTTCGATTTGCCATGATCAATCGGGAAATGCTGTGGATCCATCAGGCTTATTTATACGCAAATCACATTCATGAGGTAATTTGCATTGACCATACATGGTGAATTTGGGGTGTGGAGAGGGCGGGGAAGAATCAAATCCCTGCTGCGCAACTTTCCGGCTGGTCTGTGATTTATAAAGGGAAAGTGCGTGCAGGTGTGCGTAGGCAGGGTTTTATAAATCAGATTTTTTTTTTGCCTACGCACTTTTCAGCTTTTCAACTTACGTACACTTTTAGTATGAATCCTACACCAGGTTTTATAAATGAGGCCCCTGGGCATTTGGCTAGACCAAAAGGGACTATGGAAGGCACATGTGGAGAAGGTGGAATCAAAAATGTAAACAAGTTGTTAATTTAATGAGAGTGATAGTGGGACAAGTATGGGGAGCTGACAAACAGGCATTGATGTATATTTATAGGGCTCTAATGAGGTCAATAATAGATTATGGATGCTTTGTGTATGGAGCAGCAGCCAAATCACACTTAGATAAGATTGATAGAATGGTAAATAAAGCACTGAGGTTATGCACTGGGATGATGAGGTCGACACCAATAAAAGCAATACAGGAAGAAGTAGGAGAAGCACCACTCGATCTGAGGAGAGACAAACTTATGCTTACATATTGGAGCCGTCTACGTGGGTGTGGTAATGAAAACCATAGACATAATAAAAGGGTAGACCCCGCTGGGGGTGCTGCGCAGCGAGAAATGCGGCCGCCATCTTGGTCAGGTCAAGCTTCCCATACGCTCCGGTCCATCATATTCATTCATTCATTCATTCAGCGATGCCGGAGCACTGTGCGGCGTATTCCTGGGCCAACAGGCGGACAGCAGAGAACAGGGCTCAAGGAATAACTTTTCACAGTTATGATTAAACGTTTTTTAAACATTACACTTGACTGTAGAGTCATTTGTAGGCCAAAGAGGAAGACTATCGGTCAACTCCAAAAAGGAAACAGCATTTGCGAACAGCTAGCTTATTCACAATAATAGCAACTTTGCTCTATTATCAACAGATTTGCATTAGATTGAAAAACTTTTGTTTGAGAGAGGTTCCAAGAAACGTTAAGAAATAAAATAGAAAGAAGAAGGAAGAAAGTGAGCTCTGTTTTATTATCTGTTTTATTAAAGATTTCTTTGTGGTGATCTCCTGTTTCATTTTGAAGATTTCCTAAGGACAAAAACTTGAGGAAGAAGTGGGAGATTGCTGTTAGAGGGAGAAATTCACAGCAAGTGATTCCTCTGTGCTGTGTAGCCAACAAGCAAATTGATATGTAGTTTAGACGCTGTCCTGTCATGCCGTTCTTGTGTTTAAGTTTTTTTTATATGTAGGCTATATATTTGTGTGTATTTCTTTGTGTGTATTTTCCAGTTATTAAAATAGTGCTTCTATATGACATTATTTGTGTGTGTCTACAAATGGATAATTAAAATTAAACTAAATAAAATATAATCAAATCAATATATATTGAATTGGCCTATTAAATCCGCCAGTTATTAATAATTATTGAGACATAGCAGGAACCTAGCTCTAAACCTCGATATATCCTTGATTAATTGTTATACTATAATACAGCCACTGCTGCCATGTTCTAAAATATCATTTTATTCATTCTGAGTATTTGAAAACGCCAAAAAAAATATGGCCTCTATCATGCCTCTTTGAATGGCGTTTGCAGAGAATAAAATTACGTAGTATTGAGCGAACTATGATTCATTTAATGCGCTCAGACTTCATTCCGCCGGTTAAACAGTGGTGCAGAGTGAGGCGGATGACCGGACCAAGATGGCGGCTGCATTTCTCGACAGCGCCCATTCGTGGTAGCGGCCGATGCGGGGTCTATCTTTTATTATGTCTTTGATGAAAACCCTTCCAAGAGTGTTATTCAAGAATGTTGGGAATAGAATAAATTTCAAGGTAATGGATTTGGTTGGATGACAAAGGCGAAGTCACACGAATATAGGCTGGAAAACATTTGGTTCAGCACCCCTACACCTATTAGTAATGTCGCGCCCAGGTTTTTCCCGAGACCTGGAATAGATCTAAGCATTTTAGAGTTAAAGAAAGAATGGCAAGAGAGTGAGATAGGAATTCTAGCAAGTCAATATGTAAGGCACAAATATGATTATTATTTAGATATATACACAGATGGGTCTAAGGATGAAAATGAGAGAGTGGGCATAGGAATACATAAACCCTCAATGAACATCAATATTGGAAATAGGATACCTGATAAGATCTCAGTATATACAGCAGAAATGATGGCAGTCATTATGGGGCTACAGTGGGTAGAGGAGGTCAGACCAGATAGGGTAGTATTTTGTGTAGATTCAATGGCAGTCCTTCTTAGTTTACAAACTACAAATTCTGACAGGGAAGACTTAATGCTGGAAATTCAGCAAAACTTATATAGATTATATAGGATAGGGATGGAAGTTAAATTTTGTTGGGTACCTGCCCATGTGGGTATAAAAGGCAATGAAGGAGCAGACAGAATGGCCAAAAAAGCAATCAGAATGACAAATATTATAGATATACCATTTGGAAAAGGAGAAACTAAGGCAATACTCAAAAAAGAAATAATGAAGAAATGGCAAGATAGATGGGACAGGGATAACAACGGAAGGAAATATTACAGGGTACAGAAGTCCATTACAGCACAAGGAGTATATAGAGGCAACAGAAGGGAAGAAACTGTATTAACAAGATTAAGGTTTGATCATACAGGTCTAAATAAAACAATGTTTGTGATAGGGTAAGTAATTCAGAAGAATGTTTGGAGTGCAAAACAACAGAAGATGTAGAACATGTGTTGATGCACTGTCGGAAGTATAGCGAAGAAAGAACAGAACTAACACGAAGAGTAATTAAGGCAGGTGGAGTGTGGAGCCTTGAGGGTATCCTAGGAACAGCAGGAGAAGGGGTACAGGACACACAGACAGCCACAGTGGATTATCTAAAGGAGACAAGATTGTATTATAGAATTTAGGGTAAGGGTTTTTTTTTGTTTGTTTGTTTTGTTTTATTCCTTCTATTACCTAAATGACATAAAGTAACTAGTAACCCATGCTACATACTCCGGTACAGTAGGTGGCGGTATGCACCTAATAAGCTATGATTGCAACCCGCCGGAAAGCCAAAAGAAGAAGAAGAAGAAGAACGTGCAGCAACAGTAGGTCTGTACAACGTCTGAACTGTGCCGGTTTGGAGAGCTCAAAGTATCTGCCAGGTGGGTGAACTAATTCAAAAAATTAATATTTTTACAATTTTGATACATTCCTATTCCTCAGTCCTGTTCAGTTTAACAGGAAACACGTAGTCCAGTGTGCTTACTGATGCGAGTTACTTATGTAATGAGCATTTTGATGTGTATTAAAACAATTTGTCTCTATTTTCAGGATGTCTCTTGAGTCAATTTTCTCTCTCCACACAACACCCTACCAGAGACTCTCACCGGTTAAGGTGAAGGTGGTCGCCCTGCAGCAGAGGACGACGGTAACGCTATGGGACTTTGGGACGGGGGATGTTCGCCCCCTCGTTACGCATGACAACTGCCATGCCGCTGTTTCTGATGGCACCTCAGTCATCAGATTTACAATTTTTGAAGGCCTCACAAAAAAACTACAGAGGGGGGATCCTACATTATCAAAGACTATGAGATTTCAAAGCTTGGTGGGACACGTTCCATGTTGTCCCGCCACAGCACAACAATATATCACGCCTCGCCAATGACAGTGCCAGCCCATCTGGAGGAGGAGGCCAAAAATCTTGTGTGCCCTCCAAGTGAACTAATCCAGATTGAAGACATAAAAGGAGACATGGGGAACATGATTACAGTGGAGGGCTGCATCACATTCGTAAGCATCTTATCGTTGCTGACCTCTGTCCTATCCAGAGGTCTGTGTTTGTATTGTTCTCATCACCCGGTCTTGCTTAAAAATTAAAATGTGTGTATCTGTGTATTTAGAAATACAAAGTTCAGCAGGTATGTGGTCAGTGGGACTCAGCAGTGCCAATGGTGGCAGTCAAGATCAAAGAGGTAAAAAATAAGTCTCAATACAAAGCTGAGAGTTAATTAAATATAGAATGAAGATTGAGGCATTGAGAGTTGTTGGTGACGCACTTCTCATGAGGCCCGTTTGGTTCTTACAGAAGAGTGCAGAGGTGAAAGTCTGCCTCTGGCGGGAGGCCATATTGACGGACCTTACCGTGGGAAGACCGTGCAGAATTACCCACCTGCGTGTGAAGAACTCTCCAGAGTTTGGATTTTCTTTGCACTCCACCACCTTCACTGAAGTGGAAGTAAGTCAACCATTCAAACATTATTTAATTCATTCAACTGATGTCTCCTTTATGATCAGCCTTTTGCTGCTAATCAGATCAGATTGTTCTATGACATCCACCTGTCCCCCTACACTACCACCCGCGTGTGTATTAACATTAGTTTAATTGGTGAACAACATATGAACCCACAAAAGTACTTCCTGTTTTTCCTGTCTTTTTTTATTTGTTTTTTTTTTGTTTTTATTTGTTTGTTTCAATTCCCCTCCCCCTACAGAGTGATGTTATATTTACATTTGTTTGGACTGAACTTGTGTCACTATGCTCTTGGAAAAACAAGAATCAATCTTGCAGAGACATCGATTGAACCCTAGAGGAAAGAAAATTACATGTGCAGAAAATCTCTTGGAAGAAAAACTGAGCCTATGCTTTGTTCCAAACATGACAGAGCGCACTGTGGAAATAAAATATTTCTGACGACCAAGCAGATCCAGGTCCTCATCAAAGGATTTTGCCATGAGGGTGACTCTGTCGAGATACTGGACCACCAGAATGTGCAGTGGCTTGTACCAAAGTCACTGTGGCAGGAAAAATTTCCGGACGCGGAGACAAATTTTCCGGAAAAAATTCTTATCACTTTTCAGGAGGGAGAAGTAATTGAAATAGTTGATGAATTTGCTTTGTAAATAGTTACTTAATAGTTAGTTGAATAATTAATCTTTAAGTTATTTAAGTTGTTTTTTCTATATAAATTTGTTCAATGTAATTGTATATTTTTTTTCTATCAAAAATTTCTGTTATCATTCCATATTTTACTTAAGTGGTTCTTATTTTGAAATGTATTGACATCATTTGAATTATATGACATACCAGAATTGTTTGACTGTGTCATTAAAAATTGTCATGAAAAATGGATTTTGTAGTGTAGAAGTGTTTTATGTAATGCTGTGTAAGAACTCACCACTCTCACAGCCTAACTGGAGGTCATCACGTTATATCCATTTATGGTTTTGGTAAGTGTCTTGTTGTGTACTAGGTGGGTGGTCAGCTATTTTAGGGAAAAATTTAGGCTGGAGGAATGTGGGTGTAACAAGCAGATAGCCCAGTGGTTCTCAAGTCCAGTCCTCGAGCTGATTGGCTGAATTCGGCCATCATGTTTCCAGCTGCATGAGACAGATTAGTTCACAACAAAGAGAAAAAATAAGTGCAAGTTATTGCTCAGTAGTTGAGGAATAGGGGTGAAAACAATACACTCATTTCGTTTCTGTGTTACCTGGCTGGTGAAGCAGGGGAGGCGACTGTGCATGTTCTGCTTAGGCTGGAGGAATATGGGGGTGAACAAGCAGGTGCGCTTATATGCTTCAAAAACTGACAATTACTTAATATAAATACCTGAAACCTGCTTACACTTAACTGGTATCTGGTAAGTATATTGAGCAGTTGTCAGGTTTTGGAGCAGATGCCCTTAACTTCTCCATGCATTTAAATTTTCCCCACTTTAAAATCATTATTATTCATGTGTAATCAAAATCTTCAAACAAAAAGTTCCCCTCATACTTCATGAATGTTTATGACTCTTAATTTCTGCACATTGCAATTATTTCAATATGCATGCATTCTCCAATGTGACACATGACACAATGTGTTCATCTCTGTGCTCACCCAAAGTCATGCAACACTCACAGAAAACGCCGATAGTGTGAACCAAAGCACTCCATATGAAGAGGTTGTTCACACTGCTGCATGTTTCTCCTCCAAAGCTGCTCTCTGCCTCCGTTGTTGTTTACTTTACTCACTGGTAAACTTTACTGATTTGATTCGCCACGACTCTAGAAATGATGAAAAAACTACAGAATGTCACAAAATGACGTTTCCTCACTCCTGGCTTGAAGGGTAGAAATGCGCAGCCGCGCTCCCGGCTGACAGGAAGTCAAACCACTGTTGTAGTTCTTTTGTGTTGCTAGCGTGGTCAAGAGTGTTGGCTCTCACTGAGAGATGACTTCAAAAATGGACGCACCTGTTCATCTGGTTGTTTAACACGGCTGAAAATGATCATCTATTAATGTTGATCCCGCTCCCGTTGCTTTTTTTCCCATCCCGTCGCAATCACGGGATTAATAAAAAAATGACTCCCGTCCCGTGGGATTCCCACGGGAATCATGTGATCCACGGGAATTCCAGAGAAATGTCATTCTCTAGTGTACCAGAGGTTTGGTCCGCGGGTTGCACACCAGCATCAGGGGTTTCGGCCCTGTTTTCGGCAGTGTTACCAGTGCAGTGGACGCTTTATGGTTGCGTGGCTGAACAGTAAAGAAGCGGGTTCTCCCTCAGTAGACATGAGTTCGAATCCCGATAAGAGAGTAATTGCTTTTTTTTCTCGGGTTCTCTAATGTCTAATCAAGACTGTCGATTTTATTCTTTTTCTTCATACAATTGCCGATGAAATCATTAGAATTGATTCAAACCTTCCTGATCATTCAATCCTTCTTACCTTATAAAACAGCCATTTGCAACAGCATCTTGTACTCAATTCGACAGTCATTCAAACTCATTAAAAAATTACTTGTATTTTGTTTGAAGAATTCATTAATGCATGAATAGCGAAAATTTGAATAAGTTCAAACTTCAAACTATTGTACGATTTTTTATGTTTGTAATTTTCACACAATTGAAATTGTTCCTCTTAATATTTACACATTATTCAACGAATTCATCCGATTGATTCAAACCATCTTAACCTTCACATATTTTCAAAATCCAGCCATTCGCAATAGCAGCTTAGCGATAGCAATTCAGCTGAAGCAATCCCACTCGAAATTTCTTCAGAAATTTCATTTTCTAGTTTATCCTCATTATCTTATCCTCATTTATTGCATGTATGTTGTACCCTCATTTATCCTGTAATAAACAGATCATTATTTCTTGTCTGTCAGTGTCAGTGGAGGCCCTGAAATGAGAATTTCGGCTTGAGATATGAGATTGATTGATTTAAGATTGACTTAATGTTTGATTTCTGATTTAAACTTTTGTTTTTCTTTATTTTACTGTCATTAAGGATGTGTGGTGCCCCTTTCAATGAGTGCATAAATGTCATAAATTAAGATTATTATCTTCAGACATTTAATATAAATTTAAATCGCTACACCAGGTCAGGACAGGAAGGAAATGGGGGGCAGACAAGGATAGTCATGCCTGAGACAGAAGGTGTTGGTGGGCACTGTGGCCACTGGCAGAGGAGGCCTGGGCTGCTTCCCAAAGCCTAAGCCAGTAAGGCTAAAGGAAAGAAGAGACAGCAGGAAGAGGTCAGAGCTGGTGTGGAGGAGGACAGAGTGAGCAAAGCAGTGAGACTGTGTAAACAGGGAGCCTGGGCAAGGTGGGAAAGTATGATGCAGGATCACCTGATCCAAGATCCTGCAGGTAGACTTTAAAGTAGCCCTCTACCCAGCAGGCCATTCATTGTCTGAGATACTGCTGAAATTCTTTTTTTTTTTTTTGATATAGCAATGTGACACCGGGAAACTCATTCCACACTGCCTGCACTTGCTGCAAATACATGTGGCAGAAAAGAACCTTGCACCTTGAACTGCAATGATTTGTTCTGTTCTGCTGCTCAAACTCATTATTGTCAGCTGTAATATTTCCTTCCTTTTAATGGAAGACTCCCTGATACTGTCTCATTAAAATATTGAAGCGATTCATTTTCCTCTTTTGGCACATGAGCTGCCTCATATCCATAATCACTGTGACATTTTCAACATGGCAAGTAAAACTAATGAGATTATTAGATAATTAATACACCATTAGAAGATGTGTCTTTGAAACATGTCCATGTCTTAAGGCATCGAGGAAGGGCAGAAAAAAGATCTTCATTTGATAAAATGCAAATATACTTAATTTACTGCCTCCAAATCCAGTAAGATTATCTACAGTGTGTCATTATGAAGGGCAAACTGAGGCTCACGTGATCACATGTGCTTGAATAAAGAACTCAGGAGAGAAGCGAGGAGAAATAAAATATAAATATGAGTGTAACAAGGATGGACGGATGGGAGTAAACACTGAACCAAACGTATACTTCATTTTGGAGTGCTCTTCATTAATGTCATCCTTACCTCTCAAGGCCACAAACAGGAGAGCTGGGGGCTTTTACTGTATGCTCTATAGCTTGGTAGGATGAACACTTAGGAGTGCAGAACACTATGTCCTTAATTCTTTGAACAAAGAGCTATGGTAATCCCATTTAAATTCAGGATTTACATTCCCTTTAAGTCAATTCATGTGGGTTAAATTTGCCAAAACCATTTGAAATTTATGTTGAGCAAATATTCAGCTGAGGTGAAGTGAAGGAGAAAAGATAAATGAGTTATCTTCTCTGAGCTCCACCTCCAAAACAATCCTCCCCATGCCGAGAGGGTAAGGTTAACAACCTAATAACACAATGTCAGAAACAATCAAAGAGAAATCATGTATCCAGGTCCTAAATCACTGTCTTGGTCTTGGTCATGAACCTCACACCAACCTTCCTCCCCTGTTTCTGTGTATGATATTGATAGTTTGTTTTTTATTTATCTATTTAATAAATGTAAAAACTTTGTGTAATGATATTCTTGATTCCAACACCACATGAATGCATGGCTGATGATGAGCACCAAGAGAACTCCTCATCATTGGTACATCATGTTACTTTGCTCAGCAGCACATGGATGCATGCTGAATGGAGGGTACTGCTGATTGAAAAGTGGGGCTACAGCATATAACCCTGTGTGGTAGGGTTAGGCGGTATCCAAGTTTTGATACCGTCATAGCATCTCCACATTTTACCGCGGTATACAGTATTACCATGACCAATTAAAAACTATGACTTATGGTTCAGACAGCATCACCTAACTGTTGGCTTGTGCCTACACTGTTCAGAAGCTGAATACCAAACACTAATAATGAAACAATGACAACATAATGTGCACAATATTAGCAACTTTTATTAGAAATAGCTTAAAAAGTGCACAACAGTCAAACAATTAACTAAACATCACCGTCTAGAACAATTTTGCGCAGAATGCTCCAGACGCACATCAATTAAATTAAATCACAGCCTGAGCAACTTTGAATGACAAAAAAGAGCAGCTTATAGAAAAAGTGCAAATACAACAGTGCAACAATTCAATTAACCTGACCACCCAGAACAGTTTTTCACAGAATGCTTCTTTTCCACTGTGTAGAAAGAGACTTTCTCCCTTGGCAACTATTTTGTCACTGCATCAGTGCAGGTTTTTCAATGGCCATGGTCCCTTTCGTACTTGTTTTACTGAAGACCTGCATTATTGTCAGCTGTGTATCAGTGGCAGTGGACTTAGTTGTTGCTGGTCCTTCATCGGTGTCAGCAGGAGGCGTTGAAACTGCGCCACTGAGTGAGCTCTGGACCAAATGCATCCTCATAGTGATGTATTGGTGGTTGATTTGTAGATGCATCCTTTGGTAAGAAGTTTTTCCATCTCAAGTGGTCAGCCTTTTATTACTACTATCACTAGTATGTATATCTAAAAAAAATTAAAATAAAGCAACGCTATTTTGCTTGCTCTGTCTCACTTCACTCTCCCTTTCTCCCTCGCCCCTGTCAAAGTTGCAGTTTTGGTGGTAATGTTCCAGATTACCATAATATCCTATACATCATATATTGACAGAAAGCACAGATACTCAGCCATCTCTCAGTGTTGGAAATTTTCAGATCGAGCAAACTTTCAAAGAGTTACAGTATTGAGAAGCTGTGTAGCGCTCTGCCACTACTTCCTGTGTTTTGCAGTGACTGCCTACCTCATAGATTTTAAGGTTGCTTTATTGGTTTTTAAAGCTCTTAATGGCTTTGGCCCTTCTTATCTATCTGATCTGCTTTTACCTTATGAGCCAGGTCGAGCCCTCAGGTCTTCAGGAAGTTCTGTTAACAATACCTAAAGTTAAAACCAAGACATACGGGGAGGCATCTTTTTATTACTATGGCCCCCATCTATGGAACAGCTTACCTGAAGACCTGATGACTGCACCTAATCTTAATGATGTTAAAAGCAAACTGAAAACGTACCTTTTTAGTCTTGCTTTTAACTAAATTTTATATCATTGACTCTGTTTAAGTGTGTTTGTCAGGGGTGTGGATGTAGGACCCAAGTGCAGCACAACGGCAGGTAGTTCTTTAGAAGCTACTTTTATTGCAACAGATCACAGCAAACAGGTAACTGAAGATACTGGGATTGATTTAGCAGTCTCTGTAGAATCTCCAAGTCCAACAGAAAAGAGATCCACAGGAAACAGGTCCAACAGGCAGAAAGGTGAGTGCACACGGAAAACACACTACACCTGAGAGTCTTTGTGAAGTGCAGCGGCACTGTCGAGGGGCAGGCTGGGCTCGTGGTCGAAGCGGAGGCAATGTCGAATCCGGGCAGACAATCAGCGGGGCAGACTAATTCCAGAGGGATCAGATGGTAGTGATGGGACGTTTGAAGCCGAGGCTTCGAGGCGTGTACCGAGTATGAAGGGGGCGTGTCTGGCGAAGCCCCGCTTCGAGGCTTGCATCAGTTTGCTGAAAACCACGCGACCGATGACAAACGAGGCCTCACTTTGCACAGGTAATGTGACTGGTTCATTTTGCGTCGTTTTTCAAAATAAAAGCACGACACAAACGCGGCGCTTCGTGGGTTGTAGTAGTTGGTAGTTTGGTTCGCGCGTTCGTAGCAGAGTTTGGATTGTAATCAGCAGTAGTGGTCGTTAAAAGCATAGAGTTCACCCTGGTCCCATTCTCTCTCCTGGTCCAGAAGTTTGGCATCAGGAGCCATCAATTCCTACAATGTCTACAGGTTTCATCATCCATCCAATCATCAATGAAAAACAAGAATATAAACTTAGACCTCCCCCCGTTACCCTCTAAACTCATTAACATCCCTTCCTAAAAGAAAATCCTATCTAAATTATACAAATTATTATCACAGGCCGACTCAACACCCTCCATACCTTCAGAAAAATGGGAAACTGATCTCTCCATTGCTCCTGATGCTGACTTCTGGCCCCAAATCTGCAAGAACATTTTCTCCATGACGAAAAATGCTAATTTACAACTCATACAATACAAAATCCTTCACAGAACTCATCTGACTGGACACAAAATGCAAAAAATGGGCTTCTCATCATCTGGAAACTGTTCACACTGCTCACTAAACTGCACTGATACCTATATTCATGCAACCTGGCACTGCACACCTGTTCACCACTTCTGGAGAAACATTACAGAAACATTATCCCAGATTATGGGCTGCTACATCCCACTTTCCCCTTCCCTCTGTTTATTAGGAGACCTATCTACATTAAAACTTGACAAAACACACACACGTTCACTTCTAGTAGCGCTGACCGTCGCCAGGAAAACTATCCTCATGAACTGGAAGTCTCGGAACTCCATACACATAATACACTGGAAAAACCTGCTCATAGACTACATCTCCTTAGAAAATACAAACTCCTCTGACAATAATCATAACTCTACCTGGTTATCATTCATCACTTTTCTAAGCTCATAATCTGCCACAAACCAGTCACAACATCATCCATCTCTGTTCTCTGACACTTTCATTCCCAACTTTTTATTTTTATTTTATTTACTTATCTATTTATTATTATTATTATTATTATTATTATTATTATTATTATTATTATTATCTTTATTATTATCTTTATCATTATCATTATTATTTTTTTATTATTATTGTTTATTGATTTTTATTTTCTATTTCTTACTACATATTACTACAAATATTATGATGAATATTATTGTCATTGTCATTTTCTATTATTATTATTTATTTATTTATATACTTACATTTACAGTTGTTATTTTCTGCTCGGGTCCCTGCTGGGTCGCGCCTGTTAGACAATGACCTGTGATCTCCTTGCCCTCCCGGCCTCCCCCCTCCCCCAGTTCTCCGCCCTGGACTGTCTTCAGATGGCACATCACCTCTTTTATTGCACATCACACTAGATTAGGAAGAGGAAAGGGGTCTCAATCTCATCAAATTATAGTTCAGGACAACCCCTCTCCTCGGTTTTAATGCACAACATTAGAAAGCACATATATGAGCGAAATTAAGAAAAAAAAATAATAAAATAAATAAAATAATAACAATAATAATAATAATAATAATAATAATAATAATAATTTAAAAAAATAAAATAAAATAAAAATAAATAAATAATTATAAAGTATATTAAGTAAATAACAAAGACTAAATACATATATAGACATAGGGCAAGGTGTTGTGCCGCATTCAGTCCGGGGCATGCGGGGGTTGGGGTGGGAGTCTGGGGGCCTGGAGGGATGCAGGTGGGTCTCGTGCGAGTGGGAAGGGACCCAAAGTGGTCCACAAATTCCTTCTTCTTATTATTATTATTATTACTATTATTGTTGTTATTATTATTATTATTATTATTGATATTGTTGATGTAGTATAATTTTCTTTTTTTTTTTTTGCTTGTCTGACAATTGTAATATTTATTTATTTTTTTATTTTTTTATTTATTTTCTTTTTCATTATTATTTACACACACCACACACACACACACAAACACACACACACACACAACCATAAATGCCATTGTTTGTTTTGTATGTCTTGTATTGTCACACTGCACAAATAAAAAATTAAAAAAAAAAAAAAAAAAAAAAAGCATAGAGTTCGTTAGTTGCAGTAGAAGTAGTGGTAGAATTAGTAGTAGTTGTAGTAGTAGCAGTAGCAGCAGCAGCAGTAGTTAGTCGTAGTAGAAGTAGTAGGAGTAGTTAGTGGTAGAAGTAGTAGGAGTAGTTAGTGGTATAGGAAGTTTAATGGAGCAAGCAAGGAAGAGAAAAACTTCCCCCGTGTGGGAATATTTTGAAATGGCTTCTCCTAACAAGGTTTGTATAATGTTTGTGTAAATGGTTACTTTATTGCTTTATCATGATTATTAACAATAATTCGTTTGTCATTTTTGTTGCACACTTTTGTATGTTAGGTGAAGTGTTTGCTGTGTGCCAGAGAGCTTGTGTATAATAACAATACCTCATCAATGCTGAGGCATTATCGAGCCATACACGAGGGTGCACAGCCTGTAAAACAGGCCAGAAACCAAAGTAAGACATTGTTATCTGTCTTGTTTTCATTAATCAAGTCATGCTAGACGTGTCATCAAATACACCAACACTGTAGCATTTTAATTGTTTGCACGTTATGTTCATTATTATTACTATGATTATTATTTTCACAGATTCCAGAAAGCAAGAGCTGGATGAGGCTGTGGCCAACCTGGTCATTAAAGACTCACAGCCATTTTCTATAGTGGAAGATGTCGGGTTTAGGGAGCTCATCCATTTGTTGGATCCCACCTATGTTCTCCCTACTCGAAAGGTGTGTATGTGTACCTAACAAAAGCAACTGTATTCATAATAAGTAACCCCATTAACTGAAATGAATATATAACGTCTCCCGGTCAGGCATTAAAGAAGCTGGTGGGTGAGAAGTACACCAAAGCCAAGGAAAAGGCCAAGGAAGATATTCTGAAGGTGTCTGCTGTTACATTGACCGCTGATATGTGGACATCAATGAATATGGAGGCCTACCTGGCCATCACCTGCCACTTTATTGATGTAGATGATAAACTCGGCACTGTGTTGCTTGGAGTAGAACATTTCCCAGTGAGTCATACATCAGAGAATTTGGCACAGGCAGTGCGAACTCAGATGGAGGAGTGGGGAATCACCGAGAAGGTGAAATGCCTTGTCACCGATGCAGCCTCAAACATGATCGCATGTGCTAGGGCTTTACAAATTA
Source organism: Xyrichtys novacula (assembly GCA_962446985.1). Lineage (NCBI taxonomy): Eukaryota > Metazoa > Chordata > Actinopteri > Labriformes > Labridae > Xyrichtys > Xyrichtys novacula. The sequence goes on from OY660869.1 coordinate 2,191,579, forward strand.
GGCACTCCATCTGCATCGCTCATGGACTAAATTTTTCCAGATCCCCGCTTTCTCCGAAATCCGCATAAAAGTAAAGAAAATAGTGACCTATTTCCGTACAAGCACCTCGGGTAAAGAAAGACTGGATAGGGTACAGATGCAGATGGGAAGACAGCCACAGAAGCTCATCATGGAAGTAGACACTCGCTTGGACAGCACCTACCTCATGCTGGAGCGTCTATTTCATCTGAGAGAGCCAGTGGCGGCAGCCCTTTCCACGTTGAAAACTGATGTTAGCCCACTGTCTTCTCATGAATTTGAGACAATTGAGCAAAGCTTACCTATATTGGCCCCATTTCACCAGGCAACAGTAGAGCTCTCAGAAGAAAAACGGGTTTCAATATCGAAAGTCATACCCTTGATGAAGATGCTGCATCATGCAGTCCTAGGAAAGTCAGAGCAGCTCAATAATGATGTGGCAAAGCAGCTGTCAGATAACCTATTAAGGCATGTTAGAGACAATGTAGCCAGCAATGAGTCTTTAAGTGTCATGACAATGGCAACGTTGCTCGACCCAAGATTCAAAACAATTGGATTCCTGAATCCAATCCGGTCACAAGAGGCAGTACGAAGACTGAAGGCAGAGTGTTCAGCAACAATCAGCAACAGTGAAGTTGTTCAACTTCCAGGTCCAGCAGAGGCAGCTGAAGGTACCAGCAACTCTGGTAGGTTTTTATTCATCCTGTAAATTGCTGTATTTTAAACCTTTCAAGTGTTCCATATGATCATTACAAATCTGTGTTTTAACTATTTTAGGTGAACTGTGGTCTCTGCTGGATGAAACAGTGGACCAGAGAAGAAGAAGCTCCAATGCCACGGCAGATGCAATTGTAGAGGTGGAGCGGTACCTTGCAGAAAACAACCTAAGGAGAAACGAGGATCCACTGGAGTACTGGCATACTCAAAAGCATATGTACCCTCATCTCTATCACATGGCACTGAGGTTCTTAGGTTCCCCCGCGTCCTCAGTGCCTTGTGAGAGGGCTTTCTCCAAAGCTGGGGAGGTCATTAGTAAAAAAAAAGGAATCGTCTTAAGCCGGAAACAGTAAAAAAAATCCTCTTCTTAAATAATAATGAACACTTGATAGCCATGAAAAGCACAAAACAAAATGACAATCAAAAGGGATAGAAAATATTTATTAGGAATAAAAAGGGAGAGCAGAGTTATATCAAACACTATAGACTTTATTGTTATTGTACAGGGATTAAACACTATTCTATATTGTGATAATACCCACCCATTCATTTTCTATCACCGCTTAATCCACACTCGGTATTGTGAAAACATTTGAAATCTATATGAATGACTTGGCTGTAACAGTTTAACTCGAGCAACAAATGGGGCTAGTGAGCATTGAATGAAGCTTCGAGTAGTGAACCTTTGGGCAAAGCAATGTGCTGGAAAGCCTCACTGCTTCAGAAAGCTTCATTTGGCCATCACTACCAGCAACACAGCAAAACCTGAAGTTCTCACTGGAGCGAAGAAACTTGACAGGGGATCTAAGGGCTGAGACGATAAGACGTGGTCAGGGACAGGCAGGAGTCGAAAACGAGAAGTTAATCCAAGAAATAATGCTGGAGAGTCATGCATGCTGCGAAGACAATCTGGCACTGACTGAGGGACACAGAGTGATTTAAATATGGCTGGCTAATCAGCAGTGAGGAGCTGCAGCTTGTCACTCACAGGTGTGGGGAATCAGCGCTGATGAGGAGGTGTGGCAGGGAGGTGAGTGAGAGTCAGCCTGAGATACACAGCAGAGTGTGACAGTTTTAGCATTTATCTCTTTAAAGTTTTATTCACAGGAACATCATTTATTGAGCTAATTTGGTGCTATTTTAGTTTCTTTTACTCTTGTTTTTATTTATTATTTCTTAAATTTCATTCTTTGTTCCTTTGTTTTTAGATTTTAACATAAACCTCCAGTGTTTCCTTTCTTGAGTTTTAAAATGACGTTTTCTCAGTGCGCACATTCTTGTTTCCATGAAATCAAGCCCTTTTTAAGTTAATGCATTTTAATACTGCTTCTGTTTTTATTCCCTTTTATTCCCTTTTCTGTGTGAAGCACTTTGTGCTGCATGTTATGAATGAAAAGTGCTATATAAATAAAGACTAATTGATTGATTTGGTTACGACTACCTTAGTAAATCCTATATAGGCACATGCCCGCAACTCTCAGCTTTCTAACACCATTGAGAGTTATGGTAATAACACTCCGGGCACACAAAACATAGCGCCAGCGCTATGACGGTATTGAATCTGATATTGTTGCTCTTGAAAGACACCGCCGGTATACCTTATTACAGCCCAACCCTACTGTGTCGGACTGTTTTCTTAATCCTGCTCCTACTGGACTTTTGACTATGACTGGATTTGCTCAGGTCCACAAGGATTCCAGTCCCTCTGCTGCCCTCAACAGACAGCAACTCAACTAGCTCAACAAGCATCAGATGACTCAGAAAACTACTCAAGAATGTACAGTCAGTTCACGTAGAGTGTGGCTCTCCCTCCAACCGAAAATTGATGTGGACCTCCTGTGAGAGACTCCGCTCTCTCCTCTCTGTCAATATAAACAAAAGGTTAATACAACCTAATCATCAAATAAGAGGGTAGTTAGTTGAACTGAATGAGAATGAGAGAGTCATAAAAAGATGTACATTACTTCACTGTATAAAGCCAAAAGTAAACAGGATTTAATTTGTGAAGACCAGCTATCTACGTGTGAATCAATCAGGATGTAAATCATCAGTGGAGGAGAAAATAGCTGAAATAGTATCTTTGGCTAAAACTGAGTACTGCTGAAAGAGGTCTGGCTTTAAATCAACTTCTGACCGCGTGTCAAAGATGAAAATACAGAACATTTTGTTTGTACTTTTATTTAAGCTGGTTTCAATAAAGTTAAGGTTACTTATCTTTTTTTTTCAGAGAGGTGACTCTCTGGAGTTTGGTTGAGTTAAAGTTTAAATTTTTTAAATCTTTTTAGGCTACTTGTTTCATCAGCGAGAAGGAATGACAGCAAAGTAGCAGCAGTTTGTGATAAGTTCAAAGTTTTAACCACCTTTCTAAGAGCTTTGGAAAGAAATGCCTGCTAATGTTTAGTAAAGCCTCTTTGGGGACTCTGGGTTTGTGTTCATTTTGCCACATCTATGGACAAGGCAGTCTTTGCTTATCCTGTTTGCTACGTGCTTGGCGATAATTTATAACAACGAATCTTATCCTGCTTACAGTCAATGGTGTCATTGATTGTAAATACTTAATTAAAAAATGTAAAAAAAACAACAACAAAAAAAACAAAAAAAAAAAACAGGGCCATTTCTTCATCTGAAAACTTTGGACCTGGCCCCTAATACCAGTTTAAGACAATGAAAAGAAAGGATAACAAAATCTTAAGTTTTATTGCTGATAGGCGTGTTTGCTTTTGTACATCAATAAAAGGCCTCAATTTGAATTTAAGTCTATTTTACAAATGTGAAAAAAAAAATCTCATAGGAGCTTTAAATTAATTGTTGTCTCACTCATGATGACATTGTTTATTCCATCCGCCAAATTAAATAATAATAATAATAATAATAATAATAATAATGATACAATGGGGTATTAGAGGCACATTGAGAATATTTTTTTTAGACTTTGAAACTAAAGTCATAAACTTAAGAGAATAAAGTCATACAGTAAATAAAGTCATAAAAAGCTGCTTTTGTGGAGGGGGAAATGGCACTGGCAAGCACAACGTTTCTGAGGTGGTAGTAGCCTACACCTGCAGGGGCCCATCGTCTTATGGCATATGGATTTATGAGCCGGTCCTCCCGAGGAAAACTTCCTCATGGGTCATTAATTCAGAGCTGCAAATACAACCGATATGAGCATTTTCAAAACAACCTCTGGCAGCTGACTAAAGTAACAACACCACAGCTAGCGTTCCTACTGGGTCATGTATTCACCATAAAAACATCATAATTAGTTATTTTTATTTATTTTTATTGGTAATGCAGCAAAGGGCTATCAATAAAAGCCAATATGAATCTACTTTTGGCATTGTGTGACTTACAGAGCGAGCATTCTGTCTGTCCATTAACTTAAATATCCATGTTTTTTGATAATAATATTAATAATGAGACATTATTCCAACAGAAAACACAATAACATCTATGTGTGTATTAATTCTATGATTTTTTCATTGTGACACAAGCACTGCAATAAAGAAAATAAAAGTGTAATATATGGTACGTCATGATTGACATTTGACCTAAGTGACCAATCAAGTGTGAGTAAAGGTAAGCAGGTGTTTCCTTTTGTTCGATGTATGTGTATGCTAACATTTTTTCAGTAAGTCTGTCGCATGGTCTGTTGTAATGTTTTGAGTATTTAATTCTGCTTGATAAAATATAAAAAAATTAAAAAATAACAGTGGTAGTTCTAATTAAGACGTACAGTCTTTCAAAGTTACATTTAGTTACGTCCGAAGAGCAGCCTGTAAGCTAAAAATCAGCGTTAGCACTAGTTAGCAGTGCTAACGCTAAACATTTTACCTAGACTTTTGACCGACCACTTTTATGGTTCATGCATTTTCTGTGCCCCTGCTTCTCAGAAACTGACATCAATACCATCATTTTGCTGTCAAAACAAAAGTGCATTGCAATAACAATTAGTGCCGAAACTGTGAGGTGATTGATACCCCAAAATTGTGTCAGATTAGAATTTGTGTATATTTGTATTTGGTATATTATTGTAAATTTTGCCTTTTCACACACTGTAAATGCAGCCGTTATTTAAATTTTATTTTTGAAAGGGTAGAGTTTTATTTTATAGAGAAGCGAGCGGAAGTAGCACTATGTATTACGACAGCTTTACGCAGATGTACGCAGACGGAGTGGCTAGCATCTTGCTCTGGGTTTTTTTTTTTTTTTTTTGCTTGTTCTTGGATTATTTCAAGTGTCAGGTTGTGAATATTATGAAGAAACTGCCATCGATTGCCTTGAAGCAGGCGAAAGTGGTCAGTATTGTTTATTGTGTTTGTATTGATATTAGCATGAGTGCCATGTGGTGCTATTCTGTCAAAGCTCGCAAGCTAATATCTTTATTTTTGTCTGAACTTTAGTTCCACTGTGTTTGTAAGAGGAATAAACATCTGTTGAGGAACTGGAGTCTCGTGAGTGATCAATGGGCAGCATAGTAGAACACTTCTGCACCGGTGAAGACTCCGCAGAGCTGAAGATGGGTGAGGAGCAGGGCGCCGTGCGGTAGAGGGAGCCGCCATGTTAACTGTTTGTGCGAAGCAACAGGCATGCAGACAAGGCTGCACAAGCAAGCACGCAAGACAGTGTCTTGAAAGTAGGGCAAGAATTCGCCGACTGCCATTAAGTTTCTAACAACTAGCTGTTTATTTTGGGCTATGCAATAAGAATCCACAGGACGAGTAAATATGATATTGTTTAAGTTAACATCTGAGTATTGTCCATGCAAGTAAGCATTCAATTTTACACTGCACAAAGAGTTGTTTACATTTCATGATTGCCATTTTATTTCTCATTGATCCAAGTGTGTTATTGTGATACTGGAGTGGTGTGCATTGTGTAAAGCTTAAGCTAGGGTAATCAAAAAGATTTATGTTTACATTTCATTTGGTTCTCAAAGCAATGGTTAATTTCCCAATCTGTTGCTGAACAAGCTGAAGGTTCAGGACATGATGCCCAATCACAGGTTAGTAATAATGAAACTCAGTTGCCTCCTGGAATCAGGAAACGTGGACGCACATAAAGACATACTGAAAAGGCAAAAGCTCTTTTAGATGACAAATTGAAGAGCCTAAATGTGAGTTTGGTGAAAATGTACAAAAGATAAAAGTATCACATCAATGGCCTTAAACAGTCCATTAAAAGCAATGATGCTGAATCAACAACACCTAGACGGCCTCGACAGTATTTACCATGAAATTAGAGCCATCTCAAGCCCTGAACCTGACTTTAAGAGAATGAATGACTCACGTCAGGCTTTCACTAAGACTGCAAATCTAAAGGCCAAGCACCATCGCGGTGGTGGTGCCCAAGACATATCTTGGTCTGACGCTAATTCAGTGTTTCATACCACCGTGCCCAGTGTCTCCTCAGCTCAAACAACTAAGTCAAAGTCTTCCTCCATAGCATCCAAACTTTCTTCCATCCTGTCCATCAATGCCACACAAGCAGCAGCTGAAGCTGCAGCTAGGCAAGAAATGATAAAGATAACCGATGCACAACATCAACGAAGAGAAGAGATCCAAAGACTTGATGTGGAAGATCAAATTTTAAAGGTTGAAAGAGAAGCTAAAGAAAAGGAAATTGATAGTGTTGTGTCGTTCATGAACGTTTCATTCGAAAGTACAGAACTGCTGAGTGAATGACGTGAACTGAATCACTCCGAGACTTGATTCGTTCCTTTTTCAGTTCAGTTGAGCTGAGCAGCGAGGATGGAATGCCGGTCAGGAGTGGAACTGCTGCCTTTGAGTGTTTGGCAAACGACACACAGCCAGCCAGCCAGCTAGCTGGTGGGCGGAGCCTCATGATTCATTCACAGCGAATGAACGACATGTCTCAGTCAGTGAACAAAATAGTGAACAGTCAGTGAATGACACGTATCAGTATGTGAACGGAATGATTCAGTCAGTCAGTGAACAAAATGGTGAACGAAACGAACTACTTCAGAATGACTTGATGCAGGCAGAGGGGGGAGGGGGTGTCATTCACTTACTGCTGAACACCGGTTTCTTCACTGAGGTTAAGATAAAACAGTGCATTATAGTGCCTCTACATTAATTAATTAATAATTATTAATTAATAAATAATATTACGTGTATAAACTTTCTTGCAAGAAGGATTTAATTTCAGCCGATTTAAAGCAATACAATATTTGATATCTTTAAATGTAGCAGAAACCCTGCTACAGCTGCAATTTTTTTAATTTTTAATCTCTCCACTTTTCTGCAGTATATAAGAACAATGACTCACACTTGTTTAGCAGGCAAGCTGCTGAGTTGTTTTTGCCGACAGGGACAAACAGAAAGGGGAGTTTTTCAGGGCAGGGGAGTGATTCTTCCTCCTGGACTTGGCAAATGAACAACATGTGTCACCCTGTGAACGGCGCTGTGACTAAGGCAGCAGGGGAGAGGAGGGGCTTGTTCAATTAACGAACTCGCGGCTGTGTCACTCACTTGTGTAGTGCACCAGCAGGATGGGGCTCCAAAGCACTGACCGATTCAGTGAACGAATTCTTTTAATTAACTGATTTTAAAGATTCAGTACAGTCAAAAGAACTGTTCTTCCCATCACTAAAAATTTAAAGTGCAGTCATTTTCGAGAATCCTGCCTCACACAAATATGTTGATGCAAGAGGTAGGAGAATCTTCAGGGAGACTTAACAGAGATGAGGGTATTCCTGCATCAATGCTACCCAGAATGATGAAAGAGGGCAGAAGGTGAAGAGTGCCTTCACACTGCTGTCACTCTCCAAATCAACCAGCTGTCCCTGCATATTAACTGACAGCTCATTTGCTGTGAAGACAAATGGATCTTGAATCCATGCAAAAGTGCAATAATCCTCTTTAAAGTGCGTCGCAAATTGTTGTCTCATTGTTGACAGGTGCTCAGATGCTGATTGAAACAGGGACAAAAAATTGCGTGACGTGCCTCAACAGTGATGAAGTCTGTAAGGGTGGGGAACATGTCACAGTTCCCCCCACTGATGCGGCTATGCCAGAGATCCGTTTTTTGTGTGAAGGCGTCCACTCTATCTGCGAGGAGCAAACATGAGTTTTGCGGCCTCGCAAAGACAGGTCGAGGCCATTCAAGCAGTAAAATACATCGACCAAATTGGACAGAGATGCAAGCCACATAGCGTCATCCAGATGATCATCCCTTTAAGGTCAGCATGCTTGGTTGCAAGGTGCCTTTTGAGTTTACAGGGCTTCATGCTGTCGTTTGCCAGCATGTCGGCACACACTACACACTGAGGTCTCAGATCGGCTGTGACTGTGAACTCAAACTGCAGGTATGTGTCATCATATTTACGAATTTTGGACTTTTTTGCAGCTGGTGGTGCATCGGATGCCTTTTCACGAGAAATTTCTCCATTTTTGTTGCATTGTGAAATAATTTGAATGTTTAATCATTAACTTTATTGAAAACACATCTGGAAAAAAAACAAAGTGTGTGTGTGTGTGTGTGTGTGTGTGTGTGTGTGAGATAGTCTTTAAAAAGACAATTTGTGGAATTAGTCTTTAAAAAGACTGGTTTTCAAAGAAAATGAATCAATAATAGAGAGCGAGAGATGGCACAAGCGAACTTGGCAGGAGAACAGGAAAGGAGTAAATGGCGCTACGATATGTGAGTGTGAGTCAAATGCAGTGATTATTTTAAGTGTGACGGTGGAAAAACATTTACTCTTACATTCAGTTTGTAAAACAAGGCGGGAACAGCGGCATTGCACATGCACATTTTATTTGCAGTCTGGACGTGGAGTCGTGTGTGTCTCCTCACTGCCTTGACTGCAGCTGTGACTGCTGCGTGAGGCTACTGTGACCTGCCCGCCTGATAGAGCTTTGAGATGGGTGAGGGGCTCGCTGCAGACCCCGCTGCTCATTGAGGAACTGGGTAGTAATACTTGTTTTCATGTCAGAGTCTTTAAAACATCAGAAAACGGTCCAACAACACCAGAAAAAAGTCGCTAGATTTGTCGCTAGTTGCTTTTGAGAAAAATGGGCGCTAAGAAGATTTGGAAAACCACTAGATTTAGTGAGAAAGTCAGCAAGTTGGTAACACTTCAGTGTGTGCTGAGCTAGTAACAGCTGGCTTATTCTCTGACCGGGCCATGTATTCACACAGTGATAAACATCAGTCACCGTCGGGGAGAGAGGCTAAGACCTCAGGTAACACACAAAGGATCCTTACACACAAACACACACGAGCAGCAGCGATCAAATGTAAACATCGGTATTAGGTGAAATAAACTTCTTTCCCAGAGTCTTCCTCATTAACACACCTGTCTGACCAAAACAGCCCCTCTTAAGTCCAGAGATGCTCCTCCTGTTGGCCTCTATCTGGATACCTGAAGCTAAAGCAAGCTAAAACTTTTTTCACACAAATGAAAAATGAATGAAAGGCGCTGAAATGGGCTTTAAAAAGGAATAATATCGTTGGATTATCAAACTGTTGGAGCTGGATGACTGATAATGCTGACAGTTTTAGACACCAGAGTGAGAGTAAGAAATTTTTCCTTAAGGTTTGATCAGTTATGTCTCTGCTCGGATGTATGATGGATTGGGATTAGGATGGTTTATGTTTTCTGAGGTCACGGTCCCTTCATTTCTTTATGTCAGATTTCTGTTAAACAGTGGTGTGGTGTAATGAGCTGCTGTGAAAGCTGCGGTAGCTTGGTGAACCATGTCTGTGTGGGTGAGAGGAAACAGGTGTGTTAATGAGGGAGACTGGTGAAGTGTATACAGTTAATACCGATGTTCAGATCGCTGCTGTGTGCGTGTACGCGTGTGTGTAACGTTGTGAAGGATCTTCAGTGTGTGAGCCCCGCTCCCTGTAGAGACTGATCGTCACTGGTCGGTCGAAGCAGGAAACTTGTCTTACTTGGTCGTTTGAGTGGCTGGGGCAAAATAGTAAGCTACTTTTGTTGACACTTGCCATGCTGTGCTGCAGCTTCTGGATGAGGTAGGCTGTAAAGTCCAACCGCTTGGGACTCTGCTACATTGAGCGAGTGAGTCCACGCACTTCTCTTGAATCATCCAACGAGTTGGTAAGAACGCTTGCTGAAGCAATCACAGCTAATTGAGTCCCAATCTCAGAACCTGAGATCTTCTGTGGAGATCCTCTCAAGTATAATGACTGGAAGCTTTTTTTTTGTACTCGGATCAATCATAAGAAGTTTGAAGTTTATTTCGATCTGGTCATATCCATTCAATATATACAGTAAATTACAAGAAAAGAAAACCGGACCGAAAAGGCATAGGCTGAAGCAAGAGCTTATTATCGCCTATCCTTCTTACTAAATCAAAATATTCAAAACATCTTATTCCACACGTTAGATAGAAAACAATAACAAAACACAACAACAAAACAAAGAACAAAAAAATGACTCAGAAGAAAGGAAAAAAAAAATAAAATAAAAATAATAATAATAATCAAATTAAATCCAGAATATAAATTAATCCGTAACCTCAATCATTTTTTTCTATAATTTTCGATCACCTTGCTTTTAAACAACGATTTGAATTTTTGAATAGTCTGACACATTTTTAATTCATCGTCAAGGGCATTCCATAAATTCACACCTTTAACCGTAGTACACTGTTCTTTGATCTTGGTTCTAGTTTTTATTTTTTCCATCATATGTGTCCCTTGGAGCTCATATTTACATTACCTTTTTTTAAACATATTGACAATTTTACACAGCAATGAATTATTATGTACTTTGTACATGGTCTGTGCTATTTTGTAGTCCACCAGGTCCTTAAATTTTAATGCTCTTAATTTAATGAATAATTTATTTGATGGTTCTCTGTAATTTGAATTGGTGATAATTCGTACTGCTCTTTTTTGCAAGATGAAAATAGGTTGCGTATGGGTAGGGTACGCATTTCCCCATATTTCCAGGCCGTAGGTGATATATGGGACTACAATTGAGCAATACAAAATATATAAAGCATACTGGTTTAATAAATCCTTTACCTTGTAAACTATGCCAATTGATTTTGCTAACTTTGATTTAACATGATTTATATGAGTTTTCCAGTTCAGTCTTTGAGTCCAACTTCCAATATGACACCCAAGAATTTTGCTTCTGACACTCTTTCAATTTCTCTATTGTTAATGCTTAGTTTAACATCTTTAACTATTTTACGGTTCCCTAATATCATAAATTTTGTTTTACTTGTATTTAACAACAATTTATTTGCATCAAACCATTTTTTAACCAATTTCATCTCCTTTTCAACAGTAGATATGATTTCAGATAAGTGCTCTCCAGAACAAAAAAAATTAGTGTCATCTGCGAAAAGGATGGAGTTCATATACTTAGACACGTTACAGAGTTCATTCAGATACAGAATAAATAACTTTGGACCAAGGACTGACCCTTGTGGGACGCTGCACTTAACCTTCAACAGTCCAGAATCAGTTTTACCCAAAGAGACGTATTGCCATCTGTCACTTAAATAAGAACAAAGCCAGGCATGAGCTACCCCTCTGACACCATATTTAAACATCTTTTGAAGTAAAAGGTCATGATCAATTGTGTCAAATGCTTTTTTTAGATCTATAAAAATTCCTATTGTGTATAGTTTATTGTCTATTGCAGTGGTTGTCATCTATAAGTTTCATAAGAACCTACCAACTCAAGAAAAACTGTTCTTTTTATGCAAATACGTCAGTGGCAAGGCCAAAAGAGCTATTAAAGGCCATTTTCTTGAGGGAATAGATACAGTTTATCATGCTGCCTGGGATATACTTGAAGACAGGTTTGGTAATCTATTACTAGTTGGCAAGTCCTATTGGGAGAAGATACACGCATGGCACAAAATTGGCCCCAAAGACAGTGAAAGGCTTTGTGAATTTGTGGACTTTTTGAGCAGTGTAGAGTCAGCAATGCCTTATGTTTAATGTTAACTAACACTCAACGACTGTGTGGAAAATCTAAGGCTCACTGTCAAACCACCGGATTGGTGGAGCTCACGTTGGAACAGAGAAGCCACGATTTATCAAGATGAACATAGACACTTTGTGAGGTTTCTTAACATGGAGGCTCGTATTAAATGCAATCCAATTACACTATTGCATTCAATTAAACTACCTGACCTAGACAAACAAAACCCGGTGTGACGAGAACAGTCTAAAGGTCCTTACACACCGGCGAATTTGCGGAGCGAAGCGAAAAAGCGAGACGAAAATTGCGAATATTCGCCGGTCCGAAAAATCGCTTTTGCCTATACACACCGGCCGCGAAGCGAATATGCGTATATTTTTTGCAAAGCGAATTAATAAAGTCGCTTTGCGGCATGGACATGACACATGACATCTGTCTCCTAAGGAAGACAAGAGAGAGTCATCTTGTGAGAAAACTACTTCATTAGTAATTCGAAAGAGTTTTGGATGCACCTCAGCTGCCTTTCTCTGCGTTTTCATAATCCCAAACTTCTCCCTCTCCTCCAGCCGTATGGGTCTGTGATGTCATCAACAACATGACTTTTGATTGGCCAGAGGTCGAGCAGGTCCGGATATTCGCAGGCGAACACAAGAGCGAAAAAATAAAAGCGGCTTTTCGCCCCGCGGAAAAATCGCCGCCGGTGTGGAAGCTTGCATTGACTTTATGCTGTTTTAAAAAAAGGCGAATAATTCGCTTGGCGAATTCTCGCCTGGTGTGTAAGGACCTTAAGGCTGTGTCTCATGTCAGAGACTGCATCAGGCTGAGCGCGCTCAAGCGTGCTTAGCTGAGTGTACTCCCTTTCCGTGGACTTGAGGACCCTGGGTGAGATGGTCCGGTTTTTGTGAATTGGGATGGTCTACCCTTCAGAGGGCTTCCTGGTTGAGTCGCCAAATGTCCCTACCCTCAGGCTCGCGTCACAACTGACTTGAGGAAAAGCTGTGGAGTGCAGCAGTTATTTTTTAATTGTACTACTTTGCACAGACACAAAACAATAGATACATACAAGCAGAAAAGACTTCGAGATTAAAATCGTGAATTTCTGAGAATAAAGTCATTAATTTATGAGAATAAAGTCAAAAGGTTCCCTGTTGTTTAAAAGGAGAATTGATGTATATGATGTACGTTTAGCCAGGACAGTCAGGGGCTCAGACAGCCGGACAAATAGACAGAAGACTGGACAGACGTGACAGACGTGACAGGCGAACAGCAGCCGAGCATGCGCCATGTTACATCTGTTAGATTATTGTAATGCCCTGCTCTCTGGCCTCCCAAAGAAGGACTTCCATACACTTCAGCTATTATAAAATTCAGCTGCAAGAGTGCTGACAAGGGTCAGAGGGCGGGAGCATATAACGCCAGTTTTAGCATTGCTGCATTGGCTCCCCGTCCGTTTCAGGATTGATTTTAAGGATCTTTTATTAATTTTAAGATGTATTAATGGTCTTGGCCCCTCCTATTTATCTGATTTACTTTTACCATATCAACCCTCGCGGACCCTGAGATCCTCCGGCACAAGCCTTTTAGCCTCACCCAAAGTTAAAACAAAAACACACGGGGAGGCGGCGTTCAGTTTTTATGGTCCCCATTTGCGGAACAGCCTGCCGGAGAGCCTCAGGGCCGCAGAGACTGTTGATATTTTTAAGAGTAGGCTCAAGACTCACTTTAATCAGGCTTTTTACTAATTGCCATTTTAGACTTCTTTTACTGCAAATGTTCATTTTAATCAAAGTTCTTAATGTTTATTTTATGTCACTCTACTCATTATCTCTGTTCTTAGCCTTTTTTTAATTTCCTGTCACAGGTTTTTACTCCTTTTACCCCTTCTATTTATTTGTTCATTTAATATTATTATTTTCTTATTTTAAGTCCATCAGGTTTTACTCTTTTCACCATTTTTATCTTTATTTTTATCTCCAGTGTTTTCTACAGGCAGCTCGTTCCTCATGTAATGTCTCAGTGTCAGGCCATGTCTCTTTAAAATTTTATCTTAAATTCTCACACTGTGTGCGGTTGTGTGTGTGTGTGTGTGTATGTGAGGGTGGGTGTGTGTCCGTGTGCATGTGGGTACATGGGTGTGTGTGTGGGTGGGTGGAAGGGTTGGGTTTTTGTCTTTATTGTTGTTTTTAGCCTCTGTGAGGCACTTTGAATTGCATCTTCTTCTGTATGAAAAGTGCCATATAAATAAAGTTGAATTGAAAAAACAAAATTGGTCTAACAGTTCCTAAAGGACACCAAAACTAAGGTCTTGAAGTGGCCTGCACAGAGCCCAGATCTCAATCCTATTGAGAATCTGTGACAGGTTCTCAAAGTGAATAACCATGCTCGGAAACCACGCAATTTGGACCAGCTGGAACAATTTACAATGGAAGAATGGGCCACAATCCCTCAGAAGACCTGCGCCAACCTAGTAAAGAACTACTCTTAGAGATTGTTGTCATTTTTTGGCTGAGAAAGGGTACACTATTGACTATAAATGGCAAGAGGGCTAATAATTTTGGACGTCTCATTTTTGCTGTTGTTTGTTTCAACTCAGTGCATCAATGAAATATCTAAATCAAACTTGGTGGACATTTTTTTTTGTAATTCTGGAAACATATACACTATTAGCACTTTATGTCAATGGTCATTTCCATGGAGGAACATGGAGTTTTGTCTGATTTCATAAGGGGGGCTAATAATTTTGGCCTCTACTGTATATATTCACTTCCTCTGCACTCAGGACGCAGTAAATAACAGAAAACACTGCAGGTCTTGGGGCCCTGTCGCATTTTGGAGACTGAGTACTGCGGAGCTCCTTGTCTAAAAGCTTGTGATTTATTTTGTTTTGCTGTTAAATAACGGTTTTGATAAATAATTCGGTCAAACACGGAACAGTTGAAAAAATTGTATCTCTATGTCTTATTGATTCTAAATTGTTTTAATCTCTTTTTTTATTTAAAATATACTTTCTTGAATCTGTAAAGCACTTTGAATTGCCTGTCTATGAATGTCATACAAATAAACTTCCTTTGCCTTTTATGTAGTTCCCTAAAACGATATGTGCAACTCTATGGCTTCAAACTTCATTTTTTCACTCTGCTCTCACATACCCTTCATGGTGACAGCCGATAGCACATGCAAAATCTTACACTTTTGCACCAGTTATCAATTGCGCATGCAATGATAGTAGATCATCCGCAACAAGCCCACTAATAGCATGTGCAATATTTTAGTTTGCACATGCAAATTAGCGCTCACTATTTGGGTGTCTATTTGGGAGTCTTGGGTGTCCAGAGCTTAGGCCATGGAACAAGGGACGCAGTCAGCCTCAGCATTGGGAGTGTTGTCCAAGGGTGTCCCTGAAGGACCTGCCTGGGTGACTAGGTCCTCTGGCTCAGCTGCCACAGTCACTATTTCAACAGAAAAAAGGGAGGTTAGCTTTGGCATAAAAACTTGCAAACAAGTTAAGCTGATATTTTTATCTATTATTACTTGGAAAAATTACCAAGTGTGTTACATCTACACCAGTGGCGATTGCTCTATGACTGCAAGGGAAGCTCAGCTTCCCTTAAAATGTCCCCCCCCCCCCCCCCCAAAAAAAAAAAAGAAAAAGTGGTGAAATACGTACTGCTGTGTGTACATTTCATTAACTAAATACGTGCTAGAAAGCCTTCATCTTTTGTTCAGAATCAGCTTCTTGTCACACTGTGATAAGAAGCTGATAATCACAGGTAACCGGCATAACTTCGTTCTCATTCATCCTCGCAGCGCCTCAGCGCTTCACACAGCTGGACGCTCAGCGTCTGCTGACTTCAATGTGGAAGCTCAAAGTGGGTTGTTCCAGCAGCGAAACGAGACGCTCATTGGATAAATGCTGAGCTTTGTCCCGCCCATCAGACGCTCAGCTTCTCTGGAGTTCTATGACGAGAGGGCTGTCCCAACTTTCTGGCGGACACTGAGCTTCTGCATCCATGATTGGATGAGCTGTCTGAGGCGAAATCCTTTTTTGATTGACAGCTAAACAAGCGAATCAGTGATCTTGAAGAATAAAACATCTACCAGAGCATTTTCCAAGTTATTCATTCTGTTGTTTTTAGCTGCTATGGAGACTTTACCGATCCTCAGCAACTTTTGTCTTTGTTAAAAACGACTGCCGTTGTGTTTGGCGACTCTGTTCTGTTACATACAAATAAACAAACACAATTATGATGTAGGCCAGAAAAATGAGCTTCCCCTTCTTGAAAGACCAGCAGCCGCCACTGATCTACACAGATGACTATAACATTGAAATGTCTTTTTATTCAATACTATCTTATTTGTATTATGTTAATCCAAAACGAACAGTTATGTCAAGACACTTCAGACAAGAGCAGGTATAGATCATACTCAGTAATAGTGTATTTTCAGAGTCCTAATGTATTCTCCAGGAGTAAGCACTCAGGTGGGCCCAGATAGGGGAGTTAGGGGTCTGGGATAAACTGCCCTTAGTAGAGCTAAAAATCTGGATCAAGGTGGGTAAGTCTAACTGCATCAATCGGTTAAGTTTGAGAGGGAAAGACTGATAGAGAGAAACTTAAAGAGGGACACAAGAGAGAAACAGAGGGACACAGACAGAGAGAGAGACAGGAGAATCAGAGAGGCGCTGATCCAGTGATAATGACTGCGCTTAGCAGTACCCATTGTTTGAGTATAGCAGGCAGCTTTCATAATATAAAGTAATATCAAAGGGAAAATGTACAGCTCAAGCTGTCTCCACATATTATTCTCAAGCAGCAAACTCTCATGTATGTATGGAATTTAATTTTTTTAATTTGAGATTATAAATTGACAAATTTGATTTGTCCAACCAAGAAATACCATGGCAGCAATCCAAAGTCATTTTAGATTAAAGTGTAGAATCAAAACGGCTCAAAAAAGTATCTTCGAAAATAATACTTTAGGAAATATTTTATGAAGCCTGTTTTATCTATAACCTAATATTGATCAGTTATTCGGAATTCTGAAAAATTGTATTTGTTACTGTTTGCTTTTAAAAGTCTCCTGTTATGGCATTTTCCGTCAAGTTTAAATCGGTCCCAGAGGTCCCACAATAGTAAATTTGAAGTTTGTTGTCATTTGAACACCACTGACAACGGGCCAATTATGTGCCTGTACCCTTTAATGATAATGAGCTGTGCTCCACGCCCCTCTCTGGAATGGGCTGCGGCTTTTGCTACGATACCATGCGCTAATGTTCAAGGCCTTTGCAGTGTAATGGCTCGTAGAAGCGCTGTGGTTCAACCCTACAATTTTGACCCAGAGTCTGACCCAGAGGGAGAGGCTTCTTAAGAAAGTCAAACTCTGCAGCTGCAACAAGACATTTCTGAATGGTTGGTTACATTTGTCTTTTTACTTTGACAGTGTGTTATGTTACATTGAGAGGTAGGTTAGCTTATCTGACGGCTACGTCTCTGCTGTCTTTTTGTTACTTGGAGCTCTTTTGGTGAATACCCAATATTTTGAAAAGTGGAATGTTATAGTTATTTCCCATGACTAACGGCATTTGCCATCCATCCCCCCGTAATGTCCCCCGCAAAAAGACAGACAGAATGATAGGATAGGACGGACAGTATGAATGGGCCATAGACATCTCTGCTTATCTACTTACATTTCGGTGAAATTAACACTTTTTTTTTTTTTTGGATAGGTGCTCCTGTGGAAAGCAGAAGCAGAGAATATCTGCTGTTTAGAGATAGCACAGGTAGTATCTCCATACCCAAAGTGAAAACTAATTTGTCTTTTTCAGGCTACATGTTACATTATAAGATACAATTACATTTATTGTTTGTAATATGCTGAAGGTTACCAGACGGCTGTGGGAGGTTGAGGATGAACCTCATGTATGGTAGACCATCCTGGGTTATTGTGCTCTAAGGTCCTCTGGAATGGGGATGGCCAATACTGCAGCCTTGTACAGTGCAGGTTCAATTAAGACTTTTTCAAATATCAAATTTGTTAAGAGTTCTTATTTTTTCTGTATATATATATACACATAAAAAGTGTAAGTATGTCTTATTTCAGTGTAGCATCTTACTGTAACGATACCTCTGTAGATCGAGTTCCTCTACTTCTTCCCTCCCAGCAGACTACCTTCGTGATCTTTACTTTCTCTCATACTTTGCATGTCTCTATTCCCTTAGTTTCATTTGCTTTTCCTCCAGCCGCATCTCTTTTTGCTTCTCATTTTTTATCCACATTATCCAGCCTTCTTCATTCCCTTCACACTTCACTCCAGGGCTCTCTCATCCCTCTTCACCTCCTGTCCCTCGACAGTGGTGTCAGATTTTCCCATGGCCATGAATTTTGCATGATTGTTCATCTATTCAGCTGGAAGACTCACTTCTCATATCTCCCTCTTTTCTCCCACTCAACCTCTCACTTTCCTTTGTGCACACACACACACACACACACACACACACACACACACACACACACATGCGTGCGCACAACACACACACACACACACACACACACATGCGTGCGCACAAACACACACACACACACACACACACACACACACACACACACACCTACTCTCACACACAGAGTCCCATTGCGAACACTGGAGCCTCTTCTCTCGAAACCTTCCCCCTTATTAAAGTTCTATCTTGAATAAATGTTTCAGGAAGATCGTTGCTTGCAGACTTGTACGAAGGACACTACTTGCAGGAGAACAAATCTATACTCTGCAGCAAGTCTAATACATACATATATAGTGTCTGCATTCAAGGTCCTGCACACAATGAATCACCAAGGAAGCAGAGAGGCAGGAAAGCAGGAATCAAGGTGAAAAAAAGGGGGGGATGAGAAAATGAAAATGAGGGATGGACTGATGGGGATGAGATGAAATGTTTTGCTTTGATTCTGGGAAGAAAGTGCAATTTCTTATTCAACTGCAATTCACTTCAGAAAGCCCTGTACAAGTGCATGCACTGCCAAATTTTGTATCCTATCAAGGAAGTGATACCAAAGCATGAATGACCAAAACCATTACCTGCAACAATCCTTTTATTTGTTTATATTTTTTTCAAAGTGGTGGGCAAAGTATTGCAAGTTTCTTAGTTTCTTCCATGCCCCCCCTCCTGCACTTATAACTCTACATGCTTAATGGCACCAAGGTTTCAAAACACTTCTCCATGTCTTGGAGCCTCGTTATATAATACGAAACTGAAAGCTAATCTCTGAAATCGGAGACATTGTATTGAGATATTTCTTAAGCACATGATTGAAACCTCTTCTGATGCTATCCAGGGCACATCATCAGTGATGTTCTCTGAGGTCATTGGGTGTTCTGGGTCTCACAAGCATCAGACATCCTCACTCAGGCAACCCAGCTGAGGTTGATCAGGCCCCAGCTTGTGCCCTAGTCCCGGATCCACTCTCTTTATACAGATTACATGGGTCTTTGGGCCAGAACCAATCAAAAGCTTCCTGAGCGGGCTGTTGTGCACACATAGGCTGCGCTGACTTGCCAGATCTGGTCCGAAAGATGATAAAACATGTAAATGGACTTTTGATTTGAGCGTACTTTACGGTTGTGGCCTGCACATGTAACACAGATTTCAACCAAAAGCTCCAAAAGCTGAGGTGAGATGAGAATGTGTTTGAACGAAGCCGGTTAGTCACAGGTTATAGGTTATAGGTTCTAGGTCACATTAAAGATGGAAGAAGTTGTGAAATTATTTATCTTGATTAAGTTTTTTTACATGACAAAAACCTGGCAGTTGAACAGGGGAGTGTAGACTTTTTTATCCACTGTATATCATACATGGTTTTAACAGTCTTTTCAAAAAGACAAAATTTTGAATTTAGATTCATTTAGCTTTAGTCCAGAAGCAGCTGAGAATTTGTCTATTGATGCTACAGCATCTGTAGCATCATTGTAAAATTGTAATCTCATCATTGTAAGACTCAAACATGCTTCTTTGTATTTTAAGAGCCTCAAGTTTCTTGAACATTGCATAAGCATTGTTTTTGCTAGAGCTGTGTTATTATAATTATACAAGTTACAGGCTATAAATGTATTGTCTTGACAAAAAAAACCAACAACAACAATAAACTACAAGCCAAAACGTGGCTAAAACCGGGTAAACATCGGAGTGACGCATTCACAGACCACTTGTCAATAAAAAATTAGGCTCCAAGCGTTTGTTGCAATAATTATCCACCCAAAGTTTATTTACAACACAGCAATAAGTTCAAAAAGGCACAACTGCGATACAAATTCGTCCTTGACAAGTGCAAAAAACTCAAATTTGACGGTCAAAAACTCTCACCTGTTACAAAACACTCACACACCTGCCTCTAATCAGCACCATTTAGGTTAAAGAGACAAGGAAAAACTTCCACCTCACATGCAGGTGGAGCCACCTACTGGGAAACATCAAAATTACATGAACCTAAAAGCCACACTGGATGAGAAATTTAAATATACTAATATGGAAAAAAAGGCAATACCATACAAATAGGCTCTAACAATAAAAAAAAGGTGTTATCCAGTTTGAAAACCAAAATAATCCACAGCATTCGCAGCAACAGGGGGGAATTCCATCAAGCTCGCTTAGCTCAAAGTCTGGCTTAAATGGCCAAGTCTCGCTTATTTTAGTGAGAGATGAGTTTCACCAATGTGGCTAAGATTAGCTCCAACTTGGTAACCATGGAAACATGGTTCTGGCTAAGCCAAACACTTGGAGCTAAGCTCTGACTTTCTGTTCCATCAACCTGAGCCTCAATTCTGTTCCATTAAAATGGTTAACACGAATGCCGGCCTTGTAACCATGGTGACTTATGCTGCCGGCCAAACCTGGGGCCTGTTCTACGAAGCAAGTTCAACTTAGCGAGGTAGCCTTGGAGCTACCTCGCTCAACTTAGCGCGGTAGCCAGCGGTCTCGCGAAGCGGTTTTACGACGCTGGTTATCAACCTCATAAGTGGATCCAGCTTTGCTATGAGCGTGTGCACACATATAAGGCGGAGCCCGCCGCATCTGACCAATCGCGAACATGGATCAGTCTGGAGCGTCAGAGCAGGACGGAGAGTGAAGGACCGCGGACTTTACAAACGAGGAACAGGAGACGATCATGAGAAAGTATGAAGAATTCAAAGCTACCATAAACCTCAAAAGCAACACCGTCGCCGCCGCAAAAGCACAGAGGGAATGCTGGCAGAAAACTAATCTTTGATGCCATTATCACCATGAAATAGCACTGTTCAACATGCGCTTTTAACTAAGGTGACAGTGCCCGAATTGGATGATCTGTCCCAGAAAATGTCCCCGATTTAAGCGTTTCATGAATGAGAACAAAAATGTTGCATGTGGGCAAGAACAACAGTTATTACAGTGGGTAGGAAGCACAAGTAAGCAGTCCTGAACAACAGTATTTACGGGGGTTATTATAAGGGGCGTGCGCTGCTACTAAATAGTACCGAGATGTTGTCTGTGATCATGCAGCCCATGCCCATTCATTTCCAGGATGAATTCATTCATTTGTTCATTCCTATCGTGTTTACATGTTTTGTGTAATATGTCGGCCATATGAGCCTTTCATAAAGGTGGTCATCTGGAAAAGTAAGTGGGTCCGTGCTGTCCCTGTAAACTCTTGCGCGCCGGAGTGCTCCTCCTTGGACAATGCCAGCACCGAGGTCTATAGGATCCTCCAAGAACGGACAAGCCGTTTTTCGAGAGAGCTCATTGGTCAGTGGGCGGGGTTTTTATACTCGGTGAGTTCAATCTGGAACTTAACCTGCCCCGGAGCAGGTTAGCCGTTCAGCGTATGTTGCCATGGAGACTCGCCTCGCTAAGAAGTGAACCCGCGTCGTAGAACAGGAAACCCCGAACTTATCCTCGAAGTTACCTCGCTAAGCAGTAATCCTGCTTCGTAGAACAGGCCCCTGGTCTGGAGCAGGATTAAGGTGAAGATTAACTCCACTAATGTCCAAAAAATGTCCAAAAGACATGTCTGTTTTGCATTTACATACACAATGCACTGATAAAATAATTTGTGAAACCAAAACGTGCTTTCCATCCACTTTGTAAACTAAGCAAAAAGTGCATTTGGTAAGTCTTATGATTTTGTAAAAAATAAAAATCAATCCGTTTTCGTTTATCTTGATTGCATCCTTTTAGATAAAGATGAATAAAATAAAATAAAATAAAATGAATAATAATGAATAAATTTAAAGGTATGATTAAAACACATAGAGGAAGCCTACATCAGTCACCTAAAATGTCCTCCAATCGACTGCCCCTGACAGTCAATGATGGCAAGGTGTAGACTATTAAGCAGAGCAGTCAAGACAGGCAGGGGGACACACATTTGATGAAGGGGCGCAAATAATTCAAAGGGCCTTCTTCAGGCGACCACCAGCCCCAAGGGTCTTCCAGGAGAGGACTAATCCACTGGAACAAAGTGATTCTTTCCTGTGGGAGAGGTATCGATTCAGCTGGCAAAGCATAGTGTATTTATGCACTTTGCTGGAGCCACACATAAGGAAGGTCACTCGCCGCAGCCAATCACTGACCCCTGTGCAATCTGTATGTATTGCACTGCGGTTCTTTGCCAGCGGTACATTTCTGTATAGTGTTGGAGATGCTGAGGGACTAAGTAAGGCAACTGTTTGCAGAGAGGTAGGCCTACTTAGATCAGTTGGATTATTTCTTACATCACCAAACATCATACATAGGTTGCAAGATGATCACATGACATGGATATGAATTAATAAATGAACAAAAAAAAACCTTTATTGCAGGTAAGAGCAGTCTGTCTTGCCCTTAAAGAGTTCCTCAATATCTTCATCACCTTCCCAAGCCATCATGGGATACAAAAGATCAAGAGGAATTTTATGCAATTGCAGGTATGTGACATTTAAATGCATGCAATGTGAAGTTAAATGGTCCACAGGTTGACATATGGAACTTTTATCCTCTCACATAGGCTTTCCCAATGTCCTTGGCTGCATTGACTGCACGCATATCCAGATCCAGGCCCCACCTGGACCTGTGGAAAGGGACTTTGTGGATCGAAGGAATAACCACAGCCTGAATGTGCAGGTACATAGCCTATGGAGCTACTGTACATGTCCCACTGCTAGTGTCCAGTGTCACTGATGTCACCCTGCATGCTGACAGATGATCTGTGATTCTGAGTTGCTCATCACAAACATGGAGGCCAAATGGCCTGGCGGTGTCCATGATGCTAGGATACTAAGGGAAAGCCATCTGGCACAAAGGCTTGCACAAGGTAAGACAACCTTCATCTTGTCTCAACACTAGTATGGATGAGGGTCTGCAAAGTTGAATGAAATTCATAGCCACTGTTTTCTCACCTTGCAGGGGGGTTTGAGGGGGTTCTTCTCGGGGACAGGGGTTATCCCTGCCTCCCATACCCTTTAACCCCATATCCTGAGCCAAGGGCTGCAGCTGAGGCAGCCTTTAATAATGCCCTCAGCACCACCAGGGCACGAATTGAGATGGTTTTTGGCCTGCTCAAGTCCAGGTTAAAGGCTGCTTTGATCAACCTTTAATGCAGAAAATATCTTTGTACAAAATTTTATTTTAACATGTCGTCTTGTTCCAATCTCTGCAGGTTCCAGTGCTTAAAATATCTGAGGCGGGCTCCTGACCGGGCCTGCGACATAGTGGTTGCGTGCGCAGTACTCCACAACATAGCCACCATCCGAAGGGAGAGGCTTCCACAGCTTCTCCCCGAAGACAGATGGGAAGAGCCTGCCCCTGTACAGGGACCCAGAGATGGGAGGATCCTGAGGAATCTGTACAGGGACACCTATTTCTCTTGAACCCAACCCCCCTATTTTGTTAAATTCCTTGTCATGTCCATTTATTTGGCCTAGCCACTTTTTTCCCCCACCCCACATTGTAGAGGTAAGGCAAGGTACATTTATTTGTATGGCCCATTTTCACAAACAGTGTGTCACAAAGGGCTTTACATAGCAACATAACATCCTCTACCCTGAGACCCTCACTGAAACAAGACAGAATGACAAGACAAAATGGCTTTTGAATATCTATTGTCCTGAGTCACCAAGCTGGGGAGACAGAATGTTACAGAATTTAATACTGTAAAAACAATGACCTTATTCTCTCCGCCTGGATTCATACTTACATCCTTTTCCATCTTGTTGATTTCAAGTTTAAATTTTTTTATCTGCAGGTGTTTATGTTGGATCTGCAGCTTGAGGTACCTTTTGTAGAGTACCTTCACATCCTATGATCAAAAAATGTGTCAGAGTGCAGCCAAAATGCAGCTAATGGTGATTATGAAAACAGGAAAAAG
This sequence comes from Xyrichtys novacula, assembly GCA_962446985.1. Taxonomy (NCBI): domain Eukaryota; kingdom Metazoa; phylum Chordata; class Actinopteri; order Labriformes; family Labridae; genus Xyrichtys; species Xyrichtys novacula. The sequence goes on from OY660869.1 coordinate 2,215,607, forward strand.
AAAAGAATGGTAACTCACTTCACTCCTTGCGGTTGAGGATGGGGTAGTCTGCTGCAGCAGGGTTTGATTTATTAATTTTGACAATACAAACAACGTGAATAATATTTAACATTCAGACTTACATCTTGGAGTACAGTGTCTTCTACAGAAAGAGTCTCCTCTTCATCTCTGTCCTGGTGATACTGATGACTAGGTCCTTCACCCTGCAAATGGAAGAACATCAGTTATTTGAGCAGGTGTAGGAGGCTAGACATCATTTCAGTTACAGGTTGGGACTTACAGGGTCTCCTGGGGGCCCTGCTGCAACTTCCGGGGGTTCTAATAAAGTTATTTGTCCCTCTTTTACTAATAGAAAAAACATGTTAACAGTCAGCTAAATCAACTGAGGGGCTGTCGCCATGCAGTGGAGGGATAGTGGTTGACAGTACAGTACCTTCAACAAATGTGGCCTGTATCTCTGGATCAATAGGCGAGGAAGACACAGTGAATGCTGAGTGAGTTTTAGTTAGTTCATCATCCTACTGCAGAGTCATGAAGGTAAAATGAAGGAATTAGCTCCTTTTTATGCAACAAGAGAATCAATTAACCCCTGCAAACATTTAAACAGCGCTCCTCTGAATAGGGGGAATTAGGTAAATGAGATAATACATGATCAATTGTGTGATAAATGTTTTGCATATAAAACAATTTGATTATAGCCACTTCAACTCAGATTATAAATCTGATTAAATCACTATCTGTAGCCTACAATTTGTCTTGTGGTGAATTTCTTTAATTTTACAGCCTAAATTACAATTCTGTCATGTCAAACAGGTTGTATCATTAACATTGAGACGGGATTATCATGTGAAATAATGAATGGATGAAACATCACTTACGCATTCAGCCTGTCGGCAATTGTCTTCCATGCTGCCTCTCTCGCTTTGTATATTTGAGCGGTGTTACCTTTTTTAGTTATTATTTCAGGGTAATCATCATATAACTCCATAAGGAGGTTTTGTTCAGCAGCAGAGAAAATCTCTGCCCGTGGTTTTGCGGCATTCTGAGCCATTTTGCAACACTTTCAGCACTCGACTTGTTGGGTCTTTTTATATTCCACAGGGAGGCGCTCAGTGTGAGGCTTAACAGGTGAGGCTGAAATTAGCGTCAAGTGGAGCCAGCTGATTTCGTTTGATGGAACGGGTTGGGGCTTGGTTTGGAGTGGCCGTTAATTCAAGCTTCAAGATTACACCATAGTCCCGATTTTCTTAGCGACTTTGATGGAATACCCCCCAGGTTTCTTCACCTCCTGATCATCACTGGCAACAATGCAGTCTGCTGTATAAACTGACCATTCATCCACAGGCAGAGAGAGGAACTTTGGACCTTCGATCCATCTTCCTGCAGTCAGTAGTTCTTCAGCTGTCATGCCTCTAGATGCGTCATCAGTGGGATTGTCTCTGGTGTTGATATATTTCCACTGAGACACATCAGTCATCTCTCGAATGGTTGACACTGGGTTTGCGACAAAGGTATGAGAGCTCTTGTCCTCATTTTTTATGTATTTGATCACTGACATGCTGTCTGTCCAGAATGTTGACAGGTCCAATGGCAGCTGAAGCTCTGCCTTCAACATCTGTTCTACTTGGACCGCTAAGACCGCAGCTGTCAGTTCAAGACGGGGAATGGTTATTTGTTTTAGGGGCTTAACTCTTGCTTTTCCCAGCATAAATGCAACATGGATGCTGTTCCCACTGTTCTGCAGCCTGAGGTAGGTAACAGTGCCAAATCCATGTTCACTAGCATCAGAGAAGTGGTACAATTTTGCATGAATGGGACATCCAAAGTTTTTGGGTTTAACACATCTGTAAACTTTGAATGACGTCATCCTTTCCGGTTCCTTCATCCATGTTCTCCATTTGGGCTCAAGATCCTCCGGAATCTTATCATCCTAGTTGCACCCTCTTCTGCAGAGTTCCTGCAGCATTGACTTGGCAGGCAGTGTAACTGGGCTAAGAAAGCCCAGGGGATCATATACCGAACTCAAGATGAAAAGCAAACCTCTCCTGGTATGACGCTGGTTCTTCTTCACCATTTTGAACTTGAAGGAGTCTGTTTCAACACACCACAGTAGCCCTAATGCTCTCTCCATCGGAAGCTCATCTCTGTCCAGATTCAACTCTTTGGAGTCCCTTGCATTGTGCAATCTGCAAACTGACTGCAGCACTGACCACTGACTGTTGCTTGTCCACCTGGTCAAGGTGAAGCCTCCTCTCCGACAAATCTCTGACAGAGCGTGGACCATGATCACTGCTTCTTCGTTAGTGGGTAGACTTAAAACAATCATCAACATAGAAATTTCTTTTGATCGTGTCCACAACATCTGCTGCAAAGTGGTCACGATTGTCTTCAATCAGCTGCCTTCTTAAGTGCATAACTTGCACAACTTGGAGAGGAAACTGCCCCGAACAGATGCACATTCATTCTTTGTTCCCCCAGCCCCAGGCCTGTATTGCCCTCAGGCCACCACAGGAACCGCAGGAAATCTTTGTGTTCATGATTTTATGTCACCCATGTACACCACTGGCTCCTGTCTGCATCTTACAAGATCACCGAGCAGCGAACTGGTGAGACTAGGCCCTTGCAGCAGTTCATTGTTTAGTGAAGTTCCCTGTAATTCAGCTCCGCAGTCAAACACCACCCTTAAGTTGCCTTTCCTTGGGTGATATACACCATGGTTGGGAACATACCAGACTTGCCCAGCTCCACGATCCAGCTGATGTTGAGGCGCCACCTCAGCATATCCATTACTGATCATCTCAGTGAAAAAGCTAGTATACTCCTTGTGAAACAAGTCATCTTTCTTGAACCTCCTCTGTAATCCAAGTAGCTGTTGTTTGACTACACAGAGGTTGTTAGGAAGAGCAACCTGGTCTCTTCTGAAAGGCATTTTCACACTGTAATGACCATGCACAAGCTGTACTGATTCATCCATGATTTTAAGGAATCGAACATCCTCTCTTGACCTTCCCTTTTTTCATTGTTTTTTTTCATTGTAATCATGATTATATTTGTTTCTCAGCATCTCCTCCAGTCTGCTCACAGCAATCCTGTTTACATTGGTTACTTGAAGACCATTTTCAGAACCATTGGCCCAATTCCAAACCACCCCCTCACTGACTCATTGACTTAGATGCGCGTTCATGTGAGCTCTGTAAGGGTTTGAGGGTTGTTCCAAATGAAATCGGTAAGTCAGCGAGGGCTCGGGAACGCCCCTTTCTGCACCCTTTCCGTAAGTCCGTACCGTTGGAGACTTTGGCTAAGAAATTGCCCACAATTCATTGCATTGTGGGCGTTACCGGAGGACGCCGACGCAGCTGGGGCCAGGATTTAAAAAGGCACGAGGCCACAAGCGTCTCCTCTTTCGCGACAGACTGAAAACATGACGGAGTTAATGGCAACGAAGCTTAAGAAGAAGCAGTTCATATGTAAGTAAAACGTAATGGTCATTGATGAAGACTGTGGCTGTGTCTCATTTCAGAGACCGCATCGTGATAAGCGCGCTTAACGGCGCTTAGCTGAGTGCACTGCCGTTTTGAGCCGTTTTACGCCGTTTTGCGCCGTTCTGTGCCCTTCCTGTGTCCCATTTCAGATACAGCAGCCATCGAACGGCGCATCTGACGCGTACGTGAGGTCACCACGCGGCACGAACGGTGTCCCGTTTGGCACAAAATACTAATTGCGCTTCAAATTCGGTCTCAAAACCACACTACCCCCGCCTCTTTTTCAAGCGTGCATGTATGCACGCTTTCGTGCCGTCGGTATCCCAGAATTCTTTGCGTGCCGCTGCACAGCTGTGCATTTCAGGTGAGAGGCTGGACTCGCTTGGAGACACAGCGCGTCTTCAAAGAAAATACAAGAAATCCAAAACCAGTAGACAGTCAGCTCAGGCTGTATGAGAGCATGATCTCTGAACTCACTAAAATCTGTAAACCAAACATTAGAGATTTAGAGACGAACTGATCCGCTGTGTTACAACTATCAAAAACATTAGAAATGAGAAAGCTGACAAAACTACAGCAGAGTATCAGGACAACATTGAGGTTTTTTTTTTTTTTTTTAAGATTTAGAGATTAAAGTTGTAAATTTAGGAGAATAAACTCATAAAGTAAATAAAGTCATAAAGCTGCTTTTGTGGAGGGGGAAATGACTGAAGTTGGTCATCTGCAGGGTTATCTGTGGATGTATCAGTGGGTCATTAAGAGAGATTTTGTGGTTTCTGAAGAAACAATCAAACTGATGATGATCAACATTTGTGATCCAGAGGGAGTCGAGCTCCGACGAGCACCACGTCTCTGACACCGGCGGTAGCCTACACCTGCAGAGACACCAACACCTTATTACTGCATATGGATTCATATCATAAACTAAAGCTCAATGTCATTCACGGATATTTACGGCTGCATTGACAGATATATCCTCAGCATATTCATTTATGCCCCCACAAAAGCAGCGATTTCCTTCAAGTACACCAATATTTTTCCCCCGTGGAAAAGACGTATTTCTCATATATTCTTTTTAAAGTCTTTATACTTATGACAATGTTATGCTGATGTGCCAGAGGATGAAGTATCTCCTTGTTTGTGAAACCTATACTGAAGCACAGTTCCTTCAAATGCTTCATGGCCCTAATTTTAACAAGTCTCTCTGAAATAACAGGTTATGACTTCATTCTCATAAATTAATGACTTTATTCTCGTAAATTCACGACTTAAATCTCGAAGTCCTTAAAGTCTTAAATCTCAATATGGCCCTCATACTCCTTCTTACAAAACAATCATTGGATGAATTGTGCTTGTATATATCTACTATTTTGTGTCTGTGCAAGGTCGCACAATTAAAACAATAAATGCTGCGCTCCGCGGGTTTCCTTTAAGTCAGTCGTGACGCGAGCCTGAGGGCGGGGACATTTGGCAACTCCACCAGGAAGCCCTCCGAAGGTCTCCAAATGTCCCCGCCCTCAGGCTTACGTCACGACTGATTAGAAAAAAAGCTGCGGAGCGCAGCATGTATTGTTTTAATTGTGCGACCTTGCACAGACACAAAATAGTAGATACATACAAGCCCAGATCATTCCCACAAAATTCATCCAATGATTGTTTTGTATGAAGGAGTATGAGGGCCCTATTGAGAAGGAGGATAGGAGATACTTCATCCTCTGGCACATCAGCATCACATTGTCATAAGTATAAAGACTTTAAAAAAAGAATATATGAGAAATACGTCTTTTCCACGGGGAAAAAAACTGGTGTACTTGAAGGAAATCGCTGCTTTTGTGGAGGCATAAATGAATATGCTGAGGATATATCTGTCAATGCAGCCGTAAATATCCGTGAATGACATTGAGCTTTAATTTATGATATGAATCCATATGCCATAATAAGGTGTTGGTGTCTCTGCAGGTGTAGGCTACCGCCGGTGTCAGAGACGTGGTGCTCGTCGGAGCTCGACTCCCTCTGGATCACAAATGTTGATCATCATCAGTTTGATTGTTTCTTCAGAAACCACAAAATCTCTCTTAATGACCCACTGATACATCCACAGATAACCCTGCAGATGACCAACTTCAGTCATTTCCCCCTCCACAAAAGCAGCTTTATGACTTTATTTACTTTATGACTTTATTCTCCTAAGTTTACAACTTTAATCTCTAAATCTTAAAAGAAAAAAACCTCAATGTTGTCCTGATACTCTGCTGTAGTTTTGTCAGCTTTCTTATTTCTAATGTTTTTGATAGTTGTAACACAGCGGATCAGTTCGTCTCTAAATCTATGATGTTTGGTTTACAGATTTTAGTGAGTTCAGAGATCATGCTCTCATACAGCCTGAGATGACTGTCTGCGGTTTTTGGATTTCTTGTATTTTCTTTGAAGACGCGCTGTGTCTCCAAGCGAGTCCAGCCTCTCACCTGAAATGCGCAGCTGTGCAGCGGCACGCAAAGCATTCTGGGATACCGACGGCAGGAAAGCGTGCATAAATGCACGCTTGAAAACATGCTAAGCGCGCTTAGCATTTTTTAGCATCTCGTGCCAAATGGGACACCGTTCGCACCGTCGTGACGTCATGCACACTTCAAATGCACCGTTCGACGGTGCAGAAGGGCACTTAGGTCGATGCGGTCTCTGAAATGAGACACAGCCTAAGTATTACCACAAATTTTATTCGATGTCCTGTGCTAAATTGACTATTCTCCTAATTTTGTTTGCATCAGATCCAATCCGATTAATATACTGTTTTGTGCACAAACAGGGACCGAAGCACAGACTGTGCGCTTTATCGAGTTACGCACAACGCATGACCACCTTTTTACAGGGGACAGGGGCTCAGCTGCTGAAGGATTTGAGTAAGTTAGACATTTTTATAAGCAAACTTGTGTTTGTGTGTGAATGAGTGACCCTTGATTTGTCATCCTTCTTTCTATTGTAAAAGTCAAGCTAGAGCTTAAGTGTGTGTGTGTGTGTGTGTGTGTGTGTGTGTGTGTGTGTGTGTGTGTGTGTGTGTGTGTGTGTGTGTGTGTGTGTTTATAGGGTATATGTATGTGTCTATATGCTGTAGTGGGTCCACAATTTCTTTTCTCATCAGTTTGATCCTAAAGGAGATGGGGTTGGTGGGGGAGGTGACCACCGCCCAGGCCTCCAAAAAGTGGGAGAACCTAAAAAAAAATACGGGGTAAATCCATTGTATTTGGTGATTTGGTCCCTGGGGATCACCTGGATTTGTGGACATGGGTGGTTTATTTTACACTGGTAAATCTTCATGAATGGCAGTTCTGTGAGTATAATTAAGTTTATCAATATAAAGATGTAATATGGTGTCCCTTGTACTCTCACACACAGGACCTGATATTACCCCGGACTGGGTCAGGGACAGAGGCTGGGGAGACGACGCCTGGCACCTGGCCATACTTTCAGTTAATGCACAAGGCGTTGGGGGACAAGGACTCAGTGAAACCACTGAACCTGATCTCTACCGCAGGGGATGTAGCAGGGAATCCTGAGCAACAGCCTGATGAGGAGACTCCCCATACCTCATCAGGCTGTTGCTCAGGATTCCCTGCTACATCTGATTCCCCACCAGCCACAGCCCCAGGAACATCGGGCACCCCAACACCTGGATCCTCCAAAAGAAAAAGAAATGAGGTTCTAGAATACATCCGGGATTACACAGAAAGGCAGGACAAGAGGCAGAGGGAGCTGGAAAAAAAGGAAGAGGAGAGAGAAGACCGTAAGGAGAAGCAGCTTGATCAGCTTATAGGAATTTTGGCCAAGTTGGCTGATAATTCAAAGTAGTTATTTTGTGTAGACTTGTCTTTTTTGTTTGTTGTCTTTTGAAATTAAAGAACATTAATACAATTGCTGTGTTATGTCTTGTATGAATGTTTAATATTTGTTCTAATGGACATGTGGGTTAGGAAATGTGGTTGAAGGTCAGTCCTGAGTCTGTGGCTTGCCTATCCATCACAAACAAATTACAGAGGCCAGTAAGTTAATTTTTTTTAGCTTTATTTCCACAACATGAATTTGTCCAAATGTAACTGATCTACTTCATTTTAAAAGGTAAATGATATTTGTGGTTGCGCTGTTAAATAAAAAGGAAATAACCAGATATTTGCATAATCTTGGTCAGCCAAAACGGTGTGTAACTGCTGGGGTGCAGATACGTGTTGACACAGGAGGTCTCTGATTTGGTTACCACTGCTCTCTCTGCCCCCTGGGTCAAGTGGAGGGAGACCAGGCTCGTCCGGTTCCTCTTCACGTTGCTCCTCCTCATCTGGAACATCTCCGTTGTCCAGGCAGATGTTGTGCAAGAACCCGCATGCCAAGGCAACCTCGGAGACAAAGGCTGGTCGGACCTCCAGGGCCTTGAGGAAGGTGGCCCGCCAGCGTGTCTTCATTTGCCCAAAGGCACGTTCAATCACGCATCAAGCCCTGCCATGCATTTTATTAAAGCGCTCCTGCATTGGCCCATCAAATGGCCTTTTGAATGGCACAATCATGGTGATGGGATGATCCATACAGGGGTAGCCAGCGTCTCCCAAAATAAAAAAACCAGGTGGTGGGTATGAGGATTGGACATAAACCGGGCTATTTCTCAGTATGCGTGTGTCATGGGCAGAACCGGGATATCCTACAAAAATGTCCAGAAATCTTGCTTTGGAGTCGCAGATGGCCTGGAGCTGGATGGAGTGGAAACCTTTATAATTGTAATAGCACTTTCTATTGTTTTTGGGTGGTTTTATACGGATGTGACAGCCATCAATTGCCCCCACAGCCTTGTTGAATGCCTGATGTCTTGCCAGTCTGGCAAAGCCTTGGCCAACTTCTTCCAATCTGTGTGTAGGTGGGAAGTGAATGACTGCTCCTGGCTTCTCTTGTTGCTTTGGCTGTTTTGTGGATAGCTCTGAAAACCGTGGTTTTGGGGATGTCAAAGGCGTCTGCAGTGACCTTATAAGACAACCCATGTGCTAGCCAGTAGGTGAACATTAGGAATTCCAGGTGCTGGCCCCAGCCATGGTCTCGCTCTTGATGGAGTATTCTGAGGAGACTAGTGAAGGACTGCCTGGAGAGCCTGAACTCAGGCTTCATGCTGCATTCAGGATCCAGGTACACCCTTAATACTCGAACATGGATGTTCCGCATCGTGTATGGTGGGCGCTGGAATGCCAAAACGAACAAGAATGCACTACATTAACATAGATACTGTATAAGATAATACACACACACACACACACACACACATATATATATATATATATATACACACACATACATATTCATATATATAAACACACACATATATATATACACACACACACATATATACACATATATATATATATATATATATATACATACATACACACACACATTATTCTTATAACAAAGACAATTGATTTTTACTTCAAACTTTTATCTGAATCAATACATTTTATTCTGAACTAACACTCTAAAGCAGTGATTACTTTCAGAAGCTAGTGCTTCAACCATTTAATCATTCAATATCACCTAACCTATCATTAATGCTGGTTTTATAATTTATCAATCTAATCATTATTTACCAATTACCTGTTGTCCATGTTCAAGAGCAAGCGTGTGCAAAAGGAGCGGAACAATGTTGGCCTTTCTTCTGCGATGTCGCTGGCCGCGAAATAAATCGAGAATGAAGAGGCCCAGAGAGGCAAGTGTCAGTCGCATCTTTGGTTGTCACGGCAACATTGTCGTCTGTCGTCAAGGTAACGTGGGACGTCACGAAGGGCTGTTCCATTGCCATGGCTGTTGACCACCTCCCAAGGTTCCAACAACCTGGGTGCATTGGTACCATCAATAAGTCAACATTTGCCTGTATGCTGGGAACTTGGACATCAGACAAGTAATGCCACTTCACTACATCTTCCTGGGCGACAATGTTGTCACTGGTCACAGGCATTTTTCTTTGGGTGAGAACTTTTGGGAGGCAGTAGAAGGTGTCACCATTGAGACCATACACCTCTAAACCTTTCAGCAAGGTACTTGGGACCACCTTCTCCTGTCCCATAGTGCGCAGAAGGAAGTTGGTCTGTCTTCAGTGTTCAGAACAAAATGTTACCAAACTGCCTGGGTCGAGAAAGGCATATGTTTGCATTATCTTGTCTCCTCTTGAGAATTTTACTTGGACTGGCAAAATGGACAACTTACTATCACCACTGCTGGTCCCAGTAAGACCACACGTTTGTGTTGAAGCTGTAGTGACAGCTGAAGTGCAAGTTTGCTTGATGGCTGGAGTGATGGTTGGAGTAACCTTAAAGACTCATTAGGCTGCTGCCTTGTGCTGGGATTAGGCCTGTAATTTTGAAGCATGGTTGGATGATTTTTTTCACAAACCTTGCAGGTTAGGCGCTTGTGGCAATCACCACTCATGTGACCGGAACACAAACATCCAAAACAAATCCCTTTTTGCTTTTAAAAGCGAATGACTTCTTGGTGCTTCTCACCTTTTAGCTGTGGGCACTCTGCCAGAGAGTGACTCTGCGAACAGAACAAACAAGCATGTCCAGGTTTCTCAACCTTGGAATCATGCATTATTCTGACAGAGCCAGAGTTTGGTTCTTTGGAGTCCAAATGTGTCACAGTTGTAGCAAAGCTGTTGCCTTTAGCGCCATTATATTTGAGTTGAGACTGCGACTTACTCCTGTTGCTCAATCCATCCTTGTTTGTTGGGCGATCTTGTTTATCACCGAAAAGTGGGTCAGCAAGAACTTTAACTTGTTGTTCCACAAACGTGGCAAGATCGGTGAAAACAGCTCTGCGGTTTTGTGGCTCCAGTAGCTCATAAGCTGTTTTTCTCCATTTTTCCCTAAATTTGTAGGGTAGCTTGGTCATGATCATGCGCATGTTGGTAGGCATATCAAGCTATGTCATGTGTTGTAACTCTGTCATAACATTACAGCAGATGCGCAGGAAAAGAGAATAGGCCTGTAATGCATTTACATCCTCAGATTTCACAGCAGGCCAAGTCAAAGCCTTCTCAATGTAAGATGAAGCAATATTAAATTCATTCCCGAAATGTTCTTGCAGAAGCTGCTTGGCCATGTCACAGCCTCTGACAGGCATCATGTGTTGGCAACTCCTTACCAGCTCTCGTGGTTGGCCTTTGGTGAATTGTTCCATAAAATATGAACAATCTGCTTTGTTAACCTTGGACTCAATGTTATGTTCAAATGCTCTTATGAAGCGCCGGTATTGCAAGGGGTCACCATCGAACACAGGAATATCTCTGGATGGTAGAGATATTAAGAGCTGTTGTTGTACCAAGGTGGCTGTGATTTCATTTTGATGTTGCATGATTGTACTTAAATCTCCTGATGGTGGCATGTGAGCAGGTTGATACAATGGCGCAGCAGCACCACCCTGTGGTTGCATTTGAGTGGCTTGATACCATGGTGCAGCAGCTTCATCCTGTGGTTGCATTGGAGGTGACTTTGTCTTTGATCTAACAACAGGCTCTTGCGCTAATGGAGTGAATGACTTTGCTACTGGATTTAACATGTTGGAAATTGGTTGAGGGCCAGTATGCTGTTCCTCATGTGACTTCTTTCCATTGAAGCTTTCTGACCGTCTCCCTCTCTCTGATGCAGAGTACAAAATAACCAGTTTTGCAGCGGATGCAGCCTGTTCAGCGTCCATTTCCAATTGCTGCTTTTTTCTCCTCAGCTCTTCTTCCTGAGCCTCCAGAGTTTGTCTCTCCGTCAGTGATGCTGCTTTCACAAGCAGTGCAGCCCTCTCAGCCTCTGCTTTGATACGTTCAGAGGCAGTACTTTTACCACTCTGCCTGCACGTGAGTTTTTACTTTCCACATTTGGTGCGCTGTCATCTGGTCGTACATCATCATTCACATCCTGTTGATAAAGGCACGTCCTCTGGGTGCACATAGCTCACATCACCCTTAGATGACAACCGCTGTTCAACTTGAAATTGAAAGCCCTCTTCCCTTGCTTTTTTTGCCCTTGTATGTATTTTTTGTTTATCAATTTCCTCCTGGGGCATAGGCATCACAGACATAACATCATTCTGTAGACCTTTTGCTGCTTCACACAGCCTAACATACTCACCAAATACACTCAGTACCCCTTTTACATCACAGTTTTGCATGAATACCTCCATCATTTTCCTACACTTTTTAGCCTTGTTAAATTTCTCTGATCTTTCATTTTGAAACCTTTTAATTGTCGCACACAAAACCTTGTATGTTGGTTTAGCTTCCCTTTTTCCCATTGTCCCAAAACTGTCCACAACCTGTTCGGGCTCCGAGGATTTGTGAACATTACTGTCCGTGTTAACAATCCGGAATAGTGATACGCCCGCTTCAGCTGATTTAATTCACGTGCACTACGCACAGTCATTTACCCACCAATGCATTGGATTTACATTCGAAAACTCTAAGTTGTGTGCACACAATTAAATGATGATCATCACTAAATGAGTACATCCTCAATCGCGCAGGGAAACATTCAGATCAAAAAGAGAAACCATCAATTGATGTCCTTAACGAGCAAAGTTTTCGACTTTGTGTATTGTCTTGACTAGAAAAATAAAACAAACAATAAACTACAAGCCAAGACGTGGCTGAAACTGGCTAAACATTGGAGTAACACGTTCATGGACCACTCAATAAAAAATTAGGCTAATAATCCACCCAAAGTTTATTTACAACACCCAATTTGACGGTCAAAAACTTGTCTGCTCTCACGAGTTACAAAACACTCACACACCTGCCTCTAATCGTTAAAGAGACAAGGAAACACTTCCACCTCACATGCAGGTGGAGCCATCTACTGGTCAACATCAAAATTACATGAACCCAAAATCCATACCGGATGAGAAATTTAAATATACTAATATGGAAAAAAAGGCAATACCATACAAATTGGCTCTAACAATAAAAAAAGGTGTTATCCAGTTTGAAAACCAAAATAATCCATCTACCTTTATCTGAAGATAATGATTCAATAATGGTACCTTTAAATTTGTTTCACAGAATGGATACACCTGCAGATTGTTGAGAGGCATGACAAAAATAACACTGATCACCCCATTTTCACAAACAACTTGAATTTTAGGTTGCCTGGTACCTTCACACATTGCAACTGTATGTAAGGCAGAAATTGTAGAGATTTGATGCCCATAATCATCTAGAATTCAGTAAATTTAATTCTGATTAATTACACTATTGGTTTGCATGAAATACGTGCTGTGAAACTGAGCTGGGCCAGAGCTGATCTGGAGGGGATTAATGGATCCAGGCCGTATCTGAGAAAGATAAGATGCTGTTTCTGGCCATGAGCATGAATTTGGGCCATACCTGGGATGGATACGAGGCTTTTAAACTAGAACTGGACCAATTCTGGGTCTGGTCTGGCACTGAGCTGAAATCAGGATGCAGAACGTTTTGGGGCCGTCACACATATAGACACTGGTCGGCATTTAGGCAGGAATTCATACTAGATTCAGGCCCAGATCCGGCCCTCTTTTTTTTTCTAACAGCTTTCTCTACCCCCTCTATGCTGTTGCAGATGGCCCTCTTCCTCCTCTCACTCGTGATGCCAAGTGCAGTGTATGCTCTGCAGAGGGACTGTACTTCAAAGCCTCTGGACCTGACCACAAAAGGCATGCACCTTGCCTTCCAGCTTTTGCTGTTGCAGTCGCTTACCGGACTGTCCTACACTGTAAGCCTGAAACTAGAGAGGATGTCCCAGCTGTGCAAGACCTCCTGCATGGTACTGGTGGCAAAGATCCCTCAGCCCAAAGACTTCAACCACTACAGGCTGGTGGCACTGACATTGCATCTGATGAAAACCCCAGAGAGGTTGGTGCTGTGTCATCTGCACCCCCTGGTGAGCTCATAAGTGGACCTGCTGCAGTACGTCTATCAGCCAGGCATCAAGATGGATGATGCTGTCATCTGCCGACTGCAGAGATCTCTCTCTCAGCTGAAGAGGACTGGGAGCACAGGGAGGATAATGTTCTATGATTTCTCCAGTACCTTCAACACCATACAGCCTGAGCTTCTGGGACAAGCTGCAGCACACAGGACTGGACCACCAGTCAGTCAGATGACTGCTGGATCATCTGACTGACTGGCCAGTTTATAAGGTCTCGTGACTGCGGGTCTGACACTGTTGTCTGCAGTACAGGGGCCCCTCAGGGGACAGTTTTGGCTCCTGTCCTTTTTGTTCTATACACGGCAGTCTTCACCCACCAAACAACAAGCTGCCACCTGTTCTCAGACGAACTGCCCAAATCTCCTAACCTACAGAGAGCTGAGCCTGAACTTTGTGGACTGGTGTCAGCAGAACTTCCTCCAACCAAGGAGCTGATGGTTGGTTTCCACAGGTGCAGACCGACCCATGGACATTCAGGGGAAGGACATTATGATTGTGGACTCTTAAAAGTACCTGGGTGTTCACCTGAACAATAAACTGGACTGGACTTACAACACTAACTCACTTTACAGGAAAGGCCAACATAAACTCCACCTCCTGAGAACACTGAGGTCCTTTGGTGTGCAGTGAGCCATCTTCTATGGAGTGGAGCAGCAGCATTGCAACTGCAGACAAGAATAGACTGAACAAACTGGTGAGGAAGGTTAGCTCTGTCCCGGGCTGCCCTCTGGACCCTGTAGAGATGGTGGGGGATAGGAAGATGATGGCCAAGCTGTTGTCTCTCATGTAAAATGTTACCCACCCCCGACAGATCACTGTAACAGCACTGGGCAGGCTTTTTCACCCACGGTGTGTGACAGAGAGAAACAGCAAGTCCTTCCTTCCTGCTCCAGTCAGACTGTTACCCAGTCCTGCTCCAAGTGGACCAGGTTTTTTTTAGCATAACTAATGGACAATAACTTCATGTTTCCTCAGTGTGAAATATTGATATTTCAATAGATAGGCAAGATATTTATTTATTATAGTTGCAAATACCTACATTTTTCAGGTATAACTCAATGTGCAATGATAGTATGTACACTTTTTTGTTCGCTGTTCACTAAACTGTTTTAGTTTTTTGTTGTTGTTGCTTTCTCTGTATTTTGTATTTCACTTTTTTTTTTTTGCATAGGTCTAAGTCAGGGGTCAGCAACCTAAAACACTCAAAGAGCCATTTGGACGAGTTTCCCACAGAAAAGAAAACACAGGAAGCCACAAAACCCATTTGACATCTAAAATGAAGATAACATTGCATATATTGTTTTTTTTTTTTTACCTTTATGCAAAGTTTATAAAAAACTGTAGTGAGTTGCATTTATGAAATGAATGAACTGCTGCAGAGAAAAAGAAATGTTATTTCTGCAGGCAAACAAAAATATTTTGAACAGTTAGAAATAACCTGAAAGACCCACTTGGATGAAAATCATGTTTTTCTTGTTGTCTACATGTTCAAATTTCATTTTCCTGATGCTACAGGACATATCATAAGTAATATAAGTGCAAAATTGCATTTCTGAGTATTTCTGCATTTAAATCACTGTGAATCTAAAAATAATAGCTGATTAAAATGTGAAATTTACTTGCTTAATGTGACTTTCGCTCCTGAACCTCAGCGCACAGCGTCTCCACATCCAGGCTGTGTGACATCACATTTATCTTTACACAGGTTTTTGGTTTCCCCAAGTCCACAGTGATGATGCATATTTTGAGTGATAAAAAATTTGAACATGGTTTATTTAATGTTACAAGAGCATTAAAATCTTTAAATTTAGAATTACAAAAAAATAATAATTAGAAAATGAAAAAATACATTTAAATTAAATATTTATTAGCTGTTTTCCAAATCCACAGGGAGCAGCAGCTTTGGGAAGAAAGAGCTGCATGCGGCTCCAGAGCCAGAGGTTGGCGGCCCCTGGTCTAAGTAAACCTTTTTATACTTGCAGTTACACTGTAAATTTCCCCACTGTGGGATGAATAAGGGTTTAGCTTCACATGAGTTTATTTTTACAGTTAATGAATGCGGCCCACTTCAGTGGCTGTGTGTGTGTTGGTCTTAAAATTCACTAGGAATAGAAGCTGGGCAGGTTTTTTTTTTTTTCTTTCCTTAGACCAACAACAATCAGGTTTAGGGTCTAAAGTCTGCAGTGTGGTGCAGTGCTTTCCTGCTCTTTTCCTGGCACATCTGTGAGATGGGTATAAGCATTGAATGCTGGTTCATAAATCTGCAGAATTACTGCCACTTAGTTTGAAAAATGTCAGTGATTTTGTGGATGTTGTGAATATAATTTTTTTATTGGCACAGAAGGGCTGTCGACATAAGTATTTCCCCCCATCTCTTACACCATGATGCTACCACCAAGACACATCATATCTGACATGCCTTCCAAAGGTGCCCTCAGATTACATGCGAAGTGCATAGTCAAGTTAAAATGACAACCTTGACCCACCTAAACACAGATACAAACCAGTCATGATCATGTGTCAAAAACAGTCATTCAAGGCTTACCATTTTTAATGTAAAGCACACAGGATGCTAATTATTACTAAATTCTGTCCAATACTGTTGGAATGTCCTAAGCTTTAAATCACTGATGACGTTACAGTGCTGTGCCTCTTGCATAAATGTATACACATAATATTTTGAAGCTTACTGACTGTGCATTTTGTTTGGAGAGATCTTTTAGGTATAACATTAACTTGTGCATAAACATAGCTTGATCAGTGCCTCATGAGTATTTTCTCTGTGTTTTTAGGGGCACAGTGGATAGGGAGAAGTTAAAATGTGCTGGTCTGAGCCAAGCCTCTTTAGCAGGGATGCTAAAATTTTTAAATCAAATTTGATTTTTGATTCAAAATTTTATTCCATGTAAATACAAAAGGCCTCCCTGCAGGATCACCTACCTCTTGATGGGAATAAAGGCAGTCAATTCCATGCCCCCTTAAAAGCAACAAACTGTAATGCATTTGAATACTATGACCTTATTTAATTTTATAAATTTCCATTGTCCTGTTCCCAAGAGCAGTATTATTGTAGCCCAGTACCACCAGTATACTCAGCACTCATTGTGGGAGATTACAGAACACCTTTTTTATTACAATTGATCATACTTTTGAATTCTACAATTTTCCAATGACACCAGAATTATTCACCTTTAATTCCCAGGTGAATGAAGACCTAAATGACAAAGAACATTTTTAACAACTCACTACAAATTTTACAGAATAGACAATCATTAATTGCAGCATTAAGCAGACCTTGATTTTTAAATGCCAATAAGACACTACCTGCAGAGTGGTTGTAGTAAATCTTCTGATGATATCATTAAAGAAGATGGTGTTTGTAAATGCTAATGAGGAGCCAACTCTGAACAACAAATCATTTTCTCACAAATGAGGGATATAATGGAAAGTTTAAGCAGGTGGGTGTTCAGATCCACCGAACATGAGATTTATTATCGAAAAAACCTGTATTCCACCAGTTGAAATCCATTCCTCTTAATCAACATTATGACAGACAGCATTAATCCATTATAAAGCAGGAAGAATGGGGGCCCTATGAGAGTTTACTCTCCTTCCATATGGCTTTATTTGAGTGTGTGTGTGTGTGTGTGAGAGAGTCACACAGGAAGAGGATCATTTGCAGTGTTGACACTCAGAATTAATTACACCCAGTGAGGGCAAAGTGTTGGTGGCCCCTTCTTCTGGCCTTTCTTTGAATAATTGCCTGTTGGAGCAAAGTCATGTGTATAGGAGGGGGGCTTCATGCCATGGCACTCAGTCACACAATGGCACCAATTGCTCATTAGGTATGTTGGTTATCGTTGCTAGGTCGTGCATACCAAAGAGGAAGACAGAACAGAGGTGACAGAGAAAGGAATGCTGAAGGATTAAAGGGGCAGCTGGAGGGAGCTGGGTGGAGGTGTGACAGAGGCAAAGGAGATACAGAAAGAAGAACAGATAAAAGTGGAAAGACCCGAATCTGGGTCCTTTAGATTCAGAACAATTGCACAAGGTCTGCTACAACAACACCATCTTTTCTGTGTTGAATACCAAAACTGTTGATTTTGATACTGACACCAAGTTTAGTCTGAAAATACTCAACACTATCATAAGATGGACCTGAAATTCTACATGTTTGATACTTAATCACTGGATCACATGTAGGATGTCAGCATAAAGTCATAATTGATGTCACAGTGGTAAAGACAATATCTGTCTCATGAAATTCCTACATGTCTCTGTTCATTCTAAGACACTGAAATGAACAACAGATACATGTCTTTATAAATACTGACCGTGTGAATGCTCCCTTCTTTGCTGATACTGCCACAGGTCATTTTTCATACTTTCAGTCCAGAAAATGCTGCCTCCTCAGTCACTTCCTACACCAGAGCTATAATGAACTATTTGCCCTAAATTAAGTGAAGAATATTGGGGAAATACTTCTGTTGTTGAAACTCCTCTGTGTGAGCGCACACAACAAAGCAATAATTAAAGAAGAAGGCTGAGAAATGTAGAGATTTGGGATTTCTTGTCAACATATTCTGCCAGTCAGATGCTTAAAGCCATTCCTTTGGAGCCATGTGGCACTCTGTGCTTGTTCAGTATTAATGAGGGAGGGCCACAAAAGAGGACGCACACTCATAATGGAACAAGACCGACAAAAGAAAGAAGACAGACAGGGAGGGGAGAAAACAGAGAAAAAGGAATAGAAAAGGAATGAGCGAGACAATGATGTGCAGGAGGGAGGAGGAGGAGGTTCACGCCTGGCTGAGCTCTTTATCTGAGCTCTCACCTGAACAACTGCCGTCTATCTTCCCTCCAGACTGTCAGGGATGACAATGACAGCACCGCCGCTGTGGCCAAAAATACCACAGCACAAGACAACAACAAAAGTGTCAACAAAACAGAGCGGTGGCTGATGGGAGATTTCTCCATGGCCCTTTAGACTTTTGGGTGATAAAATCGGCCCAGACCCTGCAGGTGCTTCAAAGTCCATCAAGCAAACCAACAAGGAGGATGAAAAGGAGCCAGAGGACTCACGGGAACAATGTCACAGAGCTTGAACTATTTGATAGTGATTTTAGTCGTATGATACTTTTTCAGACTTGTAATGATTTTCCAAATTGTATGAGGTTTGCCTTTGGTTTGAAATAAAGTCAATGTCTATTAGTTTGAGTCATATTTTAGTCTCTTTTGAGCAGTTTTAGTCCAGTTTGTCCAGTTTTTGGTCAGTCTGGCTCATGCTGACGACAAATTGAAAACATTCTTGTGTAAATCAATAAAGTCATTACATGGTAGTCATTACTTATGTTCTTCCTCATTTACTTAGTCCATCAGTTATTGGTATCATTGTTTAAGAGGGATTAACAGGAACTCTGATGACGGACCTTAACTAAAATTGTAATCTCTCAAAGTTGTTGTTGACACATAATATAAATGAGAACATAATGCACCGGAGGAAATTCAACTACAATGAAGTAGAAAAAACATGGTCCTGTTGGGCCATTCTATTTAAAGTCTCACATACACAAATATAGAAGCAGCCTCCATGTGAATAAGAGTAAGTGTTCTCCAAGGATCACTAATAACAGGAATTAATGAACATGATAATTTGTTAAGCCTTTTTACAGCAAAGAATATGAACAGTATGTTTGGCAGGCTCTCTGTCAGTGAAAATCCATTCACTCTGCGTGATCTTGTGCGAACGCAGCTGGTGGAATTGCTTTTTCACCGTGGTGCGATGTTTCAGCAGAGCTCAACTGAGAAATTCTGCACGTTCAGGGCGAGAGCAACAAACCATCATCACTGCATCCATTTGGCCATATTCTTCAAATCAGTGCCTCATAAAGTGGGTTCTGGGCCCCTCAGCAGTTCTTGAAAGGTTCCCAGGGAGGATAATGAAGTGTGTTATCCTTCCAGCTGTGAAGCTTTCCAGTAAATCCTATCTGACAACAGGATTCCTCTCCAACAGGGCTTTCTGGGTCCAATGCATATCTGCTGAGAAGTCTTAGCCAACATCATGGATGGCATCCCCGTGCTCTTAACATCTCACCGTGCCCCATTTCATCACGACACAAAGCGTGCCATGTTCAAGCTCATTTCCATTCCCAAGCTCTCCCACTGTGATTTCTGGAAATGTTTTTTCCCTATAAGCAAGACCAACTCAGCGAGATTCCACAGTCCAGCCAGCATGCTAATTTCACAAACCCTGAATATCATAGAAAGACGCTGCACTGTATTCTGCCTGAGCTGACAAATAAAAAGAATAATTTAGGTACATTTCCAATGTTGGCATATTAAGGTGCTGTTGCTGTGTGAGTCTCTCTTTGGTCTCTATTTGGTGAAAAATCAAAGCATTAAGAATTGTTTACTTGTGCGTTAAGGTCACAGACTGTATATAAGATGGACAACGTGGTTTCGCCTTCCGCCTGTAAACGGATTTGAAGCCAAAAAGCTCTGTATTTCCGGGTTTTCTCCACTTCCTTGAAACCAGAGCTGTGCAGTAGCGTTGTGCGCATTCGGCCGTGCAGTCGCAGAGAGTCCCTGTGATGATGCTCGGCTCAAACAGCGTATCCCCCGGGTGAGCTACGCAATCCCTGAACGCCCATAGGCTGTACCAGGTGTCAATCATAGAAAACATGAACCCCCTAATAACTTTTAAAAACGGAGCTGTACAGAAAAAAGAGGACTTGGGCACAAACCAGTCTTACTGTAACTATATGTCAACATTACAAGCAGGGGGGAGAAAAATGTATGTTCTGTGTAATAAATTTCTAAAGTTTGTCCACAGCCCCATAAGCTTTGCCGGCGGAGGCGGGATTTATGACCTGTACTGCAGCCCACCATCAGAGGGTGCTGTTCTCAGAGTGGCTTCACCCAAAGAGGAGGCAGACTCTGTCCATCTTATATACAGTCTATGGTTAAGGTACAATGATGCAGGCCCTGACAGCAAAATGAAAAGGGAAATAAAAAGGGAAATAAGAAGACGTTAGTGAGGTACAAAGACCTCCCATAAGGTAGGTCATTACAGTCAGGTGACTTTGTTGGGTTCAGATAAAAAGTTTAAAGAAAGTCCCCATGTGGTGGAACACAAAGGCTACATGACGAAGTTGTTTCAAACCCTGACCTGACATTTTCTTCTTTAACATTTTAAAAAATAAACATTGGCAGACTCACTCTTGTGGTGCATCAAATGATGGTGCTGGTTACTGGAAAAAAACGCAAGACCTAGTCCACACTCAGGCAGCCTTTTTTAAGTTCACAAAATTCAGGTCAATTTGAGTTGTCAAAAAACACTTTGAGAGGTTCAGGTTTAAAAATCCTTATTGGAGCAGTTTGAACAGTTTATGCGCTGATGTGGAGACATGAGTTTTTTTTAAAAACAGAATAAAAACCTGATATTTGAAGAAAAGAAAAAAACGCTCTTCCTCTAATTTTATTTAAAAAAAAAATAAAACCCTGTCAAGAATTGTGTGTGAACATGCTTAGATGAACTCAGTAATTTTTTGACTGTGCGTCACAATGGCAGTACAAAGCCAGCTTTGTCACGGCCACAAGTGGGGGGGCAGGAAAGCCTGAGGATGAGGCCTCATGAGGAAAAAGTGGCTGCAATATTAGAAGCAACACTTTCTCACATCCTACCAGCACATGACACGGATTCAAAGCACTGCATTGTTCTTGCTGAGTACAGCTAATACAGCATGAAGTTGCTGCTAAATTCACAAACCATACATCTGTTTGTCACCTCACATTCAACTTTTACACACAATAAGCAGGCTGAACACTGAGTTACAGAAATTCGTGTCATTTGGTGTCTCAGATAATATGGAAACTGGGTGGAGCAGGAGTATATGTGCCAGGGAGGGTCAAGAGAGGGAGAGGCGGATCAGGGAACTGGGGCAGGTAAGTGGTTGGCCATGCCCTGTGCTGCACCCTGGCCTTTAAGTGCGAAAGTATTACAAAGAGAGTGATCTCATCTGTAACAAATAACTGAAATTCTTGGTGAAATAGGTTATGCATTTTAATATGGAAACAAATAATGTGCCCATCCAGCGCTGCATTTTCTTTCCTGAGTGAATAAGGTGGGGCTGTGGCTTGCTTCGTGTGCATCATGGGTATTGGTAACTCGACAGTTCCTGATGTCCATGAACATCATCAAGTCACATAAGTAAAGAATAATTCCCATCTTACATGCTATCTTCTTTTGGAGTACTGGTTTTCAGTATGTTCCCTTTTTGAAGTCGAAAATATCCAGATTAAGGCGCTGACTTCCGAAAGTTCAGCAGAAGTTTATTCTGTGATATTTGTTCGCTGCATTTTGGCATTTCAAAAGAACAGAGTTTGTAAATTAGCTTGCATGTTCTCACTGTTAGTCCGGAGTTTGCAGCAGGGTCTTATTTACTCACGTCACAACACTGATTTTTATTTGTGCAGGAGTGTGCGTGAACAGCATTCTAAAACATGCTCACTGTTTCAAAAAGCCCAAATCAAATCTTTGTGAAAATACAAAAAATAATATCAGGTTAATGCACTCTGTTCTTATCAGACATCCAGAATAATGAAGAAACTTGCATTTTAAGCCCTCCATTTGTGGAAGATGAATTTGCGGTAGAGACTTAACCCATCTTGAGCCACAGTCACAGAAACTCTGGTTTGGATTTTCCTTTTCTGTCTTTTCTTCGTCCTCCAACCAGTGCACCCACCGAGGACTCTGTTCTGTATGTGCAAACACTCTAAAACAAGTAGATGTACCCATTATGTTGCACAAAAGTCAGATACTTTGGGTTCAGGTCCTCCTCCCACACATTTACACTCAGTGATGTGGACCATCTGACACACACACACACACACACACACACACACACACACACACACACACACACACACACACACACACACACATAGAGTTTGATCTTGTCATGCTTGGGGTGGAATCCTTCAGTCGCTGTCTGAATTTACCCCTGCTGACTGGCTCACAGGCTGCAAATCAAAGAATCAGAGGGAGGAAGAAAAATCAAAGGGAAAAGCAGATGAGAGAGGGGTTAAAAATCCTCTAAGCGTCCAAGCTTACCCAAAAGCAAGGCCGGGGGGATGGGGGTGGAGTAGGACAAAGGGACGGGGGACTGGTAAAAAGCAAAAACTGAGTAACTAAGAAGATGGACTCATTGAATTTCCCTTTGGGGATAAATAAAGTTCTTCTCTAATACAGGTCAGTTAAAGAATAACTTCACATCCAATGGTTATTCTTTCCACCCAGCTGCTTGTTCAGTACTTGTTTGTAGTAGCAGCAGACTAAGCAGGTGAGCCACAATGTCTCTCTGCAAGGAAACATTTCCGAGCTCCTCCTGGGGGATCAAAAGGTGTCTTCAAGCCTAAGGAGATATATGATCAGGCAAACAAGCTCTCGTTCCACAGCCTGGACAACCTCCAAAGGAAAGCACCCTGGAGGCATCCTTATTAGATGCCTGTGCCTCCTCTGCACACGTTACTGCAAAGAAGTCTGTTTAATTTACATGAAAAGAATATGGAC
The DNA here is from genome assembly GCA_962446985.1 of Xyrichtys novacula. NCBI lineage: Eukaryota > Metazoa > Chordata > Actinopteri > Labriformes > Labridae > Xyrichtys > Xyrichtys novacula. The sequence goes on from OY660869.1 coordinate 2,238,634, forward strand.
ATCAGTTACTCATACTAAAGTTAAAGTACAAAACAATAACTTCATTGATCCCAAGAGGGAAATTAACTTGTCTGGAATCGCGTGTCATCTGTTTATAAGAGAATTGTAAAGTCTGATCTGGATCTGAAGTGGGTGATCCTTGTAGCCTTCACCTTCCTCATTGTAGATCTCTCCACCTTGTCCTTCACTGAGTCCAGCTTGAATCCACCCACAGAACCAGCTTTTTTCACCAGTTTGTTAGACGTCTTGCATCTTTGTGTTTGATGCTTCCTCCCCAGCAGACTGCAGCATAGAACAGAACACTGTAGACACCACAGACTGATAAAACATCTGCAGCGTCTCACTGCAGATGTCTATTGATTGGAGTCTTCTCAGGCAAAGGCAGGCGCTTCCACCCCTTTCTGTAGATGGAGTCTATATTCTTAAACCAGATCAACCTATTATCCAGATGTACATCTAGTGCTCTATTTTCGTGCCCGCCGGCAGTGGTATTTTCGTCTGGCAGAGCCCGGTGCACAGCCAGTTTGGCATTTTCATAGACTGAGGTGCGCCAAGCTGGGCGTGGTGGCACAGTAGGGGGAAGTGTCAACAGAATCAGCTGGTGCACAGATATTTTTGTGCTCGCCGGCGACGAGGAAAGTGTGCTGAAAGCTTGCTGATTCAAACCTGGTCAGCTTTCAGTGCAGGCGGAGCGCAGCTGGTCTAGTGGCATTTCAGTAGACCGGTGGCGTAGTGCGCATATGTCACCGATGCCTCACCGGCAGGTTTCCACAGTGTCAGGCACATTTCAGTGCAATAACTAATCAACAACAGCCAATATTCTGAGTCAGCAAATACATTTAGATCTATATAGATATATTATGATCTATATCTGATCTGATGAGCGTGTTTGGCATTTGGATATTAAGACAGCTGAAACCGCATTAAATTAAATTAAATATCCAGTAAACAGTCACACATGATGAAGTTTACAAGATATTTAATTTGTCTCCCCCCTTATTCCCCTTCTTCCTTAAATATTTTTTTTATTGGCTTTTTATACTGCAAATACATACAACACATTCAACAAGGCTGCAAACCGCAGTCACAATATACATGAGAAATAGAGCAACAGTAACAATATAACGTACACGTATAAAATGAAAAATGTATTAAAAAAAAAATTAAAAAAATAAATAAATAAAATAAAATAAAATAAAATTACAAAAAATATAATGACATCGATAACAGAAAGTAAACATAAAGTGTACAGATTTAAACCTGTTACAGAGATTGTGAGTCAATTAAGTAGTAGTCTCAGTGTCCCTAGCTGGGAACTCCAGATTAAAGTAGTTCAAAAACGTCTGCCAGACATTGTAAAAACTCTGGGTTGATCCCCTGATTGAGTGTTTCAATTTCTCAAGTTTCAAATGCGCCATTACATCCCCCACCCAGCGCCTGTGCGTGGGAGGCCTAACTGATTTCCAGTTACACAAAATAAGGCGCCTAGCTAGTAGGGATGAGAAGGCGATGGCATCCGACTGTACCCTAGATATCGCCACCTCAGCAGGGGCCACACCAAACAATGCGATTTCAGGGGCAGGGCCTATGTCTTTGTTGCAAATATAAGAGAATGTGTCAAAAATTGAGGACCAAAACTGTACTAGTTTTGGACATGTCCAAAACATGTGGTAGAGGGTGGCCGGAGCCTGGCAGCATCGGGAGCAGGTTGGATCCACATCTGGGTATATCCTGGCCAATTTAGTTTTAGATAAATGTAGCCTGTGGAGCACTTTGAACTGGAGCAAACCATGTCTGATACAAGTTGAGCTTGAGTGTACTCTCCTAATTGCACCTTGCCAGGAATCATCCGAAACTTCAAATCCCAGTTCCTCCTCCCATGCTGCCCTAATATTATTAAGTGAAGGAGAGGTGATCAAATGAATACTCTCATATAGTCTGCTCACTCCCCCTCTTTGGTCCGGATCCCCACTCAAACATTCATCTACCCAGTCATTCCGTGAGAGTGACGGAAAGGAAGGAAAATGCTTCCGTACAAAAGCGCGCACCTGAAAATATCTTAATGAATGTGATCTGGGAATATTATATTCACTCACAAGCTGCTCAAAAGACATGAACACACCGTCCTTAAAAAGATCCTTCACCCGTTTAAGACCATTCCTGAACCATAACTTAAACGCTGTGTCCATGAGTGAGGGCGGGAAGAGTGCATTAGCCGAGATTGGGAGAGAGGACATAGCCTGTCTATGTTTGAAGTGGGTCCTGAATTGAGACCATATTCGTAGTGAGCCACTCACAATAGGGTTGTTTGTAAGACGCTGTTTACTGAGTGGTAGTGGCGCACATACTAAAGAAGGTAGGGACACAGGGTAGGTAGCATGTTGTTCCATTTCAATCCATACAGGTCCGTCCCCTTCATAAAATGCAGAGACCCAGTATGACAGTTTATAGATATTAGCCGCCCAATAGTATTGTAGAAAATTCGGTAGTGCTAAACCTCCCGCCTCTTTCTGTTTCTCAAGATGCGCCCTCCTTATCCGTGGGATGGTTTTATTCCATACAAAGACGGATATGGATTTATCTATCTCTTTAAAAAAGGACTTTGGGATAAAGACCGGCACTGTATGAAACAAGAATAGGAACCTGGGCATAATTGTCATTTTAACAGAATTGACTCTGCCGGCAAGTGATATGGGCAGTGATGACCAACGGACAAGGTCCTGTTTGGCCTTCTCTAGGGCTGGTTTAAAATTTTGATTGAATAGATCACTATATTTACGGGTTACTGATACGCCTAAATATGTAAAAGTGTCACGAGTTTCCTTTAGTGGATATATGTTGAAGGACATCTGTTGAGCGTGGTCATTTATAGGGAAGAGGAGACTCTTAGTAAGGTTGATTTTGTAGCCTGATATTTCCCCAAAGCTAGAGATAATTTTTAATGCCTTCGGAATAGAAATAGAAGGGTTGGACAGATAGAGTATCAGGTCGTCCGCGTATAAAGACAGCTTGTGAGTTTGCCCCCCCCTATCAATACCCCTGATCTCCCCAGTACTCCTTAGTGCAACTGCTAGCGGTTCAATGGCCAGGTCGAATAATAGCGGGCTCAGGGGGCAGCCCTGTCTGGTCCCCCTACATACAGAAAAATACTTGGAAATTATCTTATTAGTGCGGACCGAGGCCAGCGGCGCAGTGTACAGGACTCTTATCCAGGAACAAAAGACTGGATTGTGACTTATCCGGAGAATAAAGAATATTAAAAAGCCTACGTACATTGCTAAAGAGCTGCCGCCCTTTAATAAAACCAGTCTGGTCTGGGTGCACCACTGTATGTATGACAGACTCCAATCTACTAGCCAGAACTTTCGTTAAGATCTTGTAATCGCAGCAAAGTAGGCTTACAGGACGATAAGATTCACATTTCAGGGGGTCCTTTCCTTTCTTAAGAAGGACGGAAATGGTGGCCTGGGTCATTGTAGGGGGGAGCGTCTCATGCTCAAGTGCTTCAGCATAAACATTTTTTAGAAGAGGGATTAGTTTGTCTGAGAATCTTTTAAAAAATTCAATCGGGAAGCCGTCCGGCCCAGGGGCTTTACCGCTCCTCATCCGTTTGATTGCCCGATCAATTTCCGCTGCTGAAATGTTGCTATCCAAATCTGTCCTATCCTGTTGACCCACTGTTGGAATTCCGAGACTATTGAAAAATTGAGCTAACTTAGCCTTATCGCAATTTTCAGTGGCATAAAGGTCCTTGTAAAATTTTCTGAATTGCTCATTTATGCCTCTTTGATCTGTGGTTATCCCATCTGGAGTGTTAATCTCTGCAATAAGTCCAGCCTCTGCAGATTGTCTTAGCTGATGGCAAAGTAACTTGCTGGCTCGTTCCCCATGCTCATAAAACTCTTGACGAGATCTGAGATGAAGTTCCTCAGCCGCTCCAGACGAGAGGGTGTCAAATTCTGTTAGCAAACCTATTCTCTCCCTACTAAGGTCAGCAGATGGAGCTTCTGAATTTTTACGATCAACCTCATTTATCAAAGAGATGAGCTCGTTAAGGCGTGCTGAGCGTCTTTTGTTCATACTTACATTATAGGATATTATCTGGCCGCGTAAATAAGCTTTCATCGATTCCCAGAGAATGCAGTGTCTTGTCTCTGGCGACTGATTTGTTTCTAGAAAAAAATCAATTTGTGCTGATAGGAAGTTAACAAAATCTTCACAGGTGGCTCTGATTTTGATGCCATTATTGGAATTTATGTTGTGATCTGTGCGCACAACCCACCTTTGTCACGTGAGGTTTAAATATATGCAACTTCATGTGATTGTTTTTCTTTGTGGAAAAGGGTGTTTGTCTTACCAGTGGGTCCAACCTAATACACACCAAATCCATCTGTGCTTATTTGAGACAGTGTGAAGGACGCCTTCTGTAGCGCTTACAGTGACACTTGTTGAGGAGCTGCCTTCTGTCGCCATCATGTGGCATTGCTGTCTTCAGACATCTCTTGATCTCTTTGTCTACTGCACAAAAATTGTAAGACGCCTCACCGGTGGCGGATTTAAAGGTAAGGAGAGGCGCTGATGTGATTGGCGAATACAGGTCTTGGCTGTGTTAAACCACTCCACGCCTTATCTCCTCCCCCTCTATGACTTATGCCGCTGGGAGAAGCTGAGTTAGGGAGGGGGGATACTTACGCCGGGCTGCGACACTCACCAAAATACCAAATACGTGCCTTGTCTGCGCAGCAGCCCTGACAAACACTGCGCCTGCACAACGTTACCGGCGCGGCACAAAAATAGAACCCCTTGAGAAGTCTATTACCATTTCTTTTGTCTTAGAGGTGTTGAGGAGGAGGCATTTTTTGTGACTCCAGTCACTGAAGGCTCTTATCAGATCTCTGTATTCAGCTTCTTGTCCATTTCTTATACATGTCACAATACCAGTGTCATCTGAGTATTTCTGGATGTGGCAAGACTCAGTACTGTATTTGAAGTCTGACATGTACAGTGTGAACAGGAATGGCATCAGCACTGTCCCTTGCAGAGCCCCTGTACTGCTCATTAATGTCCCAGAAACACAGTTCCCCAGCCTAAACTGTGGCCTTCCTGTCAGGTAATCTGTGATCCAGGAAACACAGGAAGGATCCACTCCCATCTCTGTGAGCTTGTCTTTTAGTATGGTGGGTTAGATGGTGTATGCACTTGAAAAGAATGTGATCCTCACATAAACTCCAGGTGATGTGTGAAGTGAGGACATTTTGTTTTTGGTACTGGCACAATGCAGGATGTTTTCCACAGAGTAGGTACCCACCCCAGTTGTAGACTCAGGTTAAAGATCCTGTGAAGAGTTGACACAGTTCTGCAGCACAGTCTCTAAGCAGCCTTGGACACAGGTCATTGGCATTGATGTTGATTTATTAATGTTTTATTAGCTAATGGTGTTTAAAACCTTGGATTTCTGTAAACAATGCATGAAAGTCAAAACCTAAAACTTGGTCTGATGTTTTATGTGATTTCATTCCAGCATCCTTACCAGTGGCGGCTGGTGAGAAAAAAAATAGGTGGGGCTGAAGGTTTGGAAAACAGAGCCCTGTAGGGGGTCTGGGGGTATCCTCCCCCGGGAGATTTTTTATTTGTTTTCAAAGGTAAATGAAGCATTCTGGTGCTTTCTAAGGAAATAATTAAGGAAACATACTGTGGTGAGACGCCTCCTCCTTTTGTTTTATTTTGGTTGGACTTCCTGTTTTTTTTTGTTTTCCTGGTTTGGCTTGACTCTTTTCCAGAGCTCCCTCCCCTCCCTGGTCGCTGAGGCTGAGTGAGACTCCACACCTGCTCTACATCTGCAATCAAGGCACTTTAAGAAGCCAGCAGCCTTCAGTCTCAGCGCCTGAACAATTTTATTACATTTGATATTTCAGTTGAACTGAATTGAAACTTAACAAATACAGGGTTCCCACTCTGTTATAGAAATCATTTTCCAGGACTTTTCCAGGACGTTTTCATCCTGCCTTAAAAATTATTGATTTCTATCATTGTGGCATGAACATTGTCAGTTAGCTTTCTTTTTAGTATGGCTTTTATGTCTCACTATAATACATGTATGGTTTATATTAGGTTTTAATCTTTATATATTCTACTTTTCTACAAACAGATTTTGTTGACTGACTGTTTCAGCCGCTGAAATTTTATTTTGCCAGCTTTATAATTTCTTTTTGTCACCATTAATTTACACGGGAAACAGAAAAGAGCCTTACTCTTCAGACTTACAGTAAGCCATGCTTTTCGCCTATACCATGCTCTCGAAAATGTCCGCGTATATTGTCTGCTCTTCTCGGTGGTCACTTGCTGAGCGACGACGTCTGGTCGATCTTGACGAGCTCTTCCAGCTTTAGTTTGTCCTGCAGAGTTCTCCTCCCAAACTGGACCTATTTGATGGACAGCACAGTGTTCTCCAGTAAATCCCTCAGTAGGGGGTTTGCGGTCGCCATTCCTATGTCCTCTGTCATTAGCAGCCAAGTGCAGAGAGAGGGGCGGACCGGCTCCAAGTAAAAGCAAGCTACGTCAGACACACATTGTAACTATGCGTCTGTTTGTGGCCAATCTGGTTATGAATGTGCTTACATCATTTAAATTTGGGATGCTGGGGCGCTCGTCCCTGGCGCCCATTAGGGATTTTTATTATGTGGCTAGGATAAGCTAACTTTTTAATGCAGATTGTGATCTGAGCATGCGTGAGAGCGCAGAAAGGTTGGGCGCTGGCCCGTAGCGCCCCTAACGCGAATGCAAAACTGTGATCTGAGCATGCGTGAGACAATAGACGTTCCGAGTCCGCCCCGACGCTGGGTGGAGAGATCGCTAACGGACTGAAATACACATTTAATGGGATGATTAATATAATAGCGCCATTTCCTTACTTTGAGAATAATTTTCAGGGAGACAGCAGACATCTCTTTTTGCTCACGCAGCTCAGGCGGGGCTCCGCCCGCATCGCCCTTATATACCGGCCGCCAGTGATCATTACCCTGTCGAAGGGCGTCAACATTAAAATGATGACTGTCCACGTATTTGCTGCTTAAGTTGTCCTGCCCAGAGCACGACCCTCTCGGCAGAGTTTCCAGACAAAACATAACTTACTCTTTTTTCCTGAACATGACTGAGATCTGTTGACTTTACATCCCTTGAGATAACAAGAGCTCAACATGACTGATGTATGATGAGGAATAAAAATAAATTGTGTAATACATTTGTACTTGATATATTAAAATTGAATGACCCCTGTTTTCCCCTTTTTTCAGTGTATTTGTGGAGAAGAGAAGGGTCTACTCAAAGCTCCCTCTGGATCTCTGAGCTCTTTACACTATCCTCAATGCCCTCCTTTGGGACAGAAGGTCAGTTTGACTGATGTATGTGCAATCTCATTCCTCCAGTGACTATATAAAGCTCACGACCATCAGTGGAGGGTGGAGCGTACTGGGGAAATATCAGCTTCAGCCCTCCTGCAGTATAGAAGATTAGATAAAATACAGCTGTATTCATCATTTTGGGAAGGTTCCCTCAAGGAAATAATAATAACAATAATACAATAATAATAAAAGCTTCATATCAAGGTTGAATATTTTATAAGAAACACAGCAAAGTGAAAGTAAAAACTTTCGTATAAGCTCAAGTGACAACTTCTGTTCAGGATTGTTGGCCTCTGCTAACTTGCTCCAAGCAGCTATTGTATTGTCAACAGCAATTTTCACTCAACTTTGAATACAAGTAAGATATTCGAATGATTAATTTTGAGAAGCTCCTTAAAATGTACGTTTATGTGCTGTATGCAAAGGGGAGATGCATGAGCTTTAATGCTGCAAAAAGCAAAGGGGGCAACTGACCATCCAACTTCTTCTAATGAATGTTTTAAGAAATTAATCGGTGGTTAAGAAAAATGCTGTATGTTAGCTCTTGCTTAGGCCTTACAGTTCCAAGAAGTATCCTTAGGTTGTGGGTTAATGCCTCCTCCTGCTGTTCTCCCTGCTCTCCCCGCTCCTCCTGTGGCTGCCTGATAGTTTATTCCACTGTTGGCACAAACAAGTTGAAGATATAGGTCCATCAATAAACTCCGCAGCTTTAAGAAAGGGAGGGTGCACTTCATTTAATATCTAGCACCACAGCAGGCGGCAAAATATTATTCAGTCTCAATTATCAAACTTTATGACAGTGGGAAGCCATAATCATAACAGAAATTGAAATCTAATTAAATGCCTGGCTCTAGGATTTGCTTACCCCTAATGTCTGCTATGTCATACGTGGCTTCTTCCTGCTTGTTTGATGACTCCTCCCAGCCCAGATTGCTAATACTTTACACCCAAGTAGAAAGGCATAAAAGACAGATCCTCTAAGCCTCCTCTCTCTCTCTCTCTCTCTCTCTCTCTCTCACACACACACACACACACACACACACACACACACACACACACACACACACACACACACACTCTCTCTCTCTCTCTCTCTCTCTCTCTCTCTCTCTCTCTCTCTCTCTCTCCACCCCAGCCCTCCCTCACCTTCTCTCTCTCTAAATAACAGTCACTTTATTAGGGCCCGAGCGTAGCTGCTAAGCAGCTGCGAGAGCCCTATTATTCCCCAAGTGGTTTTTAGGGCCCGAGCCAGCTGCAGAGCAGCCGGGCGTAGGCCCTATTATTCCCCAAGTGGTTTTTAGGGCCCGAGCGTAGCTGCTAAGCAGCTGCGAGAGCCCTCTTGTTCCTGCATGTTTCCTTCTTTTGTTATTAGGGCCCGAGCCAGCTGCAGAGCAGCCGGGCGTAGGCCCTATTATTCCCCAAGTGGTTTTTCTTTGTTTCTTTCTTTAGGGCCCGAGCGTAGCTGCTAAGCAGCTGCGAGAGCCCTCTTGTTCCTGCATGTTTCCTTCTTTAGGGCCCGAGCGTAGCTGCTAAGCAGCTGCGAGAGCCCTATTATTCCCCAAGTGGTTTATTAGGGCCCGAGCGTAGCTGCTAAGCAGCTGCGAGAGCCCTATTATTCCCCAAGTGGTTTTTAGGGCCCGAGCCAGCTGCAGAGCAGCCGGGCGTAGGCCCTATTATTCCCCAAGTGGTTTTTAGGGCCCGAGCGTAGCTGCTAAGCAGCTGCGAGAGCCCTCTTGTTCCTGCATGTTTCCTTCTTTTGTTATTAGGGCCCGAGCCAGCTGCAGAGCAGCCGGGCGTAGGCCCTATTATTCCCCAAGTGGTTTTTCTTTGTTTCTTTCTTTAGGGCCCGAGCGTAGCTGCTAAGCAGCTGCGAGAGCCCTCTTGTTCCTGCATGTTTCCTTCTTTAGGGCCCGAGCGTAGCTGCTAAGCAGCTGCGAGAGCCCTATTATTCCCCAAGTGGTTTTTTAGGGCCCGAGCGTAGCTGCTAAGCAGCTGCGAGAGCCCTATTATTCCCCAAGTGGTTTTTAGGGCCCGAGCCAGCTGCAGAGCAGCCGGGCGTAGGCCCTATTATTCCCCAAGTGGTTTTTCTTTGTTTCTTTCTTTCTTTTTTCTTTTTCCTCCCCTTTGAACTGGAAAATGGCCCACTTCCCACTGGCGAAAACTCATGAAATTTGGCAGGACGACCGGGCCTGGTGAAAAATTTGATATTCTGAAGTCGCCAAAACAATAAAATGCAAAATGGCTCCATAGCGCCCCCTAAGGTGGAAATTCACACTATTGACTGTCACGACTGTACGCTTTGTCATATTGACACAAAAATTGACACACATATGTATCTCAATAAGATCTACAAAAAAGTCAGTGCGGGCGTATCTGTCAAAATTACGGTTAAAGGGTTATTTCGCATTTTTTGCCGATCCGCACACATTGGAATTTCGCTAACTCCTCCGAAGGCTTTCGTTCCACCGGCACCACATTTGCTCAGGCCAATCTACACCCCGTGGCCATTAAAAGTTATCAAAATCATGACGCTGCACCCCAAGGTTTAGGTTCTAGGGGGCGCCAAAGATAACACTAAAATCCACATATTTAAAAGTCTTATAACTTTTTATTTTTGTCCTCACTGGCCTCCAAGTTTTCTAGGATGATGCAATGTCCAGCCATCAACACATTTGTGAAGGAATTTTTACTCCCCAAAAGAGCGCCCCCCCATGGCAGGAGAAAAAAGTCCATTTTTTCTTGTCCCCTAAGGTGAAAATACACATTGTTGAGTGTCACGCCTATACGCTTTGTCAAAATGACACAAAAATTGACACACACATGTAACTCAATAAGATCTACAAAAAAGTCCGTGCGCGCGTATCTGTCAAATGTACAGTTAAAGGGTTATTCCGCATTATTTGCCGACACGCACACATTGGAATTTCGCTAACTCCTCCGAAGGCTTTCGTTCCACCGGCACCACATTTGCTCAGGCCAATCTACACCCCATGGCCATTAAAAGTTATTCAAATCATGATGCTGCACCCCATGGTTTAGGTTCTAGGGGGCGCCAAAAATAACCCAAAAATCCACATTCTTAAATGTTTCATAACTTTTTATTTTTGTCCTCACTGGCCTCCAAGTTTTCTAGGATGATGCAATGTCCAGCCATCAACACATTTGTGAAGGAATTTTTACTCCCCAAAAGAGCGCCCCCCATGGTAGGAGAAAAAAGTCAATTTTTTCTTGTCCCCTTACATGAAAATACACATTGTTGAGTGTCACGCCTGAACGCTTTGTCATATTGACACAAAAATTGACAATCATGTGTATCTCAATTAGATCTACGAAAAAGTCAAAGAGCGCGTATCTGTATAATGTACGGTTAAAGGGCTATTTTGCATTTTTTGCCGATTCGCACACATTGGAATGTGGCTATCTCCTCCTAAGGCTTTCGTCCCACCGATACCAAATTTGCTCAGGGCAATCTACACCCCATGCCCATTTAAAGTTGTAAAAATCATGACGCTGCACCCCACGGTTTACGTTCTAGGGGGCGCCAAAGATGACCCAAAAATCCACATTCTTAAAAGTCATTTTGGCCACTGCAGGAGTACAGAGTACTGCAGTTCTAGGGGGCGCCAAAGATGACCCAAAAATCCACATTCTTAAAAGTCTTTTTGGCCACTGCAGGAGTACAGAGTACTGCAGGATACACACACATATACACACACGCCAACATACACACACACACACACACACACACACACACACGCACACACTCAGAGTCTGTTTTTTAGCACCTGCAAAAACATGCTGTTTACATATTTGACAAGAATGCAGAGGCTCCTTTTGCCCCTGAAAAAAATCAAATTTCAAACACAACTTGACTGTTCATTTCTCCAAAAGACAACCATGAAGCTCCATTTCAAACCTGAAGCAGATAGTTGGTGCATGTGTACAGTAACCTGAGGGGAGTGAGGTGACTATTTCTGAGGAGAACATGAGCAGTGAAGATTCACCTTGGAGCTAGAACAGGGACGTGCACATGATTATACAGGGGCAGGGGCTCAAGTTTTTTCCAGTCATTTATACAATATGGAAATTAATGTGAAATTAAACCACAAATATGTGTGATGAACTGTTTTTAAAACTTAAACTTCAAATAAAAATTGTAAACTTCAAAACATATGCAAATTTTTAACAAAGAACATAGTAATTTACCTCTATTTACATCAAAATGCAGGCAATGGCCCAGGCATTCTTTGTAAAATTATTTACAAAACACTGTATAGTCTCACAAATGTCACTTTTTATTTATGCCACTACAAAAAAACATGATGTAAATGATGCATGATGTAAAACATGATGTAAAAAACTTGTGTAGATCCTCCTCTATGTCAGTCCATGTGTAATTTTTCCATAATTCTTTGTTTTTTGCAGCATTTTTGTTAGTGTAACTGCAGATTGTGCTGACAGTGTCTATGGCACAAAAAAAAAAAAAATGAAAATGCCTCAACATGAACCCCTGGTGGTCTCTGAGGGTGAAACCTGCTAACTGCTGCAGCTCTGTCAGCTTCAGTCTCCCATGCAGAGCTCGGAGCGCATGTGTGGCTCTGCACCCTTAGCAGCGTTGCTAACTCCTCAGTAAGGAAAGCCTGCTTCATGTCAGAGTCTCTAAACTCCAGAAGAAGTCGATAAAAGTCCCTTTCTTTCTAAAAAAAGTCGTTAGGGGGTCTGAAAAGTCATTGAATCTACAACAAAGTCGCTAGGTTTGCAACTACGTGTCCCAGACTGCATCCCTGCTGAGAGTCCCTCCCTCGCTTCTCATGTTGCAGGAAGAACGTAAGCGCCCGCCCCTTGTCAATCAGTCACCATATAATTTTGGATTGGTTGTTGTGGTGAAGTTTTCCACCAATAGGAGAGATGTTGTGGTGTGTTTTTTTTTTCTTTTGGCAAGCCTTTTCCGCCTGTGAGACCTGTCGCTAATGTCTGCATGCTATGTTTTCCTGTCTCATACAGCGCGATCGAGCGCCGAACGTGATCAAAATAAGCAGAAAAAAAGTATCGCGGACATAATTTATCATAACTCTGGTTTTATTTGGCCTATCAACACAATCTAAAAACTGGTATATAGGTTGAGGTCCTCACTTTTGAGATAAGTTGAAACGGAGCGTCAACAAGGCTCCGTCTTGCAGCTACATCCGGTTAAATATGTCATGTGACTTGAACGCACACACAGACACACACACACACACACACACACACACACACACACACACACACTCAGAGTCTGGTTTTTAGCACCTGCAAAAACATGCTATTTACATATTTGACAAGAATGCAGAGGCTCCTTTTGCCCCTGAAAAAAATCAAATTTCAAACACAACTTGACTGGTCATTTCTCCAAAAGACAACCATGAAGCTCCATCCAAACCTGAAGCAGGCAGTTGGTGCATGTGTACAGTAACCTGAGGGGAGTGAGGTGAGTGCTTCTGAGGAGAACATGAGCAGTGAAGATTCACCTTGGAGCTAGAACAGAGACATGCACATGATTATACAGGGGCAGGGGCTCAAGTTTTTTCCAGTCGTTTATACAATATGGAAATTAATGTGAAATTAAAACACAAAGTATTAATAGAAACGTAATGACTGTCCTGTGTAGGTGACAGTGATATCCAATAGGCTAGGCACTCACGAGGCTGGCTGTGGCAAGTGTAAGTGAAAGCAACACGCACTGGCAGGAAGAACAGCAAACGCCGATGAAGGAAAAGGGTCTTTGCAGTGATGGGCGTTACCAGAGAGGGCGATGGCCAGAGGACATAAATGGGACGGGGAGGCAGCACGTTGGGGGGGGGGACGCGACACGGCTCGGGCCCGCCAGTGCCCCAACGGGGTCCTAGTTCTTTGTTTCTTTTTTCTTTTTCCTCCCCTTTGAACTGGAAAATGGCCCACTTCCCACTGGCGAAAACTCAGGAAATTTGGCAGGACGACCGGGCCTGGTGAAAAATTCGATATTCTGAAGTCGCCCAAACAATAAAATGCAAAATGGCTCCATAGCGCCCCCTAAGGTGAAAATTCACATGACGGCTGTACGCTTTGTCATATTGACACAAAAATTGACACACATATGTATCTCAATAAGATCTACAAAAAAGTCAGTGCGGGCGTATTTGTCAAATGTACGGTTAAAGGGTTATTTCGCATTTTTTGCCGATCCGCACACATTGGAATTTCGCTAACTCCTCCGAAGGCTTTCGTTCCACCGGCACCACATTTGCTCAGGCCAATCTACACCCCATGGCCATTAAAAGTTATTCAAATCATGACGCTGCACCCCACGGTTTAGGTTCTAGGGGGCGCCAAAAATAACCCTAAAATCCACATATTTAAAAGTCTTATAACTTTTTATTTTTGTCCTCACTGGCCTCCAAGTTTTCTAGGATGATGCAATGTCCAGCCATCAACACATCTGTGAAGGAATTTTTACTCGCCAAAAGAGCGCCCCCCCATGGCAGGAGAAAAAAGTCCATTTTTTCTTGTCCCCTAAGGTGAAAATACACATTGTTGAGTGTCACGCCTGTACGCTTTGGCAAAATGACACAAAAATTGACACACACATGTATCTCAATAAGATCTACAAAAAAGTCCATGCGCGCGTATCTGTCAAATGTACGGTTAAAGGGTTATTCCGCATTTTTTGCCGATACGCACACATTGGAATTTCGCTAACTCCTCCGAAGGCTTTCGTTCCACCGGCACCACATTTGCTCAGGCCAATCTACACCCCATGGCCATTAAAAGTTATTCAAATCATGACGCTGCACCCCACGGTTTAGGTTCTAGGGGGCGCCAAAGATAACCCTAAAATCCACATATTTAAAAGTCTTATAACTTTTTATTTTTGTCCTCACTGGCCTCGAAGTTTTCTAGGATGATGCAATGTCCAGCCATCAACACATTTGTGAAGGAATTTTTACTCCCCAAAAGAGCGCCCCCCCATGGCAGGAGAAAAAAGTCCATTTTTTCTTGTCCCCTAAGGTGGAAATTCACACTATTGACTGTCACGCCTGTACGCTTTGTCATATTGACACAAAAATTGACACACACATGTATCTCAATAAGATCTACAAAAAAGTCCATGCGCGCGTATCTGTCTAATGTACGGTTAAAGGGTTATTTGGCATTTTTTGCCGATTCGCACACATTGGAATGTGGCTATCTCCTCCTAAGGCTTTCGTCCCACCGATACCAAATTTGCTCAGGGCAATCTACACCCCATGCCCATTCAAAGTTGTAAAAATCATGGCGCTGCACCCTACGGTTTACGTTCTAGGGGGCGCCAAAGATGACCCAAAAATCCACATTCTTAAAAGTCATTTTGGCCACTGCAGGAGTACAGAGTACTGCAGTTCTAGGGGGCGCCAAAGATGACCCAAAAATCCACATTCTTAAAAGTCTTTTTGGCCACTGCAGGAGTACAGAGTACTGCAGGATACACACACATATACACACACGCCAACATACACACACACACACACACACACACACACACACACACTCAGAGTCTGTTTTTTAGCACCTGCAAAAACATGCTGTTTACATATTTGACAAGAATGCAGAGGCTTCCTTTTGCCCCTGAAAAAAATCAAATTTCAAACACAACTTGACTGTTCATTTCTCCAAAAGACAACCATGAAGCTCCATCCAAACCTGAAGCAGATAGTTGGTGCATGTGTACAGTAACCTGAGGGGAGTGAGGTGACTATTTCTGAGGAGAACATGAGCAGTGAAGATTCACCTTGGAGCTAGAACAGGGACGTGCACATGATTATACAGGGGCAGGGGCTCAAGTTTTCCAGTCATTTATACAATATGGAAATTAATGTGAAATTAAACCACAAATATGTGTGATGAACTGTTTTTAAAACTTAAACTTCAAATAAAAATTGTAAACTTCAAAACATATGCAAATTTTTAACAAAGAACATAGTAATTTACCTCTATTTTCATCAAAATGCAGGCAATGGCCCAGGCGTTCTTTGTAAAATTATTTACAAAACACTGTATAGTCTCACAAATGTCACTTTTTATTTATGCCACTACAAAAAAACATGATGTAAATGATGCATGATGTAAAACATGATGTAAAAAACTTGTGTAGATCCTCCTCTATGTTAGTCCATGTGTAATTTTTCCATAATTCTTTGTTTTTTGCAGCATTTTTGTTAGTGTAACTGCAGATTGTGCTGACAGTGTCTATGGCAAAAAAAAAAAAAAAACTGAAAATGCCTCAACATGAACCCCTGGTGGTCTCTGAGGGTGAAACCTGCTAACTGCTGCAGCTCTGTCAGCTTTAGTCTCCCATGCAGAGCTCGGAGCGCATGTGTGGCTCTGCACCCTTAGCAGCGTTGCTAACTCCTCAGTAAGGAAAGCCTGCTTCATGTCAGAGTCTCTAAACTCCAGAAGAAGTCGATAAAAGTCCCTTTCTTTCTAAAAAAAGTCGTTAGGGGGTCTGAAAAGTCATTGAATCTAACAACAAAGTCGCTAGGTTTGCAACTACGTGTCCCAGACTGCATCCCTGCTGAGAGTCCCTCCCTCGCTTCTCATGTTGCAGGAAGAACGTAAGCGCCCGCCCCTTGTCAATCAGTCACCATATAATTTTGGATTGGTTGTTGTGGTGAAGTTTTCCACCAATAGGAGAGATGTTGTGGTGTGTTTTTTTTTTCTTTTGGCAAGCCTTTTCCGCCTGTAAGAGCTGTCGCTAATGTCTGCATGCTATGTTTTCCTGTCTCATACAGCGCGATCGAGCGCCGAACGTGATCAAAATAAGCAGAAAAAAAGTATCGCGGACATAATTTATCATAACTCTGGTTTTATTTGGCCTATCAACACAATTTAAAAACTGGTATATAGGTTGAGGTCCTCACTTTTGAGATAAGTTGAAACGGAGAGTCAACGAGGCTCCGTCTTGCAGCTACATCCGGTTAAATATGTCATGTGACTTGAACGCACACACAGACACACACACACGCACACGCACACACACACACACACACACACTCACTCAGAGTCTGGTTTTAAGCACCTGCAAAAACATGCTATTTACATATTTGACAAGAATGCAGAGGCTCCTTTTGCCCCTGAAAAAAATCAAATTTCAAACACAACTTGACTGCTCATTTCTCCAAAAGACAACCATGAAGCTCCATCCAAACCTGAAGCAGGCAGTTGGTGCATGTGTACAGTAACCTGAGGGGAGTGAGGTGAGTGCTTCTGAGGAGAACATGAGCAGTGAAGATTCACCTTGGAGCTAGAACAGAGACATGCACATGATTATACAGGGGCAGGGGCTCAAGTTTTTTCCAGTCGTTTATACAATATGGAAATTAATGTGAAATTAAAACACAAAGTATTAATAGAAAGGTAATGACTGTCCTGTGTAGGTGACAGTGATATCCAATAGGCTAGGCACTCACGAGGCTGGCTGTGGCAAGTGTAAGTGAAAGCAACACGCACTGGCAGGAAGAACAGCAAACGCCGATGAAGGAAAAGGGTCTTTGCAGTGATGGGCGTTACCAGAGAGGGCGATGGCCAGAGGACACAAATGGGACGGGGAGGCAGCACGTTGGGGGGGGGACGCGACGCGGCTCGGGCCCGCCAGTGCCCCAACGGGGTCCTAGTCTTTGTTTCTTTTTTCTTTTTCCTCCCCTTTGAACTGGAAAATGGCCCACTTCCCACTGGCGAAAACTCATGAAATTTGGCAGGACGACCGGGCCTGGTGAAAAATTTGATATTCCGAAGTCGCCCAAACAATAAAATGCAAAATGGCTCCATAGCGCCCCCTAAGGTGAAAATACACATGACGGCTGTACGCTTTGTCATATTGACACAAAAATTGACACACACATGTATCTCAATAAGATCTACAAAAAAGTCAGTGCGGGCGTATCTGTCAAATGTACGGTTAATGGGTTATTTTGCATTTTTTGCAGATCTGCACACATTGGAATTTCGCTAACTCCTCCGAAGGCTTTCGTTCCACCGGCACCACATTTGCTCAGGCCAATCTACACCCCATGGCCATTAAAAGTTATTCAAATCATGACGCTGCACCCCACGGTTTAGGTTCTAGGGGGCGCCAAAAATAACCCTAAAATCCACATATTTAAAAGTCTTATAACTTTTTATTTTTGTCCTCCCTGGCCTCCAAGTTTTCTAGGATGATGCAATGTCCAGCCATCAACACATCTGTGAAGGAATTTTTACTCCCCAAAAGAGCGCCCCCCATGGCAGGAGAAAAAAGTCCATTTTTTCTTGACCCCTAAGGTGAAAATACACATTGTTGAGTGTCACGCCTTTACGCTTTGGCAAAATGACACAAAAATTGACACACACATGTATCTCAATAAGATCTACAAAAAAGTCTATGAGCGCGTATCTGTCAAATGTACGGTTAAAGGGTTATTCCGCATTTTTTGCCGATACGCACACATTGGAATTTCGCTAACTCCTCCGAAGGCTTTCGTTCCACCGGCACCACATTTGCTCAGGCCAATCTACACCCCATGGCCATTAAAAGTTATTCAAATCATGACGCTGCACCCCACGATTTAGGTTCTAGGGGGCGCCAAAAATAACCCTAAAATCCACATATTTCAAAGTCTTTTAACTTTTTATTTTTGTCCTCACTGGCCTCCAAGTTTTCTAGGATGATGCAATGTCCAGCCATCAACACATTTGTTAAGGAATTTTTACTCCCCAAAAGAGCGCCCCCCATGGCAGGAGAAAAAAGTCCTTTTTTTCTTGTCCCCTAAGGTGAAAATACACATTGTTGAGTGTCACGCCTATACGCTTTGTCATATTGACACAAAATTTGACAATCACGTGCCTTGCCTGGTATCATTTTTTTCAGCACAACCTCACCTGTGCGAATTTACAGTTATTTTATCATGTTGACATACTGAATTTACACAATGGACCAAAATTCACACACAAAACATAAAATCCGAGTGGAAAAAAGTAACGTTTTTACTGTGAAAACCACAAATATGTGTGATGAACTGTTTTTAAAACTTAAACTTCAAATAAAAATTGTAAACTTCAAAACATATGCAAATTTTTAACAAAGAACATAGTAATTTACCTCTATTTACATCAAAATGCAGGCAATGGCCCAGGTGTTCTTTGTAAAATTATTTACAAAACACTGTATAGTCTCACAAATGTCACTTTTTATTTATGCCACTACAAAAAAACATGATGTAAATGATGCATGATGTAAAACATGATGTAAAAAACTTGTGTAGATCCTCCTCTATGTTAGTCCATGTGTAATTTTTCCATAATTCTTTGTTTTTTGCAGCATTTTTGTTAGTGTAACTGCAGATTGTGCTGACAGTGTCGATGGCAAAAAAAAAAAAAAAAAAACTGAAAATGCCTCAACATGAACCCCTGGTGGTCTCTGAGGGTGAAACCTGCTAACTGCTGCAGCTCTGTCAGCTTCAGTCTCCCATGCAAAGCTCGGAGCGCATGTGTGGCTCTGCACCCTTAGCAGCGTTGTTAACTCCTCAGTAAGGAAAGCCTGCTTCATGTCAGAGTCTCTAAACTCCAGAAGAAGTCGATAAAAGTCACTTTCTTTCTAAAAAAAAGTCGTTAGGGGGTCTGAAAAGTCATTGAATCTAACAACAAAGTCGCTAGGTTTGCAACTACGTGTCCCAGACTGCATCCCTGCTGAGAGTCCCTCCCTCCCTTCTCATATTGCAGGAAGAACGTAAGCGCCCGCCCCTTGTCAATCAGTCACCATATAATTTTGGATTGGTTGTTGTGGTGAAGTTTTCCACCAATAGGAGAGATGTTGTGGTGTGTTTTTTTTTTCCTTTGGCAAGCCTTTTCCGCCTGTAAGACCTGTCGCTAATGTCTGCATGCTATGTTTTCCTGTCTCATACAGCGCGATCGAGCGCCGAACGTGATCAAAATAAGCAGAAAACAAGTATCGCGGACATAATTTATCATAACTCTGGTTTTATTTGGCCTATCAACACAATTTAAAAACTGGTATATAGGTTGAGGTCCTCACTTTTGAGATAAGTTGAAACGGAGTCAACGAGGCTCCGTCTTGCAGCTACATCCGGTTAAATATGTCATGTGACTTGAACGCACACACACACACACACAGACACACACACACACGCACACACACACACTCAGAGTCTGGTTTTTAGCACCTGCAAAAACATGCTATTTACATATTTGACAAGAATGCAGAGGCTCCTTTTGCCCCTGAAAAAAATCAAATTTCAAACACAACTTGACTGGTCATTTCTCCAAAAGACAACCATGAAGCTCCATCCAAACCTGAAGCAGGCAGTTGGTGCATGTGTACAGTAACCTGAGGGGAGTGAGGTGACTGCTTCTGAGGAGAACATGAGCAGTGAAGATTCACCTTAGAGCTAGAACAGAGACGTGCACATGATTATACAGGGGCAGGGGCTCAAGTTTTTTCCAGTTGTTTATACAATATGGAAATTAATGTGAAATTAAAAAACAAAGTATTAATAGAAAGGTAATGACTGTCCTGAGTAGGTGACAGTGATATCCAATAGGCTAGGCACTCAAGAGGCTGGCTGTGGCAAGTGTAAGTGAAAGCAACACGCACTGGCAGGAAGAACAGCAAACGCCGATGAAGGAAAAGGGTCTTTGCAGTGATGGGCGTTACCAGAGAGGACGATGGCCAGAGGACACAAATGGGACGGGGAGGCAGCGCGTTGGGGGGGGGACGCGACACAGCTCGGGCCCGCCAGTGCCCCAACGGGGTCCTAGTTTGTTATTATTATTATTATTAGGGCCCGAGCGTAGCTGCTAAGCAGCTGCGAGAGCCCTCTTGTTCCTGATGGATTCTTCTTTCGTTATTTTTCCTCCGCTTTAAACTGGAAAATGGCCCACTTCCCACTGGCGAAAACTCAGGAAATTTGGCAGGACGACCGGGCCTGGTGAAAAATTCGATATTCTGAAGTCGCCCAAACAAAAAAATGCAAAATGGCTCCATAGCGCCCCCTAAGGTGAAAATTCACATGACGGCTGTACGCTTTGTCAAAATGACACAAAAATTGACACACACATGTATCTCAATAAGATCTACAAAAAAGTCAGTGCGGCCGTATCTGTCAAATGTACGGTTAATGGGTTATTTCGCATTTTTTGCAGATCTGCACACATTGGAATTTCGCTAACTCCTCCGAAGGCTTTCGTTCGACCGGCACCACATTTGCGCAGGCCAATCTACCCCCCATGGCCATTAAAAGTTGTACAAATCATGATGCTGCATCCCACGGTTTAGGTTCTAGAGGGCGCCAAAGATAACCCAAAAATCCACAGTCTTAAAAGTCTTATAACTTTTTATTTTTGTCCTCACTGGCCTCCAAGTTCTCTAGGATGATGCAATGTCCAGCCATGAACACATTTGTGAAGGAATTTTTACTCCCCAAAAGAGCGCCCCCCCATGGCAGGAGAAAAAAGTCCATTTTTTCTTGTCCCCTAACATGAAAATACACATTGTTGAGTGTCACGCCTGAACGCTTTGTCATATTGACACAAAATTTGACAATCACATGTATCTCAATAAGATCTACGAAAAAGTCAAAGAGCGCGTATCTGTATAATGTACGGTAAAAGGGCTATTTTGCATTTTTTGGCGATTCGCACACATTGGAATTTCGCTAAGTCCTCCGAAGGCTTTCGTTCGACCGGCACCACATTTGCGCAGGCCAATCTACCCCCCATGGCCATTAAAAGTTGTACAAATCATGACGCTGCACCCCACGGTTTACGTTCTAGGGGGCGCCAAAGATAACCCAAAAATCCACATTCTTAAAAGTCTTATAACTTTTTACTTTTGTCCTCACTGGCCTCCAAGTTTTCTAGGATGATGCAATGTCCAGCCATCAACACATTTGTGAAGGAATTTTTACTCCCCAAAAGAGCGCCCCCCAATGGCAGGAGAAAAAGGTCCATTTTTTCTTGTCTCCTAAGGTGAAAATACACATTGTCGAGTGTCACGCCTGTATGCTTTGTCATATTGACACAAAATTTAACAATCACGTGAATCTCAATAAGATCTACGAAAAAGTCAAAGGGCATGTATCTGTCAAATGTACGGTTAAAGGGCTATTTTGCATTTTTTGCCGATCAGCACACATTGGAATGTGGCTAACTCCTCCTAAAGCTTTCGTCCCACTGACACCACATTTGCTCAGGCAAATCTACACCCCATGGCCATTCAAAGTTGTACAAATCATGACACTGCACCCCACGGTTTACGTTCTAGGGGGCGCCAAAGATAACCCAAAAATCCACATTCTTAAAAGTCTTATAACTTTTTATTTTTGTCCTCACTGGCCTCCAAGTTTTCTAGGATGATGCTATGTCCAGCCATCAACACATGTGTGAAGGAATTTTTACTCCCCAAAAGAGCGCCCCCCCATGGCAGGAGAAAAAAGTCAAGATTTTCTTGTCCCCTAACATGAAAATACACATTGTTGAGTGTCACGCCTAAACGCTTTGTCATATTGACACAAAAATTGACACACACGTGTATCTCAATAAGATCTACGAAAAAGTCAAAGAGCGCGTATCTGTATAATGTACGGTTAAAGGTTTATTAGGGCCCGAGCCAGCTGCAGAGCAGCCGGGCGTAGAGCCCTATTATTCCTGTATAGGTTTTTCTTTCTTCTTTCTTTCTTTCTTTCTTTCTTTCTTCTTATTTTTCCTCCCCTTTGAAGGGGAAAATGGCCCACTTCCCATTGGCGAAAACTCAGGAAATTTGGCAGGACGACCGGGCCTGGTGAAAAATTCGATATTCTGAAGTTGCCCAAACAATAAAATGCAAAATGGCTCCATAGCGCCCCCTAAGGTGAAAATTCACACTATTGACTGTCACGCCTGTCCGCTTTGTCATATTGACACAAAAATTGACACACACGTGTATCTCATAACGGTCTACCAAAAAGTCAGCGCGGACGCATCTGTGAAATGTACGGTTAGAGGGTTATTTCGCATTTTTTGCAGATCTGCACACATTGGAATTTCGCTAACTCCTCCGAAGGCATTCGTTCCACCGGCACCACATTTGCTCAGGCCAATCTACACCCCATGGCCATTAAAAGTTGTACAAATCATGACGCTGCACCCCACGGTTTAGGTTCTAGGGGGCGCCAAAGATAACCCAAAAATCCACAGTCTTAAAAGTCTTATAACTTTTTATTTTTGTCCTCACTGGCCTCCAAGTTCTCTAGGATGATGCAATGTCCAGCCATCAACACATTTGTGAAGGAATTTTTACTCCCCAAAAGAGCGCCCCCCCATGGCAGGAGAAAAAAGTCCATTTTTTCTTGTCCCCTAAGGTGAAAATACACATTGTAGAGTGTCACGCCTGTACGCTTTGTCAAAATGACACAAAATTTGACATACACGTGTATTTCAATAAGATCTTCGAAAAAGTCAATGGCCACGTATATGTAAAATGTACAGTTAAAAGGTTATTTCACATTTTTTGCCGATCCGCACACATTGGAATGTGGCTAACTCCTCCGAAGGCTTTCGTCCCACTGACACCAAATTTGCTCAGGCCAATCTACACCCCATGGCCATTCAAAGTTGTAAAAATCATGACGCTGCACCCCACGGTTTACGTTCTAGGGGGCGCCAAAGATGACCCAAATATCCACATTCTTAAAAGAATCCACATCCCCCCCCATCCCCCATCCCCCATGGCAGGAGAAACAGTCAAGTTTTTCCTTCCCATCACTCAATGGCTCAATCGCATCACTCTCCCGGCAACACCGTAACGAGGAGCAACTTGCCGTTTGGATATATCCTAGCTGTGTTTGTGCCCTCACTCATGGTCCAGACTTTTTTCAAATAGGACATGTAGTTTGTCTGCAGCGAGTGTTTTGGTAGAAACTGCGCCTCCCATTCATTATAATGGGAAATGACCACAGACAAGTGCGCACACCATCTTTGGACCTTGAGTGTGACGCGATCGGGAGGGGGAGGCGGTCGCGCTGGGGGCGGCGCAACGCGGCTCGGGCCCGACAGTGCCCCACCGGGGTCCTAGTTAGGGCCCGAGCGTAGCTGCTAAGCAGCTGCGAGAGCCCTCTTGTTCCTGCATGTTTCCTTCTTTCGTTATTATTTTTCCTCCGCTTTAAACTGGAAAATGGCCCACTTCCCACTGGCGAAAACTCAGGAAATTTGGCAGGACGACCGGGCCTGGTGAAAAATTCGATATTCTGAAGTCGCCCAAACAATAAAATGCAAAATGGCTCCATAGCGCCCCCTAAGGTGAAAATTCACATGACGGCTGTACGCTTTGTCATATTGACACAAAAATTGACACACACATGTATCTCAATAAGATCTACAAAAAAGTCAGCACGGGCGTATCTGTCAAATGTACGGTTAATGGGTTATTTTGCATTTTTTGCAGATCTGCACACATTGGAATTTCGCTAACTCCTCCGAAGGCTTTCGTTCGACCGGCACCACATTTGCGCAGGCCAATCTACCCCCCATGGCCATTAAAAGTTGTACAAATCATGACGCTGCACCCCACGGTTTACGTTCTAGGGGGCGCCAAAAATAACCCAAAATCCACATTCTTAAAAGTCTTATAACTTTTTATTTTTGTCCTCACTGCCCTCCAAGTTTTCTAGGATGATGCAATGTCCAGCCATAAACACATTTGTGAAGGAATTTTTACTCCCCAAAAGAGCGCCCCCCCATGGCAGGAGAAAAAAGTCCTTTTTTTCTTGTCCCCTTACATGAAAATACACATTGTTGAGTGTCACGCCTGAACGCTTTGTCATATTGACACAAAAATTGACAATCATGTGTATCTCAATTAGATCTACGAAAAAGTCAAAAAGCGCGTATCTGTATAATGTACGGTTAAAGGGCTATTTCGCATTTTTTGCCGATTCGCACACATTGGAATGTGGCTAACTCCTCCTAAGGCTTTCGTCCCACTGACACCAAATTTGCTCAGTCCAATCTACACCCCATGGCCATTCAAAGTTGTAAAAATCATGACGCTGCACCCCACGGTTTACGTTCTAGGGGGCGCCAAAGATGACCCAAAAATCCACATTCTTAAAAGTCATTTTGGCCACTGCAGGAGTACAGAGTACTGCAGTTCTAGGGGGCGCCAAAGATGACCCAAAAATCCACATTCTTAAAAGTCTTTTTGGCCACTGCAGGAGTACAGAGTACTGCAGGATACACACACATATACACACACACACACACACACACACACACACACACTCAGAGTCTGTTTTTTAGCACCTGCAAAAACATGCTGTTTACATATTTGACAAGAATGCAGAGGCTTCCTTTTGCCCCTGAAAAAAATCAGATTTCAAACACAACTTGACTGTTCATTTCTCCAAAAGACAACCATGAAGCTCCATCCAAACCTGAAGCAGATAGTTGGTGCATGTGTACAGTAACCTGAGGGGAGTGAGGTGACTATTTCTGAGGAGAACATGAGCAGTGAAGATTCACCTTGGAGCTAGAACAGGGACGTGCACATGATTATACAGGGGCAGGGGCTCAAGTTTTTTCCAGTCATTTATACAATATGGAAATTAATGTGAAATTAAACCACAAATATGTGTGATGAACTGTTTTTAAAACTTAAACTTCAAATAAAAATTGTAAACTTCAAAACATATGCAAATTTTTAACAAAGAACATAGTAATTTACCTCTATTTACATCAAAATGCAGGCAATGGCCCAGGCGTTCTTTGTAAAATTATTTACAAAACACTGTATAGTCTCACAAATGTCACTTTTTATTTATGCCACTACAAAAAAACATGATGTAAATGATGCATGATGTAAAACATGATGTAAAAAACTTGTGTAGATCCTCCTCTATGTCAGTCCATGTGTAATTTTTCCATAATTCTTTGTTTTTTGCAGCATTTTTGTTAGTGTAACTGCAGATTGTGCTGACAGTGTCTATGGCACAAAAAAAAAAAAAAATTTAAAATGCCTCAACATGAACCCCTGGTGGTCTCTGAGGGTGAAACCTGCTAACTGCTGCAGCTCTGTCAGCTTCAGTCTCCCATGCAGAGCTCTGAGCGCATGTGTGGCTCTGCACCCTTAGCAGCGTTGCTAACTCCTCAGTAAGGAAAGCCTGCTTCATGTCAGAGTCTCTAAACTCCAGAAGAAGTCGATAAAAGTCCCTTTCTTTCTAAAAAAAGTCGTTAGGGGGTCTGAAAAGTCATTGAATCTAACAACAAAGTCGCTAGGTTTGCAACTACGTGTCCCAGACTGCATCCCTGCTGAGAGTCCCTCCCTCCCTTCTCATGTTGCAGGAAGAACGTAAGCGCCCGCCCCTTGTCAATCAGTCACCATATAATTTTGGATTGGTTGTTGTGGTGAAGTTTTCCACCAATAGGAGAGATGTTGTGGTGTGTTTTTTTTTTCTTTTGGCAAGCCTTTTCCGCCTGTAAGACCTGTCGCTAATGTCTGCATGCTATGTTTTCCTGTCTCATACAGCGCGATCGAGCGCCGAACGTGATCAAAATAAGCAGAAAAAAAGTATCGCGGACATAATTTATCATAACTCTGGTTTTATTTGGCCTATCAACACAATTTAAAAACTGGTATATAGGTTGAGGTCCTCACTTTTGAGATAAGTTGAAACGGAGAGTCAACGAGGCTCCGTCTTGCAGCTACATCCGGTTAAATATGTCATGTGACTTGAACGCACACACAGACACACACACACGCACACACACACACACACACACACACACACACACACACACTCAGAGTCTGGTTTTTAGCACCTGCAAAAACATGCTATTTACATATTTGACAAGAATGCAGAGGCTCCTTTTGCCCCTGAAAAAAATCAAATTTCAAACACAACTTGACTGGTCATTTCTCCAAAAGACAACCATGAAGCTCCATCCAAACCTGAAGCAGGCAGTTGGTGCATGTGTACAGTAACCTGAGGGGAGTGAGGTGAGTGCTTCTGAGGAGAACATGAGCAGTGAAGATTCACCTTGGAGCTAGAACAGAGACATGCACATGATTATACAGGGGCAGGGGCTCAAGTTTTTTCCAGTCGTTTATACAATATGGAAATTAATGTGAAATTAAAACACAAAGTATTAATAGAAAGGTAATGACTGTCCTGTGTAGGTGACAGTGATATCCAATAGGCTAGGCACTCACGAGGCTGGCTGTGGCAAGTGTAAGTGAAAGCAACACGCACTGGCAGGAAGAACAGCAAACGCCGATGAAGGAAAAGGGTCTTTGCAGTGATGGGCGTTACCAGAGAGGGCGATGGCCAGAGGACACAAATGGGACGGGAAGGCAGCACGTTGGGGGGGGGGGGGACGCGACACAGCTCGGGCCCGCCAGTGCCCCAACGGGGTCCTAATTAGGGCCCGAGCGTAGCTGCTAAGCAGCTGCGAGAGCCCTCTTGTTCCTGATGGATTCTTCTTTCGTTATTTTTCCTCCGCTTTAAACTGGAAAATGGCCCACTTCCCACTGGCGAAAACTCAGGAAATTTGGCAGGATGACCGGGCCTGGTGAAAAATTTGATATTCTGAAGTTGTCCAAACAAAAAAATGAAAAATGGCTCCATAGCGCCCCCTATGGTGAAAACTCACCTGATGCCTGTACGCTTTGTCAAAATGACACAAAATTTGACACACATGTGTATCTCAATAAGATCTACGAAAAAGTCAGTGTGGGCGTATCTGTCAAATGTACGGTTAAAGGGCTATTTCGCTTTTTTTGCCGATCCGCACACATTGGAATTTCGCTAACTCCTCCAAAGGCTTTCGTTCCACCGGCACCAAATTTGCTCAGGCCAATCTACACCCCATGGCCATTAAAAGTTGTACAAATCATGACGCTGCACCCCACGGTTTAGGTTCTAGGCGGCGCCAAAGATAACCCAAAAATCCACATTCTTAAAAGTCTTATAACTTTTTATTTTTGTCCTCACTGGCCTCCAAGGTTTCTAGGATGATGCAATGTCCAGCCATAAACACATTTGTGAAGGAATTTTTACTCCCCAAAAGAGCGCCCCCCCATGGCAGGAGAAAAAAGTCCATTTTTTCTTGTCTCCTAAGGTAAAAATACACATTGTTGAGTGTCACGCCTATACACTTTGTCATATTGACACACAATTTGACAATCACGTGTATCTCAATAAGATCTACAAAAAAGTCAATAGGCACGTATCTGTCAAATGTACGGTTAAAGGGCTATTTTGCATTTTTTGCCGATTCGCACACATTGGAATGTGGCTATCTCCTCCTAAGGCTTTCGTCCCACTGATACCAAATTTGCTCAGGGCAATCTACACCCCATGCCCATTCAAAGTTGTAAAAATCATGACGCTGCACCCCACGGTTTACGTTCTAGGGGGCGCCAAAGATGACCCAAAAATCCACATTCTTAAAAGTCTTTTTGGTCACTGCAGGAGTACAGAGTACTGCAAGATACACACACATACACACACACACACACACACACACACACACACACACACACACACACACACACACACACTCAGAGTCTGTTTTTTAGCACCTGCAAAAACATGCTGTTTACATATTTGACAAGAATGCAGAGGCTTCCTTTTGCCCCTGAAAAAAATCAAATTTCAAACACAACTTGACTGTTCATTTCTCCAAATGACAACCATGAAGCTCCATCCAAACCTGAAGCAGGCAGTTGGTGCATGTGTACAGTAACCTGAGGGGAGTGAGGTGACTGCTTCTGAGGAGAACATGAGCAGTGAAGATTCACCTTGGAGCGAGAACAGGGACGTGCACATGATTATACAGGGGCAGGGGCTCAAGTTTTTTCCAGTCGTTTATACAATATGGAAATTAATGTGAAATTAAAAAACAAAGTATTAATAGAAAGGTAATGACTGTCCTGTGTAGGTGACAGTAATATCCAATAGGCTAGGCACTCACGAGGCTGGCTGTGGCAAGTGTAAGTGAAAGCAACACGCACTGGCAGGAAGAACAGCAAACGCCGATGAAGGAAAAGGGTCTTTGCAGTGATGGGCGTTACCAGAGAGGACGATGGCCAGAGGACGCGAATGGGACGGGGAGGCAGCGCGTTGGGGGGGGGGCGCGACACAGCTCGGGCCCGCCAGTGCCCCAACGGGGCCCTAGTTAGGGCCCGAGCGTAGCTGCTAAGCAGCTGCGAGAGCCCTATTATTCCCCAAGTGGTTTTTCTTTGTTTCTTTCTTTCTTCTTTTTCCTCCCCTTTGAACTGGAAAATGGCCCACTTCCCACTGGCGAAAACTCATGAAATTTGGCAGGATGACCGGGCCTGGTGAAAAATTTGATATTCCGAAGTCGCCCAAACAAGAAAATGCAAAATGGCTCCATAGCGCCCCCTAAGGTGAAAATTCACACTATTGACTGTCACGCCTGTACGCTTTGTCAAAATGACACAAAAATTGACACACATATGTATCTCAATAAGATCTACAAAAAAGTCAGTGCGGGCGTATCTGTCAAATGTACGGTTAAAGGGTTATTCCGCATTTTTTGCTGATCCGCACACATTGGAATTTCGCTAACTCCTCCTAAGGCTGGCGTTCCACCGGCACCACATTTGCTCAGGCCAATCTACACCCCATGGCCATTAAAAGTTATTCAAATCATGACGCTGCACCCCACGGTTTAGGTTCTAGGGGGCGCCAAAGATAACCCTAAAATCCACATATTTAAAAGTCTTATAACTTTTTATTTTTGCCCTCACTGGCCTCCAAGTTTTCTAGGATGATGCAATGTCCAGCCATCAACACATTTGTGAAGGAATTTTTACTCCCCAAAAGAGCGCCCCCCCATGGCCGGAGAAAAAAGTCAATTTTTTCTTGTCCCCTAAGGTGAAAATACACATTGTTGAGTGTCACGCCTTTACGCTTTGTCATATTGACACAAAATTTGACACACACATGTATCTCAATAAGATCTACGAAAAAGTCAATGCGCGCATATCTGTCAAATGTACGGTTAAAGGGTTATTCCGCATTTTTTGCTGATCCGCACACATTGGAATTTCGCTAACTCCTCCTAAGGCTGGCGTTCCACCGGCACCACATTTGCTCAGGCCAATCTACACCCCATGGCCATTAAAAGTTATTCAAATCATGACGCTGCACCCCACGGTTTAGGTTCTAGGGGGCGCCAAAGATAACCCTAAAATCCACATATTTCAAAGTCTTATAACTTTTTATTTTTGTCCTCACTGGCCTCCAAGTTTTCTAGGATGATGCAATGTCCAGCCATCAACACATTTGTGAAGGAATTTTTACTCCCCAAAAGAGCGCCCCCCCATGGCAGGAGAAAAAAGTCAATTTTTTCTTGTCCCGTAAGGTGAAAATTCACATTGTTGAGTGTCACGCCTTTACGCTTTGTCATATTGACACAAAATTTGACACACACATGTATCTCAATAAGATCTACGAAAAAGTCAATGCGCGCATATCTGTCAAATGTACGGTTAAAGGGTTATTCCGCATTTTTTGCTGATCCGCACACATTGGAATTTCGCTAACTCCTCCTAAGGCTGGCGTTCCACCGGCACCACATTTGCTCAGGCCAATCTACACCCCATGGCCATTAAAAGTTATTCAAATCATGACGCTGCACCCCACGGTTTAGGTTCTAGGGGGCGCCAAAGATAACCCTAAAATCCACATATTTCAAAGTCTTATAACTTTTTATTTTTGTCCTCACTGGCCTCCAAGTTTTCTAGGATGATGCAATGTCCAGCCATCAACACATTTGTGAAGGAATTTTTACTCCCCAAAAGAGCGCCCCCCCATGGCAGGAGAAAAAAGTCAATTTTTTCTTGTCCCGTAAGGTGAAAATTCATATTGTTGAGTGTGACACCTGTACGCTTTGTCATATTGACACAAAATTTGACAATCACGTGTATCTCAATAAGATCTACGAAAAAGTCAATGGGTGCGTATCTGTCAAATGTACGGTTAGAGGGCTATTTTGCATTTTTTGCCGATTCGCACACATTGGAATGTGGCTAACTCCTCCTAAGGCTTTCGTCCCACTGAAACCAAATTTGCTCAGGCCAATCTACACCCCATGGCCATTCAAAGTTGTAAAAATCATGACGCTGCACCCCACGGTTTACGTTCTAGGGGGCGCCAAAGATGACCAAAAAATCCACATTCTTAAAAGAATCCACATTCTCCCCCCCCATGGTAGGAGAAAAAGTCAAGTTTTTCCTGCCCATCGCTCAATGGCTCAATCGCATCGCTCTCCAGGCAACACCGTAACGAGGAGCAACCTGCCATTTGGATATATCCCAGCTGTGTTTGTGCCCTCACTCATGGTCCAGACTTTTTTCAAATAGGACATGAAGTTTGTCTGCAGCGAGTGTTTTGGTAGAAACTGCGCCTCCCATTCATTATAATGCGAAATGACCACAGACAAGTGCGCACACCATCTTTGGACCTTGAGTGTGACGCGATCGGGAGGGGGAGGCGGTCACGCTGGGGGCGGCACGACGTGGCTCGGGCCCGACAGTGCCCCACCGGGGCCCTAGTTATTATTTTTCCTCCCCTTTGAACTGGAAAATGGCCCACTTCCCACTGGCGAAAACTCATGAAATTTGGCAGGACGACCGGGCCTGGTGAAAAATTTGATATTCCGAAGTCGCCCAAACAAGAAAATGCAAAATGGCTCCATAGCGCCCCCTAAGGTGAAAATTCACACTATTGACTGTCACGCGTGTACGCTTTGTCAAAATGACACAAAAATTGACACACACATGTATCTCAATAAGATCTACAAAAAAGTCAGTGCGGGCGTATCTGTCAAATGTACGGTTAAAGGGTTATTGCGCATTTTTTGCCGATCCGCACACATTGGAATTTCGCTAACTCCTCCGAAGGCTTTCGTTCCACCGGCACCACATTTGCTCAGGCCAATCTACACCCCATGGCCATTAAAAGTTATTCAAATCATGACGCTGCACCCCACGGTTTAGGTTCTAGGGGGCGCCAAAGATAACCCTAAGATCCACATATTTAAAAGTCTTATAACTTTTTATTTTTGCCCTCACTGGCCTCCAAGTTTTCTAGGATGATGCAATGTCCAGCCATCAACACATTTGTGAAGGAATTTTTACTCCCCAAAAGAGCGCCCCCCCATGGCAGGAGAAAAAAGTCCATTTTTTCTTGTCCCCTAAGGTGAAAATACACATTGTTGAGTGTAACACCTGTACGCTTTGGCAAAATGACACAAAAATGACACAAAAATTGACACACACATGTATCTCAATAAGATCTACGAAAAAGTCAATGCGCGCGTATCTGTCAAATGTACGGTTAAAGGGTTATTCCGCATTTTTTGCCGATCCGCACACATTGGAATTTCGCTAACTCCTCCGAAGGCTTTCGTTCCACCGGCACCACATTTGCTCAGGCCAATCTACACCCCATGGCCATTAAAAGTTATTCAAATCATGACGCTGCACCCCACGGTTTAGGTTCTAGGGGGCGCCAAAGATAACCCTAAAATCCACATTTTTCAAAGTCTTATAACTTTTTATTTTTGTCCTCACTGGCCTCCAAGTTTTCTAGGATGATGCAATGTCCAGCCATCAACACATTTGTGAAGGAATTTTTACTCCCCAAAAGAGCGCCCCCCCATGGCAGGAGAAAAAAGTCAATTTTTTCTTGTCCCCTAAGGTGGAAATTCACACTATTGACTGTCACGCCTGTACGCTTTATCATATTGACACAAAAATTGACACACATATGTATCTCAATGAGATCTACAAAAAAGTCAATGCGCGCGTATCTGTCAAATGTACGGTTAAAGGGCTATTTTGCATTTTTTGCCGATTCGCACACATTGGAATGTGGCTAACTCCTCCTAAGGCTTTCGTCCCACTGACACCAAATTTGCTCAGGCCAATCTACACCCCATGGCCATTCAAAGTTGTAAAAATCATGACGCTGCACCCCACGGTTTACGTTCTAGGGGGCGCCAAAGATGACCCAAAAATCCACATTCTTAAAGGAATCCACATCCCCCCCCCCCCCCCCAAGGCAGGAGAAAAAGTCAAGTTAACCCTGCCCATCGCTCAATGGCTCAATCGCATCGCTCTCCAGGCAACACCGTAAGGAGGAGCAACCTGCCATTTGGATATATCCCAGCTGTGTTTGTGCCCTCACTCATGGTCCAGACTTTTTTCAAATAGGACATGAAGTTTGTCTGCAGCGAGTGTTTTGGTAGAAACTGCGCCTCCCATTCATTATAATGCGAAATGACCACAGACAAGTGCGCACACCATCTTTGGACCTTGAGTGTGACGCGATCGGGAGGGGGAGGCGGTCGTGTGGGGGCGGCGCGACGCGGCTCGGGCCCGACAGTGCCCCAACGGGGTCCTAGTTAGGGCCCGAGCGTAGCTGCTAAGCAGCTGCGAGAGCCCTCTTGTTCCTGCATGTTTCCTTCTTTTGTTATTAGGGCCCGAGCGTAGCTGCTAAGCAGCTGCGAGAGCCCTCTTGTTCCTGATGGATTCTTCTTTCGTTATTTTTCCTCCGCTTTAAACTGGAAAATGGCCCACTTCCCACTGGCGAAAACTCAGGAAATTTGGCAGGACGACCGGGCCTGGTGAAAAATTCGATATTCTGAAGTCGCCCAAACAATAAAATGCAAAATGGCTCCATAGCGCCCCCTAAGGCGAAAATTCACACTATTGACTGTCACGCCTGTACGCTTTGTCATATTGACACAAAAACTGACACACACGTGTATCTCAATACGGTCTATGAAAAAGTCAGCGCGGGCGCATCTGTGAAATGTACGGTTAGAGGGTTATTTCGCATTTTTTGCCGATCTGCACACATTGGAATTTCGCTAACTCCTCCGAAGGCATTCGTTCCACCGGCACCACATTTGCTCAGGCCAATCTACACCCCATGGCCATTAAAAGTTGTACAAATCATGACGCTGCACCCCACAGTTTACGTTCTAGGGGGCGCCAAAGATAACCCAAAAATCCACAGTCTTAAAAGTCTTATAACTTTTTATTTTTGTCCTCACTGGCCTCCAAGTTCTCTAGGATGATGCAATGTCCAGCCATCAACACATTTGTGAAGGAATTTTTACTCCCCAAAAGAGCGCCCCCACATGGCAGGAGAAAAAAGTCCATTTTTTCTTGTCCCCTAAGGTGAAAATACACATTGTTGAGTGTCACGCCTATACACTTTGTCATATTGACCCAAAATTTGACAATCACGTGTATCTCAATAAGATCTACGAAAAAGTCAATGGGCACGATCTGTAAAATGTACGGTTAAAGGGTTATTTCGCATTTTTTCCCGATCCGCACACATTGGAATTTCGCTAACTCCTCCTAAGGCTTTAGTTCCACCGCCACCAAATTTGCTCAGGCCAATCTACACCCCATGGCCATTAAAAGTTGTACAAATCATGACGCTGCACTCCAGAGTTTAGGTTCTAGGGGGCGCCAAAGATAACCCAAAAATCCACAGTCTTAAAAGTCTTATAACTTTTTATTTTTGTCCTCACTGGCCTCCAAGTTTTCTAGGATGATGCAATGTCCAGCCATCAACACATTTGCAAAGGAATTTTTACTCCCGAAAGAGCGCCCCCCCATGGCAGGAGAAAAAAGTCCATTTTTTCTTGTCCCCTAAGGTGAAATAACACATTGTTGACTGTCACGCCTATGCGCTTTGTCAAAATGACACAAAATTTGACACACACGTGTATCTCAATAAGATCTACGA
The DNA here is from genome assembly GCA_962446985.1 of Xyrichtys novacula. NCBI lineage: Eukaryota > Metazoa > Chordata > Actinopteri > Labriformes > Labridae > Xyrichtys > Xyrichtys novacula. The sequence continues at coordinate 2,272,847 of OY660869.1, forward strand.
AAAAGTCAATGGGCACGTATCTGTAAAATGTACGGTTAAAGGGCTATTTCGCATTTTTTGCCGATTCGCACACATTGGAATGTGGCTAACTCCTCCTAAGGCTTTCTTCCCACCAACACCAAATTTGCTCAAGCCGATCTACATCCCATGGCCATTCAAAGTTGTAAAAATCATGCCGCTGCACCCCATGGTTTACGTTCTAGGGGGCGCCAAAGATGACCCAAATATCCACATTCTTAAAAGAATCCACACCCCCCCCCACCAAGGCAGGAGAAAAAGTCCAGTTAACCCTGCCCATCGCTCAATGGCTCAATCGCATCGCTCTCCTGGCAACACCGTAAGGAGGAGCAACTTGCCATTTGGATATATCCTAGCTGTGTTTGTGCCCTCACTCATGGTCCAGACTTTTTTCAAATAGGACATGTAGTTTGTCTGCAGCGACCGTTTTGGTAGAAACTGCGCCTCCCATTCATTATAATGGGAAATGACCACAGACAAGTGCGGACACCATCTTTGGACCTTGAGTGTGATGCGATCGGGAGGGGGAGGCGGTCGCGCTGGGGGCGGCGCGACGCGGCTCGGGCCCGACAGTGCCCCACCGGGGCCCTAGTTAGGGCCCGAGCGTAGCTGCTAAGCAGCTGCGAGAGCCCTCTTGTTAGGGCCCGAGCGTAGCTGCTAAGCAGCTGCGAGAGCCCTCTTGTTCCTGTAGTTTCCTTCTTTTGTTATTATTAGGGCCCGAGCGTAGCTGCTAAGCAGCTGCGAGAGCCCTCTTGTTCCTGCATGTTTCCTTCTTTTGTTATTATTATTTTTCCTCCCCTTTGAACTGGAAAATGGCCCACTTCCCACTGGCGAAAACTCATGAAATTTGGCAGGACGACCGGGCCTGGTGAAAAATTTGATATTCCGAAGTCGCCCAAACAAGAAAATGCAAAATGGCTCCATAGCGCCCCCTAAGGTGAAAATTCACACTATTGACTGTCACGCGTGTACGCTTTGTCAAAATGACACAAAAATTGACACACACATGTATCTCAATAAGATCTACAAAAAAGTCAGTGCGGGCGTATCTGTCAAATGTATGGTTAAAGGGTTATTTCGCATTTTTTGCCGATCCGCACACATTGGAATTTCGCTAACTCCTCCGAAGGCTTTCGTTCCACCGGCACCACATTTGCTCAGGCCAATCTACACCCCATGGCCATTAAAAGTTATTCAAATCATGACGCTGCACCCCACGGTTTAGGTTCTAGGGGGCGCCAAAGATAACCCTAAGATCCACATATTTAAAAGTCTTATAACTTTTTATTTTTGCCCTCACTGGCCTCCAAGTTTTCTAGGATGATGCAATGTCCAGCCATCAACACATTTGTGAAGGAATTTTTACTCCCCAAAAGAGCGCCCCCCCATGGCAGGAGAAAAAAGTCCATTTTTTCTTGTCCCCTAAGGTGAAAATACACATTGTTGAGTGTAACACCTGTATGCTTTGGCAAAATGACACAAAAATTGACACACACATGTATCTCAATAAGATCTACGAAAAAGTCAATGCGTGCGTATCTGTCAAATGTACGGTTAAAGGGTTATTCTGCATTTTTTGCCGATCCGCACACATTGGAATTTCGCTAACTCCTCCGAAGGCTTTCGTTCCACCGGCACCACATTTGCTCAGGCCAATCTACACCCCATGGCCATTAAAAGTTATTCAAATCATGACGCTGCACCCCAAGGTTTAGGTTCTAGGGGGCGCCAAAGATAACACTAAAATCCACATATTTAAAAGTCTTATAACTTTTTATTTTTGTCCTCACTGGCCTCCAAGTTTTCTAGGATGATGCAATGTCCAGCCATCAACACATTTGTGAAGGAATTTTTACTCGCCAAAAGAGCGCCCCCCCATGGCAGGAGAAAAAAGTCCATTTTTTCTTGTCCACTAAGGTGAAAATACACATTGTTGAGTGCTACGCCTGTATGTTTTGTCGTATTGACACAAAATTTTACATACACGTGTATTTCAATAAGATCTTCGAAAAAGTCAATGGCCACGTATCTGTAAAATGTACGGTTAAAGGGTTATTTCGCATTTTTTGCAGATTCGCACACATTGGAATTTCGCTAAATCCTCCGAAGGCTTTCGTTCCACCGGCACCACATTTGCTCAGGCCAATCTACACCCCATGGCCATTAAAAGTTATTCAAATCATGACGCTGCACCCCAAGGTTTAGGTTCTAGGGGGCGCCAAAGATAACACTAAAATCCACATATTTAAAAGTCTTATAACTTTTTATTTTTGTCCTCACTGGCCTCCATGTTTTCTAGGATGATGCAATGTCCAGCCATCAACACATTTGTGAAGGAGTTTTTTCTCGTTAAAAGAGCACCCCCCCATGGCAGGAGAATAAAGTCAAGTTTTTCCTGTTCATCATTCAATGGCTCAAACGCACTGCTCTCTCGGCAAAAGCGAAAGGAGGAGCAACTTGCCATTTGGATATATCTTAGCTGTGTTTGTGCCCTCACTCATGGTCCAGACTTTTTTCAAATAGGACATGGAGTTTTTCTGCAGCGAGCGTTTTGGTAGAAACTGCGCCTCCCGTTCATTATAATGGTAAATGACCACAAACAAGTGCGCATACCATCTTTGGACCTTCAGTGTGACGCGATCGGGTGGGGGAGGCGGTCGCGCTGAGGGCGGCGTGACATGGCTCGGGCCCTCCAGTGCCCCAACGGGGCCCTAGTTATTATTTTTCCTCCCCTTTAAACTGGAAAATGGCCCACTTCCCACTGGCGAAAACTCATGAAATTTGGCAGGACGACCGGGCCTGGTGAAAAATTTGATATTCCGAAGTCGCCCAAACAAGAAAATGCAAAATGGCTCCATAGCGCCCCCTAAGGTGAAAATTCACACTATTCACTGTCACGCCTGTACGCTTTGTCAAAATGACACAAAAATTGACACACACATGTATCTCAATAAGATCTACAAAAAAGTCAGTGCGGGCGTATCTGTCAAATGTACGGTTAAAGGGTTATTTCGCATTTTTTGCCGATCCGCACACATTGGAATTTCGCTAACTCCTCCGAAGGCTTTCGTTCCACCGGCACCACATTTGCTCAGGCCAATCTACACCCCATGGCCATTAAAAGTTATTCAAATCATGACGCTGCACCCCACGGTTTAGGTTCTAGGGGGCGCCAAAGATAACCCTAAGATCCACATATTTAAAAGTCTTATAACTTTTTATTTTTGCCCTCACTGGCCTCCAAGTTTTCTAGGATGATGCAATGTCCAGCCATCAACACATTTGTGAAGGAATTTTTACTCCCCAAAAGAGCGCCCCCCATGGCAGGAGAAAAAAGTCCATTTTTTCTTGTCCCCTAAGGTGAAAATACACATTGTTGAGTGTAACACCTGTACGCTTTGGCAAAATGACACAAAAATTGACACACACATGTATCTCAATAAGATCTACAAAAAAGTCAGTGCGGGCGTATCTGTCAAATGTACGGTTAAAGGGTTATTTCGCATTTTTTGCCGATCCGCACACATTGGAATTTCGCTAACTCCTCCGAAGGCTTTCGTTCCACCGGCACCACATTTGCTCAGGCCAATCTACACCCCATGGCCATTAAAAGTTATTCAAATCATGACGCTGCACCCCACGGTTTAGGTTCTAGGGGGCGCCAAAGATAACCCTAAGATCCACATATTTAAAAGTCTTATAACTTTTTATTTTTGCCCTCACTGGCCTCCAAGTTTTCTAGGATGATGCAATGTCCAGCCATCAACACATTTGTGAAGGAATTTTTACTCCCCAAAAGAGCGCCCCCCCATGGCAGGAGAAAAAAGTCCATTTTTTCTTGTCCCCTAAGGTGAAAATACACATTGTTGAGTGTAACACCTGTACGCTTTGGCAAAATGACACAAAAATTGACACACACATGTATCTCAATAAGATCTACGAAAAAGTCAATGCGCGCGTATCTGTCAAATGTACGGTTAAAGGGTTATTCCGCATTTTTTGCCGATCCGCACACATTGGAATTTCGCTAACTCCTCCGAAGGCTTTCGTTCCACCGGCACCACATTTGCTCAGGCCAATCTACACCCCATGGCCATTAAAAGTTATTCAAATCATGACGCTGCACCCCACGGTTTAGGTTCTAGGGGGCGCCAAAGATAACCCTAAAATCCACATATTTAAAAGTCTTATAACTTTTTATTTTTGTCCTCACTGGCCTCCAAGTTTTCTAGGATGATGCAATGTCCAGCCATCAACACATTTGTGAAGGAATTTTTACTCCCCAAAAGAGCGCCCCCCCATGGCAGGAGAAAAAAGTCAATTTTTTCTTGTCCCCTAAGGTGGAAATTCACACTATTGACTGTCACGCCTGTACGCTTTATCATATTGACACAAAAATTGACACACATATGTATCTCAATAAGATCTACAAAAAAGTCAATGCGCGCGTATCTGTCAAATGTACGGTTAAAGGGCTATTTTGCATTTTTTGCCGATTCGCACACATTGGAATGTGGCTAACTCCTCCTAAGGCTTTCGTCCCACTGACACCAAATTTGCTCAGGCCAATCTACACCCCATGGCCATTCAAAGTTGTAAAAATCATGACGCTGCACCCCACGGTTTACGTTCTAGGGGGCGCCAAAGATGACCCAAAAATCCACATTCTTAAAGGAATCCACATCCCCCCCAAGGCAGGAGAAAAAGTCAAGTTAACCCTGCCCATCGCTCAATGGCTCAATCGCATCGCTCTCCAGGCAACACCGTAAGGAGGAGCAACCTGCCATTTCGATATATCATAGCTGTGTTTGTGCCCTCACTCATGGTCCAGACTTTTTTCAAATAGGACATGAAGTTTGTCTGCAGCGAGTGTTTTGGTAGAAACTGCGCCTCCCATTCATTATAATGGGAAATGACCACAGACAAGTGCGCACACCATCTTTGGACCTTGAGTGTGACGCGATCGGGAGGGGGAGGCGGTCGCGCGCGCGCTAGGGGCGGCGCGACGCGGCTCGGGCCCGACAGTGCCCCACCGGGGCCCTAGTTATTATTATTTTTCCTCCCCTTTGAACTGGAAAATGGCCCACTTCCCACTGGCGAAAACTCATGAAATTTGGCAGGACGACCGGGCCTGGTGAAAAATTTGATATTCCGAAGTCGCCCAAACAAGAAAATGCAAAATGGCTCCATAGCGCCCCCTAAGGTGAAAATTCACACTATTGACTGTCACGCGTGTACGCTTTGTCAAAATGACACAAAAATTGACACACACATGTATCTCAATAAGATCTACAAAAAAGTCAGTGCGGGCGTATCTGTCAAATGTACGGTTAAAGGGTTATTTCGCATTTTTTGCCGATCCGCACACATTGGAATTTCGCTAACTCCTCCGAAGGCTTTCGTTCCACCGGCACCACATTTGCTCAGGCCAATCTACACCCCATGGCCATTAAAAGTTATTCAAATCATGACGCTGCACCCCACGGTTTAGGTTCTAGGGGGCGCCAAAGATAACCCTAAGATCCACATATTTAAAAGTCTTATAACTTTTTATTTTTGCCCTCACTGGCCTCCAAGTTTTCTAGGATGATGCAATGTCCAGCCATCAACACATTTGTGAAGGAATTTTTACTCCCCAAAAGAGCGCCCCCCCATGGCAGGAGAAAAAAGTCAATTTTTTCTTGTCCCCTTACATGAAAATACACATTGTTGAGTGTCACGCCTGAACGCTTTGTCATATTGACACAAAAATTGACAATCATGTGTATCTCAATTAGATCTACGAAAAAGTCAAAAAGCGCGTATCTGTATAATGTACGGTTAAAGGGCTATTTCGCATTTTTTGCCGATTCGCACACATTGGAATGTGGCTATCTCCTCCTAAGGCTTTCGTCCCACCGATACCAAATTTGCTCAGGGCAATCTACACCCCATGCCCATTCAAAGTTGTAAAAATCATGACGCTGCACCCCACGGTTTACGTTCTAGGGGGCGCAAAAGATGACCCAAAAATCCACATTCTTAAAAGTCATTTTGGCCACTGCAGGAGTACAGAGTACTGCAGTTCTAGGGGGCGCCAAAGATGACCCAAAAATCCACATTCTTAAAAGTCTTTTTGGCCACTGCAGGAGTACAGAGTACTGCAGGATACACACACATACACACACACACACACACACACACAGACACACACTCAGAGTCTGTTTTTTAGCACCTGCAAAAACATGCTGTTTACATATTTGACAAGAATGCAGAGGCTTCCTTTTGCCGCTGAAAAAAATCATATTTCAAACACAACTTGACTGTTCATTTCTCCAAAAGACAACCATGAAGCTCCATCCAAACCTGAAGCAGATAGTTGGTGCATGTGTACAGTAACCTGAGGGGAGTGAGGTGACTATTTCTGAGGAGAACATGAGCAGTGAAGATTCACCTTGGAGCTAGAACAGGGACGTGCACATGATTATACAGGGGCAGGGGCTCAAGTTTTTTCCAGTCATTTATACAATATGGAAATTAATGTGAAATTAAACCACAAATATGTGTGATGAACTGTTTTTAAAACTTAAACTTCAAATAAAAATTGTAAACTTCAAAACATATGCAAATTTTTAACAAAGAACATAGTTATTTACCTCTATTTACATCAAAATGCAGGCAATGGCCCAGGCGTTCTTTGTAAAATTATTTACAAAACACTGTATAGTCTCACAAATGTCACTTTTTATTTATGCCACTACAAAAAATGATGAATGATGTAAATGATGCATGATGTAAAACATGATGTAAAAAACTTGTGTAGATCCTCCTCTATGTCAGTCCATGTGTAATTTTTCCATAATTCTTTGTTTTTTGCAGCATTTTTGTTAGTGTAACTGCAGATTGTGCTGACAGTCTATGGCAAAAAAAACAAAAACTGAAAATGCCTCAACATGAACCCCTGGTGGTCTCTGAGGGTGAAACCTGCTAACTGCTGCAGCTCTGTCAGCTTCAGTCTCCCATGCAGAGCTCGGAGCGCATGTGTGGCTCTGCACCCTTAGCAGCGTTGCTAACTCCTCAGTAAGGAAAGCCTGCTTCATGTCAGAGTCTCTAAACTCCAGAAGAAGTCGATAAAAGTCCCTTTCTTTCTAAAAAAGTCGTTAGGGGGTCTGAAAAGTAATTGAATCTAACAACAAAGTCGCTAGGTTTGCAACTACGTGTCCCAGACTGCATCCCTGCTGAGAGTCCCTCCCTCCCTTCTCATATTGCAGGAAGAACGTAAGCGCCCGCCCCTTGTCAATCAGTCACCATATAATTTTGGATTGGTTGTTGTGGTGAAGTTTTCCACCAATAGGAGAGATGTTGTGGTGTGTTTTTTTTTTCTTTTGGCAAGCCTTTTCCGCCTGTAAGACCTGTCGCTAATGTGTGCATGCTATGTTTTCCTGTCTCATACAGCGCGATCGAGCGCCGAACGTGATCAAAATAAGCAGAAAAAAAGTATCGCGGACATAATTTATCATAACTCTGGTTTTATTTGGCCTATCAACACAATTTAAAAACTGGTATATAGGTTGAGGTCCTCACTTTTGAGATAAGTTGAAACGGAGAGTCAACGAGGCTCCGTCTTGCAGCTACATCCGGTTAAATATGTCATGTGACTTGAACGTGGGGAGCGTCAATCGAATCGAATCAAACCTAACTCTCAGATGAATCTTCAAAATTCACCTCAGAAATATGCTTATTATTCTTCTCAGAGTACTGCAGGATACACACACACACACGCACACACACACACACACACACACACACACACACACACACACAGACACACTCAGAGTCTGTTTTTTAGCACCTGCAAAAACATGCTATTTACATATTTGACAAGAATGCAGAGGCCTCCTTTTGCCCCTGAAAAAAATCAAATTTCAAACACAACTTGACTGCTCATTTCTCCAAAAGACAACCATGAAGCTCCATCCAAACCTGAAGCAGGCAGTTGGTGCATGTGTACAGTAACCTGAGGGGAGTGAGGTGACTGCTTCTGAGGAGAACATGAGCAGTGAAGATTCACCTTGGAGCTAGAACAGGGACGTGCACATGATAATACAGGGGCAGGGGCTCAAGTTTTTTCCAGTCGTTTATACAATATGGAAATTAATGTGAAATTAAAAAACAAAGTATGACTGTCCTGTGTAGGTGACAGTGATATCCAATAGGCTAGGCACTCACGAGGCTGGCTGTGGCAAGTGTAAGTGAAAGCAACACGCACTGGCAGGAAGAACAGCAAACGCCGATGAAGGAAAAGGGTCTTTGCAGTGATGGGCGTTACCAGAGAGGGCGATGGCCAGAGGACATGAATGTGACGAGGAGGCAGCGCGTTGGGGGGGGGGGGTGCGACACGGCTCGGGCCCGCCAGTGCCCCAACGGGGCCCTAGTCTTTTATTTGCTCTTGGTCGCAACAAGTCAGGGAGAATAAACACAGAAAATGTGACTTTGATGAACTGTTTCATTCACGCTGGGAAACTAGTCAGCAAAAGAAGATGCTTCAACTGTAAATCTGGCTAAAAGAACACCTTGGTGTATTTTTGACCAACATCGAAAGTCAGGAGTTAAAGTCACATCATGCAGCTGACTAACTTCAAAACAAATATTCACATTTATTCAATTGTAAAGTACTCAAGATCTCCCCCTCCCTGCCCTCAAAGCCTTTTTTTGTTGCTGTAATCCATGGGTGGAGTGGGTATGATGTTGCTGAAAGCCCTGAGGGCACACACTTCCCGTTACCAATCTTTGTCTGCTTTTCTGAGTATGTGCTTGAAGGCAAATACAGAGATTGAGGAGAATTTTGACAGATGGAATAAATCAAGAATGACTAAAAAGGAGATCAGACATTTGAAAATTGGCAGTAGAGTTAATTGTAGGATGAAACTTAAGCAGCATCAAACTGAAAAAAATGACCAACTGTTACATATTTCTTAAAGAGTCTCCAAAGCCAGAGCAGACGTGGACAGACAGGTTTCATTTCAAATAAATCTTATGTATATGGTTGAGCGAGACAAATGCGACCCAGCGGGCCTGATAAAACTGGCCAAAACATCCTTAAAAGTGCCTTTATTATGCTGGAAAGACTTTTTATCGAATGGCAAAACAGGTCTGTCAGTTGATTGGTGGTCAGTTGGACTGACACATTCATGGTTCACAATCTGCAGTGCCGTCAGCAATGCATTGTACCTAAAAGAAGCACTTTTCAGTGGTTTTCTGTGTTTTGTCCTGAAACGAGACATGCCCCAGACAACGCCCACCTAGCATTAGCTAAGCATATTATCCCCCCATAACTCTCCTGTGTTCTGAAACTTAAATATTTTTATGGTAATCTGGATTCCTACTTTACATTCTTCGAGACAGTGGGCTGTTTGGGTCACAGGGTCCAAACTCTCCTTTTTCACAGAATGACCAGGGCATAAATTGGCTTGTGTGAACATTTTTTCTATCCTTTAAAGAGTTATTCACATTTGTCTGAAACAGAGACCAACAGTTACATCAGCTCTGATGAATATGATCAAAGAAACAGAAGCCCCTTTTTTACTCTTGTACCAATGTGGGCCTCTAAAAGAAAGACAGTCTAGGCTCAATATCCCGGAATAGGACTATTAAAGTGACTGTTCTTGGCTTGTAGTGGCAATACGTGTCAAATATCGGCACAATCATTTTCACATTTCCACAGAATTTGACTTGATTGAATAAAAAGGATCTAATCTTTGAGAGCAAGAAAACCAATGACAGTTAGAGTGAGCTGTCCTGCAGACATGCTGAAATTTCATCCAAGCGTCTAACCCCTTGGGATTAAGAGGCAAAATATTTTTTTGTGGTTTGACTACTGACCTGAAGGTGTTTTGCCATTTAAGCTCAAATCAAAACAATGACCTCATTTTGGAGTTCTTTTTTCTGATCCCTTACACTCTGGTTCAGCAGTGTAGGTATCAAGTTTGAACATTGTTTCCATATGTTTCTGCTGTCAGACACTGAAGTGGCCTTCTGCACCTTGTATAAAAGCCATCAACACCACGTGTGCATGGATGTAGAGTTTGGCATTATGGTGGACACCCTTGTCCCAAGTGGAAGCTTAAATCCAGAACAAAAAAGCTACAGGATTGAAGAGGCCTGTCTGGGCATACAGCCGGGTGATAGGGTGGAAAATAAACAAAAGGGGCCAGTGGTATCTGAAATCAGCCATCTTTCTGTAATCAGCTCACCAAAAGCAAACATCAAACACAGCCACTTGCTGTGGATCAGGGTGAGGCAGAGCAGATGATTGCTTTATCAGCTGGAATTTGCAGATATCTTGTGTGAGTGACTCTAGCTGGAAGAACTCACGAGGCTGAGAGGACAACAGCAGATATGAGTGGGGCTTAAACACATGACACATGACTTTTGTAGGGCTTTTGAATGGACGGACACTGTTATAAAGCATTCAGGGCTGTACCTGACTCAGTTAAATGATGTTAACTGTACAATACAAAGACTAAGATGTGATTTTAACTTTTTTTATACAGTTCTTTCTCATGCTTAGAGCCTAGATTAGCCCACATGGATCTAATGCTATCTGCAGAGTACTTGTTTTCCAGTAAGCACTGGCTGTCGCCCTGATATCAGCAACTTTTATCTTCGTGTTTCCTCCTATGCCACATGTAATTTTTATTAAAGCTCCTGTTTTAAAGAATGAAATGAGTACTGGTTTCTCTTTCTGACCCACAAAGGCAAATACGACCATCAGCTTAAAATCTTTCTGTTTCTATGAGGTTATTTTTAGGGTCTGAAACCTCTAGTGGAGGGAAGATGTCAGTTAAAGTAATTACTGTAACTGGACTTTGTTTTCATTTTAAATAGCCCACACTTCCAATCAGTGGTATAATGTTAAATCAAATAGGACAGGTTCTCATAGGCCATCGCGGGCGCCATGCTGAATATGACCGGTTACTTGCCTTTCAGATGTAGGACTTTTGATGATTCTTCAATGCAATGCTTTCTGGCCTCCTTTTGACTCCATATATTTGAACCTGAAACTTTGAACCCCAGCAGAATATGTGCTTATGAAATGACTTTTACTGCAAGTCAGTTAATAAAAGTTTTATGTAATCTAGCTGATAAATCATGGTTTTGACCAAGTACAAATGAAAACAAAGACCAAGTTGAAAATTAAGTCTCAGTTCGTGCTAAATGAGATTGGGTTTTCTTTCCTTCTGATCCTGTGCTATGGCCTCGGTGCTGTTATTTTCCTCAGCCTGTCCCTCGATTCTGCCATATCACTCAGATCATTATCAGGACGTCCTGTCTCACTTTGACGTCTTTTCAGGCTGTTCAGGCTTCTCGAAGCTTGGCGTTGAGTGCAGACTGATTAGCATCACAGTTCAGGGGGGAAGGCTCCAGGTAGCATCCCCATCGCACTCACAAATATGTGGGTGGCACTGATAAGGGCAGTCAACAGGTTTTTTTTCGTCTTCTTCTAGGCCCCTCCATCACTTAGCTCCTCTGCTCGAGCTCCTCCCTCTTCCCTCTGTACTCCCTCAGTGATCCAGAAAGAACCAAGATCCAGACAGACAAGACAAATGCACATGCACACACATCAGATAGCACAGTGTGATTGGTTCCAGACAGTGTTTTCTGCTCTTGGAGCCATGACTTCTGAGTTCCCGGGCAGATCTCTTTGGTGTTGGGTTTTGTAGTGTTTGAGTTTATAATAATTTTTATAATGTTGGTTATTAATTAACTATAGCCCAAATAATGTGGGAATTTTTTTTTAACTAGCATGAGATGAAAGAAATCGCCTGGGCTGTGATTGTGACTGATATTTTAATTATGTTGCTGTCAAAGTAGACCTCCTTTGCTTTGCTTGTACACATTGAAATTATGCACCAATATGTCTTTGCAAAGAAAAATAAATAAATAAATCCTGTGATTTTGCTGCATACAAGCCAGAGTGACAATGTTTAATCAGGAATATACACAAATCCTGATACCAGTAAGAAAGATCAAAAACTTTTACTTAAAAAATGTAGACAACGGAAAAAGACTGAAACTCACACCGGTAAGAGACAAACTGGCACTGAATCAAAGGAACACAGAGACTTTGGCCTTGTACACATGTAGCCAGGTATTTTTATAAACGAATATCCAACCCTATTCATTCTGTGTTTCATGTTTGTGAAAGTCAGGACAATTGGATAGAATGGGTCTAAAGTTTTTTGGCAAATACTAACAACTCCAGGTCTGGCATGTTTATAACCACGGTCAATAGCACATTTATGGAGTTTTGTGTGGATGGGATTTTATTGGAAAACGATGATGTGTGTTTGTAACTTTTTTTTTTTTTTTTTCAAAGGTAGGGGGTTGGATATTTGTTTATAAAAATACCAAGTACGCTATGTGTGTACAAGGCCTCAATACTCAAGGTGAGTGGAGACAATCAGACACAGGTGAAACACATTAGGGAGGTGGGCAGGTCATCACAGAATGGGAACACGGGAAGGCAGGAAGTGGAGGATCTAAAGCAAGACACAGGTGAGTATCAAAATAAAACAGGAAACACATGAAACTGTAGGATAACAAAAGGTAAATTTACTATAGGGAAGTGATACACATCCTGTGCAAGATGTATTGTGCTCTATTTTTACTGTTTTTGATCTTCAGTTTTTATGCCTAAGACTTCTCCTAGCTGAAATATGAATATTCACTGAAATGACAGAGGAATCGGTTAATTTTAAACATCACCAGGCACCTAATGAGCTTTGTCAATAATGGAAACTGCAAGCTCTGATACTGAGCTCTGACTGCGGGGTGTCAGTGTTATGAAAGTATCCTATAACAGTGTTGATGCTCTGTGGCCTGAAAGGTCATGAAATTACAACCACATGCTGAAGACAGAGCAAACAAATCACCCTTTATAATTACAGCCATCAGTAGGTTCTAAATCTAAGCACGGAGCTTTGTTATGAAAGACAGGATTGCGTATGATTCATCATTTGGGTTCCGGCTGACGCTGTTTGTTGTTGAAGCTGAAAGTTGAGCTGAAAGTTGAGGCTGTTTTGGTATTTTTTTGAACATTTCCATTGTTTACATACACTACCACCACTAATGGTATGCTCCCTGATGGGCCTGGCTTATCCTGCTACAGCTGTCGTCCCCTGTGTGGAGTGTAGTTTCAGTAACGTGATAGGTCCCCATCCTTTGCTGCTGGCATAAGCGCCCCATAACTCTGAAAAACCCTGGATTCACAAACCCCTGTGCCAGCCTCCTGATGATCAATCAAGTGTGCTCTCTTGATCCTGGTGGACTCTCTGCTCTCTCTAGGGTTCAGTGAAGGGGACAGAAACTCAGTGGCGCTGCTCTAAGAGGCTGTGTGAAGCCTTCTGTTTCAGCATTTCTCCTCTTCACACCCTGGCTGTCTTTTTGGTTTGTTGCTATGTAAACTGTGACCTTGTTACGGTAACCCTGTGGGCAAGGATGCTCACCAGCTGCTGTTGAATCGTAATCATCACTTACATTGTGCAACCCAGCTCTGGGGTCACAACTGATAGAGCTCGGTTGACTGTTTACTTGCTCAACGTTGAATAACAGCCTGTAGTTACTCAAGTTTTCCCTTTTTCACCATCAACTTCTCTTGGCACTAGGCTTTCTGTTTGTGTTTGGTTTTCAGGTGACTCACGTCTTCTGGAAATGTCTCTGTCTGGGTTTAATTTCCTCATCTTTTACAACTCGCTCCCTTTCACTCACTCAAGTTCTCCTTCTGTCTTTCTCTTCCATCTCTCAAAGCCAGGGCCTCAAAGCCAGGCCAGGTATGAGCATATCTTGGTTTTTGTTATTCTCAGAGGAACGATGAACATGCTTTTTCCACAGTCTGGAGTAAGTGGAACAAATATGCACATAAAAAAAAGAACTAGAGCAGTGAGTCTCTCATCTGTTTGTTTGGATCATTATCTGGTTTGCAGCACAAAAAGCTGCTCAGTAATATCTTCCATTTGCTCTCAGAGTAATGATTCTGGCAGCACATTACTGGACTACGGCACTAACACTCATCTGTGTTGCTATTCTCCAGCCTTGGAATCTACAAAGGACCGATAATAAGGCTTTGGTTATTCATGTCCTCTCCGTCTTTGCTGTCTGTGTCCCTTTTTATGGGCTTCATAACAGCATCACAGTGACAAGTCTTTGAACACAGAGTATCTACCAGCAGATAAAAATCACACTCCACTGACTGGAATACATATCTCCTCTGAGAGACAGGAGTCTAACTTGTAGTGTAGGTGTGTGAGTGGAAATTATGGACATCGTGATCGTGTACATTAGCAAATGGCGCTTGCCCCATTTCCAAGAAATAAGAGATAGGCACATTTTTTCTTTTTATTTGATAGTTGCTGGCATGGTAAAAGCACAGTTTCAAACTTTGGCATTGACACTAACTTTCTTTCCAAATATGTGATCATTTGCATGACTAGGGGCAGAAACCACTTTTTACAAATTAGCATAGACTTTGACTAAAGCGTGAAAAAACTATCCAGGCTAGTGTTAGAGTAGAGAGTGGTGATTTATCAAGAATTTGCTGACAGTAACTACTCACTGAGGGATTTCTTGTTAGGGCCCGAGCGTAGCTGCTAAGCAGCTGCGAGAGCCCTCTTGTTCCTGTAGTTTCCTTCTTTTGTTATTATTATTATTTTTCCTCCCCTTTGAACTGGAAAATGGCCCACTTCCCACTGGCGAAAACTCATGAAATTTGGCAGGACGACCGGGCCTGGTGAAAAATTTGATATTCCGAAGTCGCCCAAACAAGAAAATGCAAAATGGCTCCATAGCGCCCCCTAAGGTGAAAATTCACACTATTGACTGTCACGCCTGTACGCTTTGTCAAAATGACACAAAAATTGACACACACATGTATCTCAATAAGATCTACAAAAAAGTCAGTGCGGGCGTATCTGTCAAATGTACGGTTAAAGGGTTATTGCGCATTTTTTGCCGATCCGCACACATTGGAATTTCGCTAACTCCTCCGAAGGCTTTCGTTCCACCGGCACCACATTTGCTCAGGCCAATCTACACCCCATGGCCATTAAAAGTTATTCAAATCATGATGCTGCACCCCACGGTTTAGGTTCTAGGGGGCGCCAAAGATAACCCTAAAATCCACATATTTCAAAGTCTTATAACTTTTTATTTTTGCCCTCACTGGCCTCCAAGTTTTCTAGGATGATGCAATGTCCAGCCATCAACACATTTGTGAAGGAATTTTTACTCCCCAAAAGAGCGCCCCCCATGGCAGGAGAAAAAAGTCCATTTTTTCTTGTCCCATAAGGTGAAAATTCACACTATTGACTGTCACGCCTGTACGCTTTGTCAAAATTACACAAAAATTGACACACACATGTATCTCAATAAGATCTACAAAAAAGTCAATGCTGGCGTATCTGTCAAATGTACGGTTAAAGGGTTATTGCGCATTTTTTGCCGATCCGCACACATTGGAATTTCGCTAACTCCTCCGAAGGCTTTCGTTCCACCGGCACCACATTTGCTCAGGCCAATCTACACCCCATGGCCATTAAAAGTTATTCAAATCATGACGCTGCACCCCACGGTTTAGGTTCTAGGGGGCGCCAAAGATAACCCTAAAATCCACATATTTAAAAGTCTTATAACTTTTTATTTTTGTCCTCTCTGGCCTCCAAGTTTTCTAGGATGATGCAATGTCCAGCCATCAACACATTTGTGAAGGAATTTTTACTCCCCAAACGAGCGCCCCCCCATGGCAGGAGAAAAAAGTCCATTTTTTCTTGTCCCATAAGGTGAAAATACACATTGTTGACTGTCATACCTGTATGCTTTGTCATATTGACACAAAATTTGACACACACATGTATCTCAATAAGATCTACGAAAAAGTCAATGCACGCGTATCTGTAAAATGTACGGTTAAAGGGCTATTTTGCATTTTTTGCCGATTAGCACACATTGGAATGTGGCTAACTCCTCCTAAGGCTTTCGTCCCACTGACACCAAATTTGCTCAGGCCAATCTACACCCCATGGCCATTCAAAGTTTTAAAAATCATGACGCTGCACCCCACGGTTTACGTTCTAGGGGGCGCCAAAGATGACCCGAATATCCACATTCTTAAAAGAATCCACATCCCTACCCCCCCCCCCCCCCCCATCCCCCATCCCCCATCCCCCATGGCAGGAGAAACAGTCAAGTTTTTCCTGCCCATCACTCAATGGCTCAATCGCATCGCTCTCCCGGCAACACCGTAACGAGGAGCAACTTGCCGTTTGGATATATCCTAGCTGTGTTTGTGCCCTCACTCATGGTCCAGACTTTTTTCAAATAGGACATGTAGTTTGTCTGCAGCGAGTGTTTTGGTAGAAACTGCGCCTCCCATTCATTATAATGGGAAATGACCACAGACAAGTGCGCACACCATCTTTGGACCTTGAGTGTGACGCGATCGGGAGGGGGAGGCGGTCGCACTGGGGGCGGCGCAACGCGGCTCGGGCCCGCCAGTGCCCCAACGGGGCCCTAGTTCTTTCTTTCTTTCTTCTTTTTCCTCCCCTTTGAACTGGAAAATGGCCCACTTCCCACTGGCGAAAACTCATGAAATTTGGCAGGACGACCGGGCCTGGTGAAAAATTCGATATTCTGAAGTCGCCCAAACAATAAAATGCAAAATGGCTCCATAGCGCCCCCTAAGGTGGAAATTCACACTATTGACTGTCACGCCTGTACGCTTTGTCATATTGACACAAAAATTGACACACATATGTATCTCAATAAGATCTACAAAAAAGTCAGTGCGGGCGTATCTGTCAAATGTACGGTTAAAGGGTTATTTCGCATTTTTTGCCGATCCGCACACATTGGAATTTCGCTAACTCCTCCGAAGGCTTTCGTTCCACCGGCACCACATTTGCTCAGGCCAATCTACACCCCGTGGCCATTAAAAGTTATCAAAATCATGACGCTGCACCCCAAGGTTTAGGTTCTAGGGGGCGCCAAAGATAACACTAAAATCCACATATTTAAAAGTCTTATAACTTTTTATTTTTGTCCTCACTGGCCTCCAAGTTTTCTAGGATGATGCAATGTCCAGCCATCAACACATTTGTGAAGGAATTTTTACTCCCCAAAAGAGCGCCCCCCCATGGCAGGAGAAAAAAGTCCATTTTTTCTTGTCCCCTAAGGTGAAAAAAAACATTGTTGAGTGTCACGCCTATACGCTTTGTCAAAATGACACAAAAATTGACACACACATGTAACTCAATAAGATCTACGAAAAAGTCAATGCGCGCGTATCTGGCAAATGTACGGTTAAAGGGTTATTCCGCATTTTTTGCCGATCCGCACACATTGGAATGTGGCTAACTCCTCCTAAGGCTTTCGTTCCACCGGCACCACATTTGCTCAGGACAATCTACACCCCATGGCCATTAAAAGTTATTCAAATCATGACGCTGCACCCCACGGTTTAGGTTCTAGGGGGCGCCAAAGATAACCCTAAAATCCACATATTTAAAAGTCTTATAACTTTTTATTTTTGTCCTCACTGGCCTCCAAGTTTTCTAGGATGATGCAATGTCCAGCCATCAACACATTTGTGAAGGAATTTTTACTGCCCAAAAGAGCGCCCCCCATGGCAGGAGAAAAAAGTCCATTTTTTCTTGTCCCCTAAGGTGAAAATACATATTGTTGAGATTCACGCCTATACGCTTTGTCATATTGACACAAAATTTGACAATCACGTGCCTTGCCTGGTATCATTTTTTTCAGCACAACCTCACCTGTGCGAATTTACAGTTATTTTATCATGTTGACATACTGAATTTACACAATGGACCCAAATTCACACACAAAACATAAAATCCGAGTGGAAAAAAGTAACATTTTTACTGTGAAAACCACAAATATGTGTGATGAACTGTTTTTAAAACTTAAACTTCAAATAAAAATTGTAAACTTCAAAACATATGCAAATTTTTAACAAAGAACATAGTGATTTACCTCTATTTTCATCAAAATGCAGGCAATGGCCCAGGCGTTCTTTGTAAAATTATTTACAAAACACTGTATAGTCTCACAAATGTCACTTTTTATTTATGCCACTACAAAAAAAACATGATGTAAATGATGCATGATGTAAAACATGATGTAAAAAACTTGTGTAGATCCTCCTCTATGTCAGTCCATGTGTAATTTTTCCATAATTCTTTGTTTTTTGCAGCATTTTTGTTAGTGTAACTGCAGATTGTGCTGACAGTGTCTATGGCACAAAAAAAAATAAAATTAAAATGCCTCAACATGAACCCCTGGTGGTCTCTGAGGGTGAAACCTGCTAACTGCTGCAGCTCTGTCAGCTTCAGTCTCCCATGCAGAGCTCTGAGCACATGTGTGGCTCTGCACCCTTAGCAGCGTTGCTAACTCCTCAGTAAGGAAAGCCTGCTTCATGTCAGAGTCTCTAAACTCCAGAAGAAGTCGATAAAAGTCCCTTTCTTTCTAAAAAAAAGTCGTTAGGGGGTCTGAAAAGTCATTGAATCTAACAACAAAGTCGCTAGGTTTGCAACTACGTGTCCCAGACTGCATCCCTGCTGAGAGTCCCTCCCTCCCTTCTCATGTTGCAGGAAGAACGTAAGCACCCGCCCCTTGTCAATCAGTCACCATATAATTTTGGATTGGTTGTTGTGGTGAAGTTTTCCACCAATAGGAGAGATGTTGTGGTGTGTTTTTTTTTTCTTTTGGCAAGCCTTTTCCGCCTGTAAGACCTGTCGCTAATGTCTGCATGCTAGGTTTTCCTGTCTCATACAGCGCGATCGAGCGCCGAACGTGATCAAAATAAGCAGAAAAAAAGTATTGCGGACATAATTTATCATAACTCTGGTTTTATTTGGCCTATCAACACAATTTGAAAACTGGTATATAGGTTGAGGTCCTCACTTTTGAGATAAGTTGAAACGGAGAGTCAACGAGGCTCCGTCTTGCAGCTACATCCGGTTAAATATGTCATGTGACTTGAACGCACACACACACACGCACACACACACACACACACACACACACACACACTCAGAGTCTGGTTTTTAGCACCTGCAAAAACATGCTATTTACATATTTGACAAGAATGCAGAGGCTCCTTTTGCCCCTGAAAAAAATCAAATTTCAAACACAACTTGACTGGTCATTTCTCCAAAAGACAACCATGAAGCTCCATCCAAACCTGAAGCAGGCAGTTGGTGCATGTGTACAGTAACCTGAGGGGAGTGAGGTGAGTGCTTCTGAGGAGAACATGAGCAGTGAAGATTCACCTTGGAGCTAGAACAGAGACATGCACATGATTATACAGGGGCAGGGGCTCAAGTTTTTTCCAGTCGTTTATACAATATGGAAATTAATGTGAAATTAAAACACAAAGTATTAATAGAAAGGTAATGACTGTCCTGTGTAGGTGACAGTGATATCCAATAGGCTAGGCACTCACGAGGCTGGCTGTGGCAAGTGTAAGTGAAAGCAACACGCACTGGCAGGAAGAACAGCAAACGCCGATGAAGGAAAAGGGTCTTTGCAGTGATGGGCGTTACCAGAGAGGGCGATGGCCAGAGGACACAAATGGGACGGGGAGGCAGCACGTTGGGGGGGGGGGGGGGCGACACGGCTCGGGCCCGCCAGTGCCCCAACGGGGTCCTAGTTAGGGCCCGAGCGTAGCTGCTAAGCAGCTGCGAGAGCCCTCTTGTTCCTGTAGTTTCCTTCTTTTGTTATTATTATTAGGGCCCGAGCGTAGCTGCTAAGCAGCTGCGAGAGCCCTCTTGTTCCTGCATGTTTCCTTCTTTTGTTATTATTAGGGCCCGAGCGTAGCTGCTAAGCAGCTGCGAGAGCCCTCTTGTTCCTGCATGTTTCCTTCTTTTGTTATTATTATTATTTTTCCTCCCCTTTGAACTGGAAAATGGCCCACTTCCCACTGGCGAAAACTCATGAAATTTGGCAGGACGACCGGGCCTGGTGAAAAATTTGATATTCCGAAGTCGCCCAAACAAGAAAATGCAAAATGGCTCCATAGCGCCCCCTAAGGTGAAAATTCACACTATTGACTGTCACGCGTGTACGCTTTGTCAAAATGACACAAAAATTGACACACACATGTATCTCAATAAGATCTACAAAAAAGTCAGTGCGGGCGTATCTGTCAAATGTACGGTTAAAGGGTTATTGCGCATTTTTTGCCGATCCGCACACATTGGAATTTCGCTAACTCCTCCGAAGGCTTTCGTTCCACCGGCACCACATTTGCTCAGGCCAATCTACACCCCATGGCCATTAAAAGTTATTCAAATCATGACGCTGCACCCCACGGTTTAGGTTCTAGGGGGCGCCAAAGATAACCCTAAAATCCACATATTTCAAAGTCTTATAACTTTTTATTTTTGCCCTCACTGGCCTCCAAGTTTTCTAGGATGATGCAATGTCCAGCCATCAACACATTTGTGAAGGAATTTTTACTCCCCAAAAGAGCGCCCCCCCATGGCAGGAGAAAAAAGTCCATTTTTTCTTGTCCCATAAGGTGAAAATTCACACTATTGACTGTCACGCCTGTACGCTTTGTCAAAATTACACAAAAATTGACACACACATGTATCTCAATAAGATCTACAAAAAAGTCAGTGCGGGCGTATCTGTCAAATGTACGGTTAAAGGGTTATTGCGCATTTTTTGCCGATCCGCACACATTGGAATGTGGCTAACTCCTCCTAAGGCTTTCGTCCCACTGACACCAAATTTGCTCAGGCCAATCTACACCCCATGGCCATTAAAAGTTATTCAAATCATGACGCTGCACCCCACGGTTTAGGTTCTAGGGGGCGCCAAAGATAACCCTAAAATCCACATATTTAAAAGTCTTATAACTTTTTATTTTTGCCCTCACTGGCCTCCAAGTTTTCTAGGATGATGCAATGTCCAGCCATCAACACATTTGTGAAGGAATTTTTACTCCCCAAAAGAGCGCCCCCCCATGGCAGGAGAAAAAAGTCCATTTTTTCTTGTCCCATAAGGTGAAAATACACATTGTTGACTGTCATACCTGTATGCTTTGTCATATTGACACAAAATTTGACACACACATGTATCTCAATTAGATCTACGAAAAAGTCAATGCGCGCGTATCTGTAAAATGTACGGTTAAAGGGCTATTTTGCATTTTTTGCCGATTAGCACACATTGGAATGTGGCTAATTCCTCCTAAGGCTTTCGTCCCACAGACACCAAATTTGCTCAGGCCAATCTACACCCCATGGCCATTCAAAGTTTTAAAAATCATGACGCTGCACCCCACGGTTTACGTTCTAGGGGGCGCCAAAGATGACCCAAATATCCACATTCTTAAAAGAATCCACATCCCCCCCCCCCCATCCCCCATCCCCCATCCCCCATGGCAGGAGAAAAAGTCAAGTTTTTCCTGCCCATCACTCAATGGCTCAATCGCATCGCTCTCCCGGCAACACCGTAACGAGGAGCAACTTGCCGTTTGGATATATCCTAGCTGTGTTTGTGCCCTCACTCATGGTCCAGACTTTTTTCAAATAGGACATGGAGTTTGTCTGCAGCGAGTGTTTTGGTAGAAACTGCGCCTCCCATTCATTATAATGGGAAATGACCACAGACAAGTGCGCACACCATCTTTGGACCTTGAGTGTGACGCGATCGGGAGGGGGAGGCGGTCGCGCTGGGGGCGGCGCAACGCGGCTCGGGCCCGCCAGTGCCCCAACGGGGCCCTAGTTATTATTTTTCCTCCCCTTTGAACTGGAAAATGGCCCACTTCCCACTGGCGAAAACTCATGAAATTTGGCAGGACGACCGGGCCTGGTGAAAAATTTGATATTCCGAAGTCGCCCAAACAAGAAAATGCATAATGGCTCCATAGCGCCCCCTAAGGTGAAAATTCACACTATTGACTGTCACGCCTGTACGCTTTGTCAAAATGACACAAAAATTGACACACACATGTATCTCAATAAGATCTACAAAAAAGTCAGTGCGGGCGTATCTGTCAAATGTACGGTTAAAGGGTTATTTCGCATTTTTTGCCGATCCGCACACATTGGAATTTCGCTAACTCCTCCGAAGGCTTTCGTTCCACCGGCACCACATTTGCTCAGGCCAATCTACACCCCATGGCCATTAAAAGTTATTCAAATCATGACGCTGCACCCCACGGTTTAGGTTCTAGGGGGCGCCAAAGATAACCCTAAAATCCACATATTTAAAAGTCTTATAACTTTTTATTTTTGCCCTCACTGGCCTCCAAGTTTTCTAGGATGATGCAATGTCCAGCCATCAACACATTTGTGAAGGAATTTTTACTCCCCAAAAGAGCGCCCCCCCATGGCAGGAGAAAAAAGTCCATTTTTTCTTGTCCCCTAAGGTGAAATTACACATTGTTGAGTGTCACGCCTGTACGCTTTGTCAAAATGACACAAAAATTGACACACACATGTATCTCAATAAGATCTACAAAAAAGTCCGTGCGCGCGTATCTGTCAAATGTACGGTTAAAGGGTTATTCCGCATTTTTTGCCGATTCGCACACATTGGAATTTCGCTAACTCCTCCGAAGGCTTTCGTTCCACCGGCACCACATTTGCTCAGGCCAATCTACACCCCATGGCCATTAAAAGTTATTCAAATCATGACGCTGCACCCCACGGTTTACGTTCTAGGGGGCGCCAAAGATAACCCAAAAATCCACATTTTTAAAAGTCTTATAACTTTTTATTTTTGTCCTCACTGGCCTCCAAGTTTTCTAGGATGATGCAATGTCCAGCCATCAACACATTTGTGAAGGAATTTTTACTCCCTAAAAGAGCGCCCCCCCATGGCAGGAGAAAAAAGTCCATTTTTTCTTGTCCCCTAAGGTGAAAATACACATTGTTGACTGTCACGCCTGTACGCTTTGGCAAAATGACACAAAAATTGACAATCATGTGTATCTCAATTAGATCTACGAAAAAGTCAAAGAGCGCGTATCTGTATAATGTACGGTAAAGGGCTATTTTGCATTTTTTGCCGATTCGCACACATTGGAATTTCGCTAACTCCTCCTAAGGCTTTCGTCCCACTGACACCAAATTTGCTCAGGCCAATCTACACTCCATGGCCATTCAAAGTTGTAAAAATCATGACGCTGCACCCCACGGTTTACGTTTTAGGGGGCGCCAAAGATGACCCAAATATACATTACAGTAGACAAAGTAGTTTTGCCCACTGAGTGGCGCCAAAGGGACTTGTCTGTGGAGTCTGTGAGTCACTATTGGCCGTTTTTGACTACTTTAGATTTTACCTTTATATTTCCTCTTACAAAATTTTTACCTTGCCTTGCCTGGTATCATTTTTTTCAGCACAACCTCACCTGTGTCAATTTACAGTTATTTTATCATTTTGACATACTATATTTACACATTGGACCCAAATTCACACACAAAACATAAAATCCGAGTGGAAAAAAGTAACATTTTTACTGTGAAAACCACAAATATGTGTGATGAACTGTTTTTAAAACTTAAACTTCAAATAAAAATTGTAAACTTCAAAACATATGCAAATTTTTAACAAAGAACATAGTAATTTACCTCTATTGACATCAAAATGCAGGCAATGGCCCAGGTGTTCTTTGTAAAATTATTTACAAAACACTGTATAGTCTCACAAATGTCACTTTTTATTTATGCCACTACAAAAAAACATGATGTAAATGATGCATGATGTAAAACATGATGTAAAAAACTTGTGTAGATCCTCCTCTATGTTAGTCCATGTGTAATTTTTCCATAATTCTTTGTTTTTTGCAGCATTTTTGTTAGTGTAACTGCAGATTGTGCTGACAGTGTCTATGGCAAAAAAAAAAAAAAAACTGAAAATGCCTCAACATGAACCCCTGGTGGTCTCTGAGGGTGAAACCTGCTAACTGCTGCAGCTCTGTCAGCTTCAGTCTCCCATGCAGAGCTCGGAGCGCATGTGTGGCTCTGCACCCTTAGCAGCGTTGCTAACTCCTCAGTAAGGAAAGCCTGCTTCATGTCAGAGTCTCTAAACTCCAGAAGAAGTCGATAAAAGTCACTTTCTTTCTAAAAAAAAGTCGTTAGGGGGTCTGAAAAGTCATTGAATCTAACAACAAAGTCGCTAGGTTTGCAACTACGTGTCCCAGACTGCATCCCTGCTGAGAGTCCCTCCCTCCCTTCTCATATTGCAGGAAGAACGTAAGTTCCCGCCCCTTGTCAATCAGTCACCATATAATTTTGGATTGGTTGTTGTGGTGAAGTTTTCCACCAATAGGAGAGATGTTGTGGTGTGTTTTTTTTTTCTTTTGGCAAGCCTTTTCCGCCTGTAAGACCTGTCGCTAATGTCTGCATGCTATGTTTTCCTGTCTCATACAGCGCGATCGAGCGCCGAACGTGATCAAAATAAGCAGAAAACAAGTATCGCGGACATAATTTATCATAACTCTGGTTTTATTTGGCCTATCAACACAATTTAAAAACTGGTATATAGGTTGAGGTCCTCACTTTTGAGATAAATTGAAACGGAGAGTCAACGAGGCTCCGTCTTGCAGCTACAGCCGGTTAAATATGTCATGTGACTTGAACGCACACACACACACACACACACACACACACACACACACGCACACACACACACTCAGAGTCTGGTTTTTAGCACCTGCAAAAACATGCTATTTACATATTTGACAAGAATGCAGAGGCTCCTTTTGCCCCTGAAAAAAATCAAATTTCAAACACAACTTGACTGGTCATTTCTCCAAAAGACAACCATGAAGCTCCATCCAAACCTGAAGCAGGCAGTTGGTGCATGTGTACAGTAACCTGAGGGGAGTGAGGTGACTGCTTCTGAGGAGAACATGAGCAGTGAAGATTCACCTTAGAGCTAGAACAGAGACGTGCACATGATTATACAGGGGCAGGGGCTCAAGTTTTTTCCAGTTGTTTATACAATATGGAAATTAATGTGAAATTAAAAAACAAAGTATTAATAGAAAGGTAATGACTGTCCTGTGTAGGTGACAGTGATATCCAATAGGCTAGGCACTCACGAGGCTGGCTGTGGCAAGTGTAAGTGAAAGCAACACGCACTGGCAGGAAGAACAGCAAACGCCGATGAAGGAAAAGGGTCTTTGCAGTGATGGGCGTTACCAGAGAGGGCGATGGCCAGAGGACACAAATGGGACGGGGAGGCAGCGCGTTGGGGGGGGGACGCGACACAGCTCGGGCCCGCCAGTGCCCCAACGGGGTCCTAGTTAGGGCCCGAGCGTAGCTGCTAAGCAGCTGCGAGAGCCCTATTATTCCTGATGGATTCTTCTTTAGGGCCCGAGCGTAGCTGCTAAGCAGCTGCGAGAGCCCTCTTGTTCCTGTAGTTTCCTTCTTTTGTTATTATTATTATTTTTCCTCCCCTTTGAACTGGAAAATGGCCCACTTCCCACTGGCGAAAACTCATGAAATTTGGCAGGACGACCGGGCCTGGTGAAAAATTTGATATTCCGAAGTCGCCCAAACAAGAAAATGCAAAATGGCTCCATAGCGCCCCCTAAGGTGAAAATTCACACTATTGACTGTCACGCCGGTACGCTTTGTCAAAATGACACAAAAATTGACACACATATGTATCTCAATAAGATCTACAAAAAAGTCAGTACGGGCGTATCTGTCAAATGTACGGTTAAAGGGTTATTCCGCATTTTTTGCCGATCCGCACACATTGGAATTTCGCTAACTCCTCCGAAGGCTTTCTTTCCACCGGCACCACATTTGCTCAGGCCAATCTACACCCCATGGCCATTAAAAGTTATTCAAATCATGACGCTGCACCCCACGGTTTAGGTTCTAGGGGGCGCCAAAGATAACCCTAAAATCCACATATTTAAAAGTCTTATAACTTTTTATTTTTGCCCTCACTGGCCTCCAAGTTTTCTAGGATGATGCAATGTCCAGCCATCAACACATTTGTGAAGGAATTTTTACTCCCCAAAAGAGCGCCCCCCCATGGCCGGAGAAAAAAGTCCATTTTTTCTTGTCCCCTAAGGTGAAAATACACATTGTTGAGTGTCACGCCTGTACGCTTTGTCATATTGACACAAAATTTGACACACACATGTATCTCAATAAGATCTACGAAAAAGTCAATGCGCGCGTATCTGTCAAATGTACAGTTAAAGGGTTATTCCACATTTTTTGCTGATCCGCACACATTGGAATTTCGCTAACTCCTCCTAAGGCTGGCGTTCCACCGGCACCACATTTGCTCAGGCCAATCTACACCCCATGGCCATTAAAAGTTATTCAAATCATGACGCTGCACCCCACGGTTTAGGTTCTAGGGGGCGCCAAAGATAACCCTAAAATCCACATATTTCAAAGTCTTATAACTTTTTATTTTTGTCCTCACTGGCCTCCAAGTTTTCTAGGATGATGCAATGTCCAGCTATCAACACATTTGTGAAGGAATTTTTACTCCCCAAAAGAGCGCCCCCCCATGGCAGGAGAAAAAAGTCCATTTTTTCTTGTCCCCTAAGGTGAAAATACACATTGTAGAGTGTCACGCCTGTACGCTTTGTCAAAATGACACAAAATTTGACATACACGTGTATTTCAATAAGATCTTCGAAAAAGTCAATGGCCACGTATATGTAAAATGTACAGTTAAAGGGTTATTTCACATTTTTTGCAGATCCGCACACATTGGAATTTGGCTAACTCCTCCTAAGGCTTTCGTCCCACTGACACCAAATTTGCTCAGGCCAATCTACACCCCATGGCCATTCAAAGTTGTAAAAATCATGACGCTGCACCCCACGGTTTACGTTCTAGGGGGCGCCAAAGATGACCCAAATATCCACATTCTTAAAAGAATCCACATCCCCCCCCCATCCCCCATCCCCCATTGCAGGAGAAACAGTCAAGTTTTTCCTTCCCATCACTCAATGGCTCAATCGCATCACTCTCCCGGCAACACCGTAACGAGGAGCAACTTGCCGTTTGGATATATCCTAGCTGTGTTTGTGCCCTCACTCATGGTCCAGACTTTTTTCAAATAGGACATGTAGTTTGTCTGCAGCGAGTGTTTTGGTAGAAACTGCGCCTCCCATTCATTATAATGGGAAATGACCACAGACAAGTGCGCACACCATCTTTGGACCTTGAGTGTGACGCGATCGGGAGGGGGAGGCGGTCGCGCTGGGGGCGGCGCAACGCGGCTCGGGCCCAGCAGTGCCCCACCGGGGTCCTAGTTCTTCTTCTTCTTCTTATTAGGGCCCGAGCGTAGCTGCTAAGCAGCTGCGAGAGCCCTCTTGTTCCTGATGGATTCTTCTTTCGTTATTTTTCCTCCGCTTTAAACTGGAAAATGGCCCACTTCCCACTGGCGAAAACTCAGGAAATTTGGCAGGACGACCGGGCCTGGTGAAAAATTTGATATTCTGAAGTCGTCCAAACAAAAAAATGAAAAATGGCTCCATAGCGCCCCCTATGGTGAAAACTCACCTGATGCCTGTACGCTTTGTCAAAATGACACAAAATTTGACACACATGTGTATCTCAATAAGATCTACGAAAAAGTCAGTGCGGGCGTATCTGCCAAATGTACGGTTAAAGGGCTATTTCGCTTTTTTTGCCGATCCGCACACATTGGAATTTCGCTAACTCCTCCGAAGGCTTTCGTTCCACCGGCACCAAATTTGCTCAGGCCAATCTACACCCCATGGCCATTAAAAGTTGTACAAATCATGATGCTGCACCCCACGGTTTACTTTCTAGGGGGCGCCAAAGATAACACAAAAATCCACATTCTTAAAAGTCTTATAACTTTTTATTTTTGTCCTCACTGGCCTCCAAGTTTTCTAGGATGATGCAATGTCCAGCCATCAACACATTTGTGAAGGAATTTTTACTCCCCAAAAGAGCGCCCCCCCATGGCAGGAGAAAAAAGTCCATTTTTTCTTGTCTCCTAAGGTAAAAATACACATTGTTGAGTGTCACGCCTATACACTTTGTCATATTGACACACAATTTGACAATCACGTGTATCTCAATAAGATCTACAAAAAAGTCAATAGGCACGTATCTGTCAAATGTATGGTTTAAGGGCTATTTCGCATTTTTTGCCGATTCGCACACATTGGAATGTGGCTATCTCCTCCTAAGGCTTTCGTCCCACCGATACCAAATTTGCTCAGGGCAATCTACACCCCATGGCCATTCAAAGTTGTAAAAATCATGACGCTGCACCCCACGGTTTACGTTCTAGGGGGCGCCAAAGATGACCCAAAAATCCACATTCTTAAAAGTCATTTTGGCCACTGCAGGAGTACAGAGTACTGCAGTTCTAGGGGGCGCCAAAGATGACCCAAAAATCCACATTCTTAAAAGTCTTTTTGGCCACTGCAGGAGTACAGAGTACTGCCGGACACACACACATATACACACACGCCAACACACACACACACACACACACACACACACACACACACACACACACACACACACACACACACACACACACACACACTCAGAGTCTGTTTTTTAGCACCTGCAAAAACATGCTGTTTACATATTTGACAAGAATGCAGAGGCTTCCTTTTGCCCCTGAAAAAAATCAAATTTCAAACACAACTTGACTGTTCATTTCTCCAAAAGACAACCATGAAGCTCCATCCAAACCTGAAGCAGATAGTTGGTGCATGTGTACAGTAACCTGAGGAGAGTGAGGTGACTACTTCTGAGGAGAACATGAGCAGTGAAGATTCACCTTGGAGCTAGAACAGGGACGTGCACATGATTATACAGGGGCAGGGGCTCAAGTTTTTTCCAGTCATTTATACAATATGGAAATTAATGTGAAATTAAACCACAAATATGTGTGATGAACTGTTTTTAAAACTTAAACTTCAAATAAAAATTGTAAACTTCAAAACATATGCAAATTTTTAACAAAGAACATAGTAATTTACCTCTATTTACATCAAAATGCAGGCAATGGCCCAGGCGTTCTTTGTAAAATTATTTACAAAACACTGTATAGTCTCACAAATGTCACTTTTTATTTATGCCACTACAAAAAAACATGATGTAAATGATGCATGATGTAAAACATGATGTAAAAAACTTGTGTAGATCCTCCTCTATGTCAGTCCATGTGTAATTTTTCCATAATTCTTTGTTTTTTGCAGCATTTTTGTTAGTGTAACTGCAGATTGTGCTGACAGTGTCTATGGCAAAAAAAAAAAAAAAAACTGAAAATGCCTCAACATGAACTCCTGGTGGTCTCTGAGGGTGAAACCTGCTAACTGCTGCAGCTCTCTCAGCTCTAGTCTCCCATGCAGAGCTCGGAGCGCATGTGTGGCTCTGCACCCTTAGCAGCGTTGCTAACTCCTCAGTAAGGAAAGCCTGCTTCATGTCAGAGTCTCTAAACTCCAGAGGAAGTCGATAAAATTCCCTTTCTTTCTAAAAAAAAGTCGTTAGGGGGTCTGAAAAGTCATTGAATCTAACAACAAAGTCGCTAGGTTTGCAACTACGTTTCCCAGACTGCATCCCTGCTGAGAGTTCCTCCCTCCCTTCTCATATTGCAGGAAGAACGTAAGCGCCCGCCCCTTGTCAATCAGTCACCATATAATTTTGGATTGGTTGTTGTGGTGAAGTTTTCCACCAATAGGAGAGATGTTGTGGTGTGTTTTTTTTTTCTTTTGGCATGCCTTTTCCGCCTGTAAGAGCTGTCGCTAATGTCTGCATGCTATGTTTTCCTGTCTCATACAGCGTGATCGAGCGCCGAACGTGATCAAAATAAGCAGAAAAAAAGTATCGCGGACATAATTTATCATAACTCTGGTTTTATTTGGCCTATCAACACAATTTAAAAACTGGTATATAGTTTGAGGTCCTCACTTTTGAGATAAGTTGAAACGGAGGGTGAACGAGGCTCCGTCTTGCAGCTACATCCGGTTAAATATGTCATGTGACTTGAACGCTGGGGAGCGTCAATCGACTGCAGAGCCAGCAGACAAAGTAGTTATGGCCACTGAGAGGCACACATTTGTCATATGCTATAATCCTAACATATTTTAATGCTTTTTCTATTTAAACCTAATGGATCTAAGGTTTGACCTTCAAAATTTAGGAAGAATATTTTTTTGCAGTAATGACCCCCTTAAACAACCAGAGGTCCTTTCCTAAAGTTTATGGAAATTTTAGTGAAGGCCTTGGTTTCTTTCCTTGCAAAATGTATAGAAATAATAAAGCTAAATACCATAAAATGGTCTTGGCGTATTAGCAGTGATATAAAATAGTGGTTTGAATATGAATGAACAACAAAAAAAAACATCAACAGAGCCTTTTTGAGTTGGGATTCTTTCATTATCACACAAAAACAGACATAGACAGACATCTAAAGGGTAAGGGAATGATCAGCCCTCCTAACTCTCAGATGAATCTTCAAAATTCACAGCAGAAATATGCTTATTATTCTTCTCAGAGTACTGCAAGATATATACACACACACACAGACACACAGACACACACACACACACACACACACACACAGACACACTCAGAGTCTGTTTTTTAGCACCTGCAAAAACATGCTATTTACATATTTGACAAGAATGCAGAGGCTCCTTTTGCCCCTGAAAAAAATCAAATTTCAAACACAACTTGACTGCTCATTTCTCCAAAAGACAACCATGAAGCTCCATCCAAACCTGAAGCAGGCAGTTGGTGCATGTGTACAGTAACCTGAGGGGAGTGAGGTGACTGCTTCTGAGGAGAACATGAGCAGTGAAGATTCACCTTGGAGCTAGAACAGGGACGTGCACATGATTATACAGGGGCAGGGGCTCAAGTTTTTTCCAGTCATTTATACAATATGGAAATTAATGTGAAATTAAAAAACAAAGTATTAATAGAAAGGTAATGACTGTCCTGTGTAGATGACAGTGATATCCAATAGGCTAGGCACTCACGAGGCTGGCTGTGGCAAGTGTAAGTGAAAGCAACACGCACTGGCAGGAAGAACAGCAAACGCCGATGAAGGAAAAGGGTCTTTGCAGTGATGGGCGTTACCAGAGAGGGCGATGGCCAGAGGACACGAATGGGACGGGGAGGCAGCGCGTTGGGGGGGGGGGGGACGGCGCGACACGGCTCGGGCCCGCCAGTGCCCCAACGGGGCCCTAGTTATTTTTCTGCCCCTTTGAACTGGAAAATGGCCCACTTCCCACTGGTGAAAAGTCATGAAATTTGGCAGGACGACCGGGCCTGGTGAAAAATTCGATATTCTGAAGTCGCCCAAAAAATCGAATGCAAAATGGCTCCATAGCGCCCCCTAAGGTGAAAAATTCACATGATTGAGTGTCACGCCTGTACGCTTTGTCAAAATGACACAAAATTTGACACACACGTGTATCTCAATAAGATCTACAAAAAAGTCAGTGCGGGCGTATCTGTCAAATGTACGGTTAAAGGGCTATTTCGCATTTTTTGCCGATCCGCACACATTGGAATTTCGCTAACTCCTCCGAAGGCTTTCGTTCCACCGGCACCAAATTTGCTCAGGCCAATCTACACCCCATGGCCATTAAAAGTTGTACAAATCATGACGCTGCATCCCACGGTTTACGTTCTAGGGGGCGCCAAAGATAACCCAGAAATCCACATTCTTAAAAGTCGTATAACTTTTTATTTTTGTCCTCACTGGCCTCCAAGTTTTCTAGGATGATGCAATGTCCAGCCATCAACACATTTGTGAAGGAATTTTTACTCCCCAAAAGAGCGCCCCCCATGGCAGGAGAAAAAAGTCCATTTTTTCTTGTCTCCTAAGGCGAAAATTCACACTATTGACTGTCACGCCTTTACGCTTTGTCATATTGACACAAAAATTGACACACACATGTATCTCAATAAGATCTACAAAAAAGTCAGTGCGGGCGTATCTGTCAAATGTACGGTGAAAGGGCTATTTCGCATTTTTTGCCGATCCGCACACATTGGAATTTCGCTAACTCCTCCGAAGGCTTTCGTTCCAAAGGCACCACATTTGCTGAGGCCAATCTACACCCCATGGCCATTAAAAGTTGTACAAATCATGACGCTGCACCCCACGGTTTACGTTCTAGGGGGCGCCAAAGATAACCCAAAAATCCACAGTCTTAAAAGTCTTATAACTTTTTATTTTTGTCCTCACTGGCCTCCAAGTTCTCTAGGATGATGCAATGTCCAGCCATCAACACATTTGTGAAGGAATTTTTACTCGCCAAAAGAGCGCCCCCCCATGGCAGGAGAAAAAAGTCCATTTTTTCTTGTCTCCTAAGGCAAAAATACACATTGTTGACTGTCACGCCTTTACGCTTTGTCAAAATGACACAAAATTTGACACACACATGTATCTCAATAAGATCTACAAAAAAGTCAGTGCGGGCGTATCTGTCAAATGTACGGTTAAAGGGTTATTTCGCATTTTTTGCCGATCCGCACACATTGGAATTTCGCTAACTCCTCCTAAATCTTTTGTCCCATCGGCTTCAAATTTGCTCAGGTCAATCTACACCCCATGGCCATTCAAAGTTGTACAAATCATGACGCTGCACCCCACAGTTTACGTTCTAGGGGGCGCCAAAGAGGACCCAAATATCCACATTTTTAAAAGTCTTATAACTTTTTATTTTTGTCCTCACTGGCCTCCAAGTTTTCTAGGATGATGCAATGTCCAGCCATCAACACATTTGTGAAGGAATTTTTCTCCCCAAAAGAGCGCCCCCCATGGCAGGAGAAAAAGTCAAGTTTTTCCTGCCCATCGCTCAATGGCTCAAACGCATCGCTCTCTCTGCAAAACCGAAAGGAGGAGCAACTTGCCATTTGGATATATACTAGCTGTGTTTGTGCCCTCACTCATGGTCCAGACTTTTTTCAAATAGGACATGTAGTTTGTCTGCAGCGAGCGTTTTGGTAGAAACTGCGCCTCCCATTCATTATAATGGGAAATGACCACAGACAAGTGCGCACACCATCTTTGGACCTTGAGTGTGACGCGATCGGGAGGGGGAGGCGGTCGCGCTGGGGGCGGCGCGACGCGGCTCGGGCCCGACAGTGCCCCACCGGGGCCCTTAGTTATTATTTTTCCTCCCCTTTGAACTGGAAAATGGCCCACTTCCCACTGGCGAAAACTCATGAAATTTGGCAGGACGACCGGGCCTGGTGAAAAATTTGATATTCCGAAGTCGCCCAAACAAGAAAATGCAAAATGGCTCCATAGCGCCCCCTAAGGTGAAAATTCACACTATTCACTGTCACGCCGGTACGCTTTGTCAAAATGACACAAAAATTGACACACACATGTATCTCAATAAGATCTACAAAAAAGTCAGTGCAGGCGTATCTGTCAAATGTACGGTTAAAGGGTTATTTCGCATTTTTTGCCGATCCGCACACATTGGAATTTCGCTAACTCCTCCGAAGGCTTTCGTTCCACCGGCACCACATTTGCTCAGGCCAATCTACACCCCATGGCCATTAAAAGTTATTCAAATCATGACGCTGCACCCCACGGTTTAGGTTCTAGGGGGCGCCAAAGATAACCCTAAGATCCACATATTTAAAAGTCTTATAACTTTTTATTTTTGCCCTCACTGGCCTCCAAGTTTTCTAGGATGATGCAATGTCCAGCCATCAACACATTTGTGAAGGAATTTTTACTCCCCAAAAGAGCGCCCCCCATGGCAGGAGAAAAAAGTCCATTTTTTCTTGTCCCCTAAGGTGAAAATACACATTGTTGAGTGTAACACCTGTACGCTTTGGCAAAATGACACAAAAATTGACACACACATGTATCTCAATAAGATCTACGAAAAAGTCAATGCGCGCGTATCTGTCAAATGTACGGTTAAAGGGTTATTCCGCATTTTTTGCCGATCCGCACACATTGGAATTTCGCTAACTCCTCCGAAGGCTTTCGTTCCACCGGCACCACATTTGCTCAGGCCAATCTACACCCCATGGCCATTAAAAGTTATTCAAATCATGACACTGCACCCCACGGTTTACGTTCTAGGGGGAGCCAAAGATAACCGTAAAATCCACATATTTAAAAGTCTTATAACTTTTTATTTTTGTCCCCACTGGCCTCCAAGTTTTCTAGGATGATGCAATGTCCAGCCATCAACACATTTGTGAAGGAATTTTTACTCGGCAAAAGAGCGCCCCCCATGGCAGGAGAAAAAAGTCAATTTTTTCTTGTCCACTAAGGTGAAAATACACATTGTTGAGTGCTACGCCTGTATGTTTTGTCGTATTGACACAAAATTTTACATACACGTGTATTTACATAAGATCTTCGAAAAAGTCAATGGCCACGTATCTGTAAAATGTACGGTTAAAGGGTTATTTTGCATTTTTTGCAGATTCGCACACATTGGAATTTCGCTAATTCCTCCGAAGGCTTTCGTTCCACCGGCACCACATTTGCTCAGGCCAATCTACACCCCATGGCCATTAAAAGTTATTCAAATCATGACGCTGCACCCCACGGTTTAGGTTCTAGGGGGCGCCAAATATAACCCTAAAATCCACATATTTAAAAGTCTTATAACTTTTTATTTTTGTCCTCACTGGCCTCCATGTTTTCTAGGATGATGCAATGTCCAGCCATCAACACATTTGTGAAGGAGTTTTTTCTCTTTAAAAGAGCGCCCCCCCATGGCAGGAGAATAAAGTCAAGTTTTTCCTGTTCATCATTCAATGGCTCAAACGCACTGCTCTCTCGGCAAAAGCGAAAGGAGGAGCAACTTGCCATTTGGATATATCTTAGCTGTGTTTGTGCCCTCACTCATGGTCCAGACTTTTTTCAAATAGGACATGGAGTTTTTCTGCAGCGAGCGTTTTGGTAGAAACTGCGCCTCCCGTTCATTATAATGGTAAATGACCACAAACAAGTGCGCACACCATCTTTGGACCTTGAGTGTGACGCGATCGGGTGGGGGAGGCGGTCGCGCTGGGGGCGGCGTGACACGGCTCGGGCCCGCCAGTGCCCCAACGGGGCCCTAGTTATTATTTTTCCTCTTTTGCCGATCCGCACACATTGGAATTTCGCTAATTCCTCCGAAGGCTTTCGTTCCACCGGCACCACATTTGCTCAGGCCAATCTACACCCCATGGCCATTAAAAGTTATTCAAATCATGACGCTGCACCCCACGGTTTACGTTCTAGGGGGCGCCAAAGATAACCCAAAAATCCACATTTTTAAAAGTCTTATAACTTTTTATTTTTGTCCTCACTGGCCTCCAAGTTTTCTAGGATGATGCAATGTCCAGCCATCAACACATTTGTGAAGGAATTTTTACTCCCTAAAAGAGCGCCCCCCCATGGCAGGAGAAAAAAGTCCATTTTTTCTTGTCCCCTAAGGTGAAAATACACATTGTTGACTGTCACGCCTGTACGCTTTGGCAAAATGACACAAAAATTGACAATCATGTGTATCTCAATTAGATCTACGAAAAAGTCAAAGAGCGCGTATCTGTATAATGTACGGTAAAAGGGCTATTTTGCATTTTTTGCCGATTCGCACACATTGGAATTTCGCTAACTCCTCCTAAGGCTTTCGTCCCACTGACACCAAATTTGCTCAGGCCAATCTACACTCCATGGCCATTCAAAGTTGTAAAAATCATGACGCTGCACCCCACGGTTTACGTTTTAGGGGGCGCCAAAGATGACCCAAATATACATTACAGTAGACAAAGTAGTTTTGCCCACTGAGTGGCGCCAAAGGGACTTGTCTGTGGAGTCTGTGAGTCACTATTGGCCGTTTTTGACTACTTTAGATTTTACCTTTATATTTCCTCTTACAAAATTTTTACCTTGCCTTGCCTGGTATCATTTTTTTCAGCACAACCTCACCTGTGTCAATTTACAGTTATTTTATCATTTTGACATACTATATTTACACATTGGACCCAAATTCACACACAAAACATAAAATCCGAGTGGAAAAAAGTAACGTTTTTACTGTGAAAACCACAAATATGTGTGATGAACTGTTTTTAAAACTTAAACTTCAAATAAAAATTGTAAACTTCAAAACATATGCAAATTTTTAACAAAGAACATAGTAATTTACCTCTATTGACATCAAAATGCAGGCAATGGCCCAGGTGTTCTTTGTAAAATTATTTACAAAACACTGTATAGTCTCACAAATGTCACTTTTTATTTATGCCACTACAAAAAAACATGATGTAAATGATGCATGATGTAAAACATGATGTAAAAAACTTGTGTAGATCCTCCTCTATGTTAGTCCATGTGTAATTTTTCCATAATTCTTTGTTTTTTGCAGCATTTTTGTTAGTGTAACTGCAGATTGTGCTGACAGTGTCTATGGCAAAAAAAAAAAAAAAAAACTGAAAATGCCTCAACATGAACCCCTGGTGGTCTCTGAGGGTGAAACCTGCTAACTGCTGCAGCTCTGTCAGCTTCAGTCTCCCATGCAGAGCTCGGAGCGCATGTGTGGCTCTGCACCCTTAGCAGCGTTGCTAACTCCTCAGTAAGGAAAGCCTGCTTCATGTCAGAGTCTCTAAACTCCAGAAGAAGTCGATAAAAGTCACTTTCTTTCTAAAAAAAAGTCGTTAGGGGGTCTGAAAAGTCATTGAATCTAACAACAAAGTCGCTAGGTTTGCAACTACGTGTCCCAGACTGCATCCCTGCTGAGAGTCCCTCCCTCCCTTCTCATATTGCAGGAAGAACGTAAGTTCCCGCCCCTTGTCAATCAGTCACCATATAATTTTGGATTGGTTGTTGTGGTGAAGTTTTCCACCAATAGGAGAGATGTTGTGGTGTGTTTTTTTTTTCTTTTGGCAAGCCTTTTCCGCCTGTAAGACCTGTCGCTAATGTCTGCATGCTATGTTTTCCTGTCTCATACAGCGCGATCGAGCGCCGAACGTGATCAAAATAAGCAGAAAACAAGTATCGCGGACATAATTTATCATAACTCTGGTTTTATTTGGCCTATCAACACAATTTAAAAACTGGTATATAGGTTGAGGTCCTCACTTTTGAGATAAATTGAAACGGAGAGTCAACGAGGCTCTGTCTTGCAGCTACATCCGGTTAAATATGTCATGTGACTTGAACGCACACACACACACACACACACACACACACACACACGCACACACACACACTCAGAGTCTGGTTTTTAGCACCTGCAAAAACATGCTATTTACATATTTGACAAGAATGCAGAGGCTCCTTTTGCCCCTGAAAAAAATCAAATTTCAAACACAACTTGACTGCTCATTTCTCCAAAAGACAACCATGAAGCTCCATCCAAACCTGAAGCAGGCAGTTGGTGCATGTGTACAGTAACCTGAGGGGAGTGAGGTGAGTGCTTCTGAGGAGAACATGAGCAGTGAAGATTCACCTTAGAGCTAGAACAGAGACGTGCACATGATTATACAGGGGCAGGGGCTCAAGTTTTTTCCAGTTGTTTATACAATATGGAAATTAATGTGAAATTAAAAAACAAAGTATTAATAGAAAGGTAATGACTGTCCTGTGTAGGTGACAGTGATATCCAATAGGCTAGGCACTCACGAGGCTGGCTGTGGCAAGTGTAAGTGAAAGCAACACGCACTGGCAGGAAGAACAGCAAACGCAGATGAAGGAAAAGGGTCTTTGCAGTGATGGGCGTTACCAGAGAGGGCGATGGCCAGAGGACACAAATGGGACGGGGAGGCAGTGCGTTGGGGGGGGGACGCGACACAGCTCGGGCCCGCCAGTGCCCCAACGGGGTCCTAGTTAGGGCCCGAGCGTAGCTGCTAAGCAGCTGCGAGAGCCCTATTATTCCTGATGGATTCTTCTTTCTTCTTTAGGGCCCGAGCGTAGCTGCTAAGCAGCTGCGAGAGCCCTATTATTCCCCAAGGGGTTTTTCTTTGTTTCTTTCTTTCTTCTTTTTCCTCCCCTTTGAACTGGAAAATGGCCCACTTCCCACTGGCGAAAACTCATGAAATTTGGCAGGATGACCGGGCCTGGTGAAAAATTTGATATTCCGAAGTCGCCCAAACAAGAAAATGCAAAATGGCTCCATAGCGCCCCCTAAGGTGAAAATTCACACTATTGACTGTCACGCCTTTACGCTTTGTCATATTGACACAAAAATTGACACACACATGTATCTCAATAAGATCTACGAAAAAGTCAATGCGCGCGTATCTGTCAAATGTACGGTTAAAGGGTTATTCCGCATTTTTTGCTGATCCGCACAC
This sequence comes from Xyrichtys novacula, assembly GCA_962446985.1. Taxonomy (NCBI): domain Eukaryota; kingdom Metazoa; phylum Chordata; class Actinopteri; order Labriformes; family Labridae; genus Xyrichtys; species Xyrichtys novacula. The sequence goes on from OY660869.1 coordinate 2,311,177, forward strand.
ATTGGAATTTCGCTAACTCCTCCTAAGGCTGGCGTTCCACCGGCACCACATTTGCTCAGGCCAATCTACACCCCATGGCCATTAAAAGTTATTCAAATCATGACGCTGCACCCCACGGTTTAGGTTCTAGGGGGCGCCAAAGATAACCCTAAAATCCACATATTTCAAAGTCTTATAACTTTTTATTTTTGTCCTCACTGGCCTCCAAGTTTTCTAGGATGATGCAATGTCCAGCCATCAACACATTTGTGAAGGAATTTTTACTCCCCAAAAGAGCGCCCCCCCATGGCAGGAGAAAAAAGTCCATTTTTTCTTGTCCAATAAGGTGAAAAAACACATTGTTGACTGTCATACCTGTACGCTTTGTCATATTGACACAAAATTTGACAATCACATGTATCTCAATAAGATCTACGAAAAAGTCAATGCGCGCGTATCTGTAAAATGTACGGTTAAAGGGCTATTTTGCATTTTTTGCCGATTCGCACACATTGGAATGTGGCTAACTCCTCCTAAGGCTTTCGTCCCACTGACACCAAATTTGCTCAGGCCAATCTACACCCCATGGCCATTCAAAGTTGTAAAAATCATGACGCTGCACCCCACGGTTTACGTTCTAGGGGGCGCCAAAGATGACCCAAATATCCACATTCTTAAAAGAATCCACCCCCCCCCCCCCCATCCCCCAACCCTCATGGCAGGAGAAACAGTCAAGTTTTTCCTGCCCATCACTCAATGGCTCAATCGCGTCACTCTCCCGGCAACACCGTAACAAGGAGCAACTTGCCGTTTGGATATATCCTAGCTGTGTTTGTGCCCTCACTCATGGTCCAGACTTTTTTCAAATAGGACATGTAGTTTGTCTGCAGCGAGTGTTTTGGTAGAAACTGCGCCTCCCATTCATTATAATGGGAAATGACCACAGACAAGTGCGCACACCATCTTTGGACCTTGAGTGTGACGCGATCGGGAGGGGGAGGCGGTCGCGCTGGGGGCGGCGCAACGCGGCTCGGGCCCGACAGTGCCCCACCGGGGCCCTAGTCTTCTTCTTATTATTTTTCTGCCCCTTTGAACTGGAAAATGGCCCACTTCCCACTGGTGAAAAGTCATGAAATTTGGCAGGACGACCGGGCCTGGTGAAAAATTCGATATTCTGAAGTCGCCCAAAAAATCGAATGCAAAATGGCTCCATAGCGCCCCCTAAGGTGAAAAATTCACATGATTGAGTGTCACGCCTGTACGCTTTGTCAAAATGACACAAAATTTGACACACACGTGTATCTCAATAAGATCTACAAAAAAGTCAGTGCGGGCGTATCTGTCAAATGTACGGTTAAAGGGCTATTTCGCATTTTTTGCCGATCCGCACACATTGGAATTTCGCTAACTCCTCCGAAGGCTTTCGTTCCACCGGCACCAAATTTGCTCAGGCCAATCTACACCCCATGGCCATTAAAAGTTGTACAAATCATGACGCTGCATCCCACGGTTTACGTTCTAGGGGGCGCCAAAGATAACCCAGAAATCCACATTCTTAAAAGTCGTATAACTTTTTATTTTTGTCCTCACTGGCCTCCAAGTTTTCTAGGATGATGCAATGTCCAGCCATCAACACATTTGTGAAGGAATTTTTACTCCCCAAAAGAGCGCCCCCCCATGGCAGGAGAAAAAAGTCCATTTTTTCTTGTCTCCTAAGGCGAAAATTCACACTATTGACTGTCACGCCTTTACGCTTTGTCATATTGACACAAAAATTGACACACACATGTATCTCAATAAGATCTACAAAAAAGTCAGTGCGGGCGTATCTGTCAAATGTACGGTGAAAGGGCTATTTCGCATTTTTTGCCGATCCGCACACATTGGAATTTCGCTAACTCCTCCGAAGGCTTTCGTTCCAAAGGCACCACATTTGCTGAGGCCAATCTACACCCCATGGCCATTAAAAGTTGTACAAATCATGACGCTGCACCCCACGGTTTACGTTCTAGGGGGCGCCAAAGATAACCCAAAAATCCACAGTCTTAAAAGTCTTATAACTTTTTATTTTTGTCCTCACTGGCCTCCAAGTTCTCTAGGATGATGCAATGTCCAGCCATCAACACATTTGTGAAGGAATTTTTACTCGCCAAAAGAGCGCCCCCCCATGGCAGGAGAAAAAAGTCCATTTTTTCTTGTCTCCTAAGGCAAAAATACACATTGTTGACTGTCACGCCTTTACGCTTTGTCAAAATGACACAAAATTTGACACACACATGTATCTCAATAAGATCTACAAAAAAGTCAGTGCGGGCGTATCTGTCAAATGTACGGTTAAAGGGTTATTTCGCATTTTTTGCCGATCCGCACACATTGGAATTTCGCTAACTCCTCCTAAATCTTTTGTCCCATCGGCTTCAAATTTGCTCAGGTCAATCTACACCCCATGGCCATTCAAAGTTGTACAAATCATGACGCTGCACCCCACAGTTTACGTTCTAGGGGGCGCCAAAGAGGACCCAAATATCCACATTTTTAAAAGTCTTATAACTTTTTATTTTTGTCCTCACTGGCCTCCAAGTTTTCTAGGATGATGCAATGTCCAGCCATCAACACATTTGTGAAGGAATTTTTTCTCCCCAAAAGAGCGCCCCCCATGGCAGGAGAAAAAGTCAAGTTTTTCCTGCCCATCGCTCAATGGCTCAAACGCATCGCTCTCTCTGCAAAACCGAAAGGAGGAGCAACTTGCCATTTGGATATATACTAGCTGTGTTTGTGCCCTCACTCATGGTCCAGACTTTTTTCAAATAGGACATGTAGTTTGTCTGCAGCGAGCGTTTTGGTAGAAACTGCGCCTCCCATTCATTATAATGGGAAATGACCACAGACAAGTGCGCACACCATCTTTGGACCTTGAGTGTGACGCGATCGGGAGGGGGAGGCGGTCGCGCTGGGGGCGGCGCGACGCGGCTCGGGCCCGACAGTGCCCCACCGGGGCCCTAGTTATTATTTTCCTCCCCTTTGAACTGGAAAATGGCCCACTTCCCACTGGCGAAAACTCATGAAATTTGGCAGGACGACCGGGCCTGGTGAAAAATTTGATATTCCGAAGTCGCCCAAACAAGAAAATGCAAAATGGCTCCATAGCGCCCCCTAAGGTGAAAATTCACACTATTCACATTCACGCCGGTACGCTTTGTCAAAATGACACAAAAATTGACACACACATGTATCTCAATAAGATCTACAAAAAAGTCAGTGCAGGCGTATCTGTCAAATGTACGGTTAAAGGGTTATTTCGCATTTTTTGCCGATCCGCACACATTGGAATTTCGCTAACTCCTCCGAAGGCTTTCGTTCCACCGGCACCACATTTGCTCAGGCCAATCTACACCCCATGGCCATTAAAAGTTATTCAAATCATGACGCTGCACCCCACGGTTTAGGTTCTAGGGGGCGCCAAAGATAACCCTAAGATCCACATATTTAAAAGTCTTATAACTTTTTATTTTTGCCCTCACTGGCCTCCAAGTTTTCTAGGATGATGCAATGTCCAGCCATCAACACATTTGTGAAGGAATTTTTACTCCCCAAAAGAGCGCCCCCCATGGCAGGAGAAAAAAGTCCATTTTTTCTTGTCCCCTAAGGTGAAAATACACATTGTTGAGTGTAACACCTGTACGCTTTGGCAAAATGACACAAAAATTGACACACACATGTATCTCAATAAGATCTACGAAAAAGTCAATGCGCGCGTATCTGTCAAATGTACGGTTAAAGGGTTATTCCGCATTTTTTGCCGATCCGCACACATTGGAATTTCGCTAACTCCTCCGAAGGCTTTCGTTCCACCGGCACCACATTTGCTCAGGCCAATCTACACCCCATGGCCATTAAAAGTTATTCAAATCATGACACTGCACCCCACGGTTTACGTTCTAGGGGGAGCCAAAGATAACCGTAAAATCCACATATTTAAAAGTCTTATAACTTTTTATTTTTGTCCCCACTGGCCTCCAAGTTTTCTAGGATGATGCAATGTCCAGCCATCAACACATTTGTGAAGGAATTTTTACTCGGCAAAAGAGCGCCCCCCCATGGCAGGAGAAAAAAGTCAATTTTTTCTTGTCCACTAAGGTGAAAATACACATTGTTGAGTGCTACGCCTGTATGTTTTGTCGTATTGACACAAAATTTTACATACACGTGTATTTACATAAGATCTTCGAAAAAGTCAATGGCCACGTATCTGTAAAATGTACGGTTAAAGGGTTATTTTGCATTTTTTGCAGATTCGCACACATTGGAATTTCGCTAATTCCTCCGAAGGCTTTCGTTCCACCGGCACCACATTTGCTCAGGCCAATCTACACCCCATGGCCATTAAAAGTTATTCAAATCATGACGCTGCACCCCACGGTTTAGGTTCTAGGGGGCGCCAAATATAACCCTAAAATCCACATATTTAAAAGTCTTATAACTTTTTATTTTTGTCCTCACTGGCCTCCATGTTTTCTAGGATGATGCAATGTCCAGCCATCAACACATTTGTGAAGGAGTTTTTTCTCTTTAAAAGAGCGCCCCCCCATGGCAGGAGAATAAAGTCAAGTTTTTCCTGTTCATCATTCAATGGCTCAAACGCACTGCTCTCTCGGCAAAAGCGAAAGGAGGAGCAACTTGCCATTTGGATATATCTTAGCTGTGTTTGTGCCCTCACTCATGGTCCAGACTTTTTTCAAATAGGACATGGAGTTTTTCTGCAGCGAGCGTTTTGGTAGAAACTGCGCCTCCCGTTCATTATAATGGTAAATGACCACAAACAAGTGCGCACACCATCTTTGGACCTTGAGTGTGACGCGATCGGGTGGGGGAGGCGGTCGCGCTGGGGGCGGCGTGACACGGCTCGGGCCCGCCAGTGCCCCAACGGGGCCCTAGTTATTATTTTTCCTCCCCTTTGAACTGGAAAATGGCCCACTTCCCACCCGCGAAAACTCATGAAAATTGGCAGGACGACCGGGCCTGGTGAAAAATTTGATATTCCGAAGTCGCCCAAACAAGAAAATGCAAAATGGCTCCATAGCGCCCCCTAAGGTGAAAATTCACACTATTGACTGTCACGCCTGTACGCTTTGTCAAAATGACACAAAAATTGACACACACATGTATCTCAGTAAGATCTACAAAAAAGTCAGTGCGGGCGTATCTGTCAAATGTACGGTTAAAGGGTTATTTCGCATTTTTTGCCGATCCGCACACATTGGAATTTCGCTAACTCCTCCGAAGGCTTTCGTTCCACCGGCACCACATTTGCTCAGGCCAATCTACACCCCATGGCCATTAAAAGTTATTCAAATCATGACGCTGCACCCCAAGGTTTAGGTTCTAGGGGGCGCCAAAGATAACCCTAAGATCCACATATTTAAAAGTCTTATAACTTTTTATTTTTGCCCTCACTGGCCTCCAAGTTTTCTAGGATGATGCAATGTCCAGCCATCAACACATTTGTGAAGGAATTTTTACTCCCCAAAAGAGCGCCCCCCCATGGCAGGAGAAAAAAGTCCATTTTTTCTTGTCCCCTAAGGTGAAAATACACATTGTTGAGTGTAACACCTGTACGCTTTGGCAAAATGACACAAAAATTGACACACACATGTATCTCAATAAGATCTACGAAAAAGTCAATGCGCGCGTATCTGTCAAATGTACGGTTAAAGGGTTATTCCGCATTTTTTGCCGATCCGCACACATTGGAATTTCACTAACTCCTCCGAAGGCTTTCGTTCCACCGGCACCACATTTGCTCAGGCCAATCTACACCCCATGGCCATTAAAAGTTATTCAAATCATGACGCTGCATCCCACGGTTTAGGTTCTAGGGGGCGCCAAAGATAACCCTAAAATCCACATATTTCAAAGTCTTATAACTTTTTATTTTTGTCCTCACTGGCCTCCAAGTTTTCTAGGATGATGCAATGTCCAGCCATCAACACATTTGTGAAGGAATTTTTACTCCCCAAAAGAGCGCCCCCCATGGCAGGAGAAAAAAGTCAATTTTTTCTTGTCCCCTAATGTGGAAATTCACACTATTGACTGTCACGCCTGTACGCTTTATCATATTGACACAAAAATTGACACACATATGTATCTCCATAAGATCTACAAAAAAGTCAATTCGTGCGTATCTGTCAAATGTACGGTTAAAGGGCTATTTTGCATTTTTTGCCGATTCGCACACATTGGAATGTGGCTAACTTCTCCTAAGGCTTTCGTCCCACTGACACCAAATTTGCTCAGGCCAATCTACACCCCATGGCCATTCAAAGTTGTAAAAATCATGACGCTGCACCCCACGGTTTACGTTCTAGGGGGCGCCAAAGATGACCCAAAAATCCACATTCTTAAAAGAATCCACATCCCCCCTATGGCAGGAGAAAAAGTTTTTCCCTCCCATCGCTCAATGGCTCAATCGCATCGCTCTCCAGGCAACACCGTAAGGAGGAGCAACCTGGCATTTCGATATATCATAGCTGTGTTTGTGCCCTCACTCATGGTCCAGACTTTTTTCAAATAGGACATGAAGTTTGTCTGCAGCGAGTGTTTTGGTAGAAACTGCGCCTCCCATTCATTATAATGGTAAATGACCACAGACAAGTGCGCACACCATCTTTGGTTCTTGAGTGTGACTCGATCGGGACGGGGAGGCGGTCGCACTGGGGGCGGCGCGACGCGGCTCGGGCCCGACAGTGCCCCACCGGGGCCCTAGTTCTTTGTTAGGGCCCGAGCGTAGCTGCTAAGCAGCTGCGAGAGCCCTCTTGTTCCTGATGGATTCTTCTTTTGTTATTATTATTATTAGGGCCCGAGCGTAGCTGCTAAGCAGCTGCGAGAGCCCTCTTGTTCCTGCATGTTTCCTTCTTTAGGGCCCGAGCGTAGCTGCTAAGCAGCTGCGAGAGCCCTCTTGTTCCTGATGGATTCTTCTTTTGTTATTATTATTATTAGGGCCCGAGCCAGCTGCAGAGCAGCCGGGCGTAGGCCCTATTATTCTCCAAGTGGTTTTTCTTTGTTTCTTTCTTTCTTTCTTTCTTTCTTCTTTTTCCTCCCCTTTGAACTGGAAAATGGCCCACTTCCCACTGGCGAAAACTCATGAAATTTGGCAGGACGACCGGGCCTGGTGAAAAATTCGATATTCTGAAGTCGCCCAAACAATAAAATGCAAAATGGCTCCATAGCGCCCCCTAAGGTGGAAATTCACACTATTGACTGTCACGCCTGTACGCTTTGTCATATTGACACAAAAATTGACACACATATGTATCTCAATAAGATCTACAAAAAAGTCAGTGCGGCCGTATCTGTCAAAATTACGGTTAAAGGGTTATTTCGCATTTTTTGCCGATCCGCACACATTGGAATTTCGCTAACTCCTCCGAAGGCTTTCGTTCCACCGGCACCACATTTGCTCAGGCCAATCTACACCCCGTGGCCATTAAAAGTTATCAAAATCATGACGCTGCACCCCAAGGTTTAGGTTCTAGGGGGCGCCAAAGATAACACTAAAATCCACATATTTAAAAGTCTTATAACTTTTTATTTTTGTCCTCACTGGCCTCCAAGTTTTCTAGGATGATGCAATGTCCAGCCATCAACACATTTGTGAAGGAATTTTTACTCCCCAAAAGAGCGCCCCCCCATGGCAGGAGAAAAAAGTCCATTTTTTCTTGTCCCCTAAGGTGAAAATACACATTGTTGAGTGTCACGCCTATACGCTTTGTCAAAATGACACAAAAATTGACACACACATGTAACTCAATAAGATCTACGAAAAAGTCAACGCGCGCGTATCTGTCAAATGTACGGTTAAAGGGTTATTCCGCATTTTTTGCCGATCCGCACACATTGGAATTTCGCTAACTCCTCCGAAGGCTTTCTGTCCACCGGCACCACATTTGCTCAGGCCAATCTACACCCCATGGCCATTAAAAGTTATTCAAATCATGACGCTGCACCCCACGGTTTAGGTTCTAGGGGGCGCCAAAGACAACCCTAAAATCCACATATTTAAAAGTCTTATAACTTTTTATTTTTGTCCTCACTGGCCTCCAAGTTTTCTAGGATGATGCAATGTCCAGCCATCAACACATTTGTGAAGGAATTTTTACTCCCCAAAAGAGCGCCCCCCCATGGCAGGAGAAAAAAGTCCATTTTTTCTTGTCCCCTAAGGTGAAAATACATATTGTTGAGATTCACGCCTATACGCTTTGTCATATTGACACAAAATTTGACAATCACGTGCCTTGCCTGGTATCATTTTTTTCAGCACAACCTCACCTGTGCGAATTTACAGTTATTTTATCATGTTGACATACTGAATTTACACAATGGACCCAAATTCATACACAAAACATAAAATCCGAGTGGAAAAAAGTAACATTTTTACTGTGAAAACCACAAATATGTGTGATGAACTGTTTTTAAAACTTAAACTTCAAATAAAAATTGTAAACTTCTAAACATATGCAAATTTTTAACAAAGAACATAGTGATTTACCTCTATTTACATCAAAATGCAGGCAATGGCCCAGGCGTTCTTTGTAAAATTATTTACAAAACACTGTATAGTCTCACAAATGTCACTTTTTATTTATGCCACTACAAAAAAACATGATGTAAATGATGCATGATGTAAAACATGATGTAAAAAACTTGTGTAGATCCTCCTCTATGTCAGTCCATGTGTAATTTTTCCATAATTCTTTGTTTTTTGCAGCATTTTTGTTAGTGTAACTGCAGATTGTGCTGACAGTGTCTATGGCACAAAAAAAAAATAATTAAAATGCCTCAACATGAACCCCTGGTGGTCTCTGAGGGTGAAACCTGCTAACTGCTGCAGCTCTGTCAGCTTCAGTCTCCCATGCAGAGCTCTGAGCGCATGTGTGGCTCTGCACCCTTAGCAGCGTTGCTAACTCCTCAGTAAGGAAAGCCTGCTTCATGTCAGAGTCTCTAAACTCCAGAAGAAGTCGATAAAAGTCCCTTTCTTTCTAAAAAAAAGTCGTTAGGGGGTCTGAAAAGTCATTGAATCTAACAACAAAGTCGTTAGGTTTGCAACTACGTGTCCCAGACTGCATCCCTGCTGAGAGTCCCTCCCTCCCTTCTCATGTTGCAGGAAGAACGTAAGCGAATGATATCGACAGTGATATCGAATAGGCTAGGCACTCACGAGGCTGGCTGTGGCAAGTGGAAGTGAAAGCAACACGCACTGGCAGGAAGAACAGCAAACGCCGATGAAGGAAAAGGGTCTTTGCAGTGATGGGCGTTACCAGAGAGGGCGATGGCCAGAGGACACAAATGGGACGGGGAGGCAGCACGTTGGGGGGGGGGGGGGGGGGGGGGGGGGCGACACGGCTCGGGCCCGCCAGTGCCCCAACGGGGTCCTAGTGTTATTATTATTATTAGGGCCCGAGCGTAGCTGCTAAGCAGCTGCGAGAGCCCTCTTGTTCCTGTAGTTTCCTTCTTTAGGGCCCGAGCCAGCTGCAGAGCAGCCGGGCGTAGGCCCTGTTATTCCTGTAGGGGTTTTTCTTTGTTTCTTTCTTTAGGGCCCGAGCGTAGCTGCTAAGCAGCTGCGAGAGCCCTCTTGTTCCTGCATGTTTCCTTCTTTTGTTATTATTATTATTTTTCCTCCCCTTTGAACTGGAAAATGGCCCACTTCCCACCCGCGAAAACTCATGAAAATTGGCAGGACGACCGGGCCTGGTGAAAAATTTGATATTCCGAAGTCGCCCAAACAAGAAAATGCAAAATGGCTCCATAGCGCCCCCTAAGGTGAAAATTCACACTATTGACTGTCACGCCTGTACGCTTTGTCAAAATGACACAAAAATTGACACACACATGTATCTCAATAAGATCTACAAAAAAGTCAGTGCGGGCGTATCTGTCAAATGTACGGTTAAAGGGTTATTTCGCATTTTTTGCCGATCCGCACACATTGGAATTTCGCTAACTCCTCCGAAGGCTTTCGTTCCACCGGCACCACATTTGCTCAGGCCAATCTACACCCCATGGCCATTAAAAGTTATTCAAATCATGACGCTGCACCCCAAGGTTTAGGTTCTAGGGGGCGCCAAATATAACCCTAAGATCCACATATTTAAAAGTCTTATAACTTTTTATTTTTGCCCTCACTGGCCTCCAAGTTTTCTAGGATGATGCAATGTCCAACCATCAACACATTTGTGAAGGAATTTTTACTCCCCAAAAGAGCGCCCCCCCATGGCAGGAGAAAAAAGTCAATTTTTTCTTGTCCCCTAAGGTGAAAATACACATTGTTGAGTGTAACACCTGTACGCTTTGGCAAAATGACACAAAAATTGACACACACATGTATCTCAAGAAGATCTACGAAAAAGTCAATGCGCGCGTATCTGTCAAATGTACGGTTAAAGGGTTATTCCGCATTTTTTGCCGATCCGCACACATTGGAATTTCGCTAACTCCTCCGAAGGCTTTCGTTCCACCGGCACCACATTTGCTCAGGCCAATCTACACCCCGTGGCCATTAAAAGTTATTCAAATCATGACGCTGCACCCCACGGTTTAGGTTCTAGGGGGCGCCAAATATAACCCTAAAATCCACATATTTAAAAGTCTTATAACTTTTTATTTTTGTCCTCACTGGCCTCCATGTTTTCTAGGATGATGCAATGTCCAGCCATCAACACATTTGTGAAGGAGTTTTTTCTCTTTAAAAGAGCGCCCCCCATGGCAGGAGAATAAAGTCAAGTTTTTCCTGTTCATCATTCAATGGCTCAAACGCACTGCTCTCTCGGCAAAAGCGAAAGGAGGAGCAACTTGCCATTTGGATATATCTTAGCTGTGTTTGTGCCCTCACTCATGGTCCAGACTTTTTTCAAATAGGACATGGAGTTTTTCTGCAGCGAGCGTTTTGGTAGAAACTGCGCCTCCCGTTCATTATAATGGTAAATGACCACAAACAAGTGCGCACACCATCTTTGGACCTTGAGTGTGACGCGATCGGGTGGGGGAGGCGGTCGCGCTGGGGGCGGCGTGACACGGCTCGGGCCCGCCAGTGCCCCAACGGGGCCCTAGTTATTATTTTTCCTCCCCTTTGAACTGGAAAATGGCCCACTTCCCACCCGCGAAAACTCATGAAAATTGGCAGGACGACCGGGCCTGGTGAAAAATTTGATATTCCGAAGTCGCCCAAACAAGAAAATGCAAAATGGCTCCATAGCGCCCCCTAAGGTGAAAATTCACACTATTGACTGTCACGCCTGTACGCTTTGTCAAAATGACACAAAAATTGACACACACATGTATCTCAGTAAGATCTACAAAAAAGTCAGTGCGGGCGTATCTGTCAAATGTACGGTTAAAGGGTTATTTCGCATTTTTTGCCGATCCGCACACATTGGAATTTCGCTAACTCCTCCGAAGGCTTTCGTTCCACCGGCACCACATTTGCTCAGGCCAATCTACACCCCATGGCCATTAAAAGTTATTCAAATCATGACGCTGCACCCCAAGGTTTAGGTTCTAGGGGGCGCCAAAGATAACCCTAAGATCCACATATTTAAAAGTCTTATAACTTTTTATTTTTGCCCTCACTGGCCTCCAAGTTTTCTAGGATGATGCAATGTCCAGCCATCAACACATTTGTGAAGGAATTTTTACTCCCCAAAAGAGCGCCCCCCCATGGCAGGAGAAAAAAGTCCATTTTTTCTTGTCCCCTAAGGTGAAAATACACATTGTTGAGTGTAACACCTGTACGCTTTGGCAAAATGACACAAAAATTGACACACACATGTATCTCAATAAGATCTACGAAAAAGTCAATGCGCGCGTATCTGTCAAATGTACGGTTAAAGGGTTATTCCGCATTTTTTGCCGATCCGCACACATTGGAATTTCACTAACTCCTCCGAAGGCTTTCGTTCCACCGGCACCACATTTGCTCAGGCCAATCTACACCCCATGGCCATTAAAAGTTATTCAAATCATGACGCTGCATCCCACGGTTTAGGTTCTAGGGGGCGCCAAAGATAACCCTAAAATCCACATATTTCAAAGTCTTATAACTTTTTATTTTTGTCCTCACTGGCCTCCAAGTTTTCTAGGATGATGCAATGTCCAGCCATCAACACATTTGTGAAGGAATTTTTACTCCCCAAAAGAGCGCCCCCCCATGGCAGGAGAAAAAAGTCAATTTTTTCTTGTCCCCTAATGTGGAAATTCACACTATTGACTGTCACGCCTGTACGCTTTATCATATTGACACAAAAATTGACACACATATGTATCTCCATAAGATCTACAAAAAAGTCAATTCGTGCGTATCTGTCAAATGTACGGTTAAAGGGCTATTTTGCATTTTTTGCCGATTCGCACACATTGGAATGTGGCTAACTTCTCCTAAGGCTTTCGTCCCACTGACACCAAATTTGCTCAGGCCAATCTACACCCCATGGCCATTCAAAGTTGTAAAAATCATGACGCTGCACCCCACGGTTTACGTTCTAGGGGGCGCCAAAGATGACCCAAAAATCCACATTCTTAAAAGAATCCACATCCCCCTATGGCAGGAGAAAAAGTTTTTCCCTCCCATCGCTCAATGGCTCAATCGCATCGCTCTCCAGGCAACACCGTAAGGAGGAGCAACCTGGCATTTCGATATATCATAGCTGTGTTTGTGCCCTCACTCATGGTCCAGACTTTTTTCAAATAGGACATGAAGTTTGTCTGCAGCGAGTGTTTTGATAGAAACTGCGCCTCCCATTCATTATAATGGTAAATGACCACAGACAAGTGCGCACACCATCTTTGGTTCTTGAGTGTGACTCGATCGGGACGGGGAGGCGGTCGCACTGGGGGCGGCGCGACGCGGCTCGGGCCCGACAGTGCCCCACCGGGGCCCTAGTTCTTTGTTAGGGCCCGAGCGTAGCTGCTAAGCAGCTGCGAGAGCCCTCTTGTTCCTGATGGATTCTTCTTTTGTTATTATTATTATTAGGGCCCGAGCGTAGCTGCTAAGCAGCTGCGAGAGCCCTCTTGTTCCTGCATGTTTCCTTCTTTAGGGCCCGAGCGTAGCTGCTAAGCAGCTGCGAGAGCCCTCTTGTTCCTGATGGATTCTTCTTTTGTTATTATTATTATTAGGGCCCGAGCCAGCTGCAGAGCAGCCGGGCGTAGGCCCTATTATTCCCCAAGTGGTTTTTCTTTGTTTCTTTCTTTCTTTCTTTCTTTCTTCTTTTTCCTCCCCTTTGAACTGGAAAATGGCCCACTTCCCACTGGCGAAAACTCATGAAATTTGGCAGGACGACCGGGCCTGGTGAAAAATTCGATATTCTGAAGTCGCCCAAACAATAAAATGCAAAATGGCTCCATAGCGCCCCCTAAGGTGGAAATTCACACTATTGACTGTCACGCCTGTACGCTTTGTCATATTGACACAAAAATTGACACACATATGTATCTCAATAAGATCTACAAAAAAGTCAGTGCGGCCGTATCTGTCAAAATTACGGTTAAAGGGTTATTTCGCATTTTTTGCCGATCCGCACACATTGGAATTTCGCTAACTCCTCCGAAGGCTTTCGTTCCACCGGCACCACATTTGCTCAGGCCAATCTACACCCCGTGGCCATTAAAAGTTATCAAAATCATGACGCTGCACCCCAAGGTTTAGGTTCTAGGGGGCGCCAAAGATAACACTAAAATCCACATATTTAAAAGTCTTATAACTTTTTATTTTTGTCCTCACTGGCCTCCAAGTTTTCTAGGATGATGCAATGTCCAGCCATCAACACATTTGTGAAGGAATTTTTACTCCCCAAAAGAGCGCCCCCCCATGGCAGGAGAAAAAAGTCCATTTTTTCTTGTCCCCTAAGGTGAAAATACACATTGTTGAGTGTCACGCCTATACGCTTTGTCAAAATGACACAAAAATTGACACACACATGTAACTCAATAAGATCTACGAAAAAGTCAAGCGCGCGTATCTGTCAAATGTACGGTTAAAGGGTTATTCCGCATTTTTTGCCGATCCGCACACATTGGAATTTCGCTAACTCCTCCGAAGGCTTTCTGTCCACCGGCACCACATTTGCTCAGGCCAATCTACACCCCATGGCCATTAAAAGTTATTCAAATCATGACGCTGCACCCCACGGTTTAGGTTCTAGGGGGCGCCAAAGACAACCCTAAAATCCACATATTTAAAAGTCTTATAACTTTTTATTTTTGTCCTCACTGGCCTCCAAGTTTTCTAGGATGATGCAATGTCCAGCCATCAACACATTTGTGAAGGAATTTTTACTCCCCAAAAGAGCGCCCCCCCATGGCAGGAGAAAAAAGTCCATTTTTTCTTGTCCCCTAAGGTGAAAATACATATTGTTGAGATTCACGCCTATACGCTTTGTCATATTGACACAAAATTTGACAATCACGTGCCTTGCCTGGTATCATTTTTTTTCAGCACAACCTCACCTGTGCGAATTTACAGTTATTTTATCATGTTGACATACTGAATTTACACAATGGACCCAAATTCATACACAAAACATAAAATCCGAGTGGAAAAAAGTAACATTTTTACTGTGAAAACCACAAATATGTGTGATGAACTGTTTTTAAAACTTAAACTTCAAATAAAAATTGTAAACTTCTAAACATATGCAAATTTTTAACAAAGAACATAGTGATTTACCTCTATTTACATCAAAATGCAGGCAATGGCCCAGGCGTTCTTTGTAAAATTATTTACAAAACACTGTATAGTCTCACAAATGTCACTTTTTATTTATGCCACTACAAAAAAACATGATGTAAATGATGCATGATGTAAAACATGATGTAAAAAACTTGTGTAGATCCTCCTCTATGTCAGTCCATGTGTAATTTTTCCATAATTCTTTGTTTTTTGCAGCATTTTTGTTAGTGTAACTGCAGATTGTGCTGACAGTGTCTATGGCACAAAAAAAAAAATAATTAAAATGCCTCAACATGAACCCCTGGTGGTCTCTGAGGGTGAAACCTGCTAACTGCTGCAGCTCTGTCAGCTTCAGTCTCCCATGCAGAGCTCTGAGCGCATGTGTGGCTCTGCACCCTTAGCAGCGTTGCTAACTCCTCAGTAAGGAAAGCCTGCTTCATGTCAGAGTCTCTAAACTCCAGAAGAAGTCGATAAAAGTCCCTTTCTTTCTAAAAAAAAGTCGTTAGGGGGTCTGAAAAGTCATTGAATCTAACAACAAAGTCGTTAGGTTTGCAACTACGTGTCCCAGACTGCATCCCTGCTGAGAGTCCCTCCCTCCCTTCTCATGTTGCAGGAAGAACGTAAGCGAATGATATCGACAGTGATATCGAATAGGCTAGGCACTCACGAGGCTGGCTGTGGCAAGTGGAAGTGAAAGCAACACGCACTGGCAGGAAGAACAGCAAACGCCGATGAAGGAAAAGGGTCTTTGCAGTGATGGGCGTTACCAGAGAGGGCGATGGCCAGAGGACACAAATGGGACGGGGAGGCAGCACGTTGGGGGGGGGGGGGGGGCGACACGGCTCGGGCCCGCCAGTGCCCCAACGGGGTCCTAGTGTTATTATTATTATTAGGGCCCGAGCGTAGCTGCTAAGCAGCTGCGAGAGCCCTCTTGTTCCTGTAGTTTCCTTCTTTAGGGCCCGAGCCAGCTGCAGAGCAGCCGGGCGTAGGCCCTGTTATTCCTGTAGGGGTTTTTCTTTGTTTCTTTCTTTAGGGCCCGAGCGTAGCTGCTAAGCAGCTGCGAGAGCCCTCTTGTTCCTGTAGTTTCCTTCTTTAGGGCCCGAGCCAGCTGCAGAGCAGCCGGGCGTAGGCCCTGTTATTCCTGTAGGGGTTTTTCTTTGTTTCTTTCTTTAGGGCCCGAGCGTAGCTGCTAAGCAGCTGCGAGAGCCCTCTTGTTCCTGTAGTTTCCTTCTTTAGGGCCCGAGCCAGCTGCAGAGCAGCCGGGCGTAGGCCCTGTTATTCCTGTAGGGGTTTTTCTTTGTTTCTTTCTTTAGGGCCCGAGCGTAGCTGCTAAGCAGCTGCGAGAGCCCTCTTGTTCCTGCATGTTTCCTTCTTTTGTTATTATTATTATTTTTCCTCCCCTTTGAACTGGAAAATGGCCCACTTCCCACCCGCGAAAACTCATGAAAATTGGCAGGACGACCGGGCCTGGTGAAAAATTTGATATTCCGAAGTCGCCCAAACAAGAAAATGCAAAATGGCTCCATAGCGCCCCCTAAGGTGAAAATTCACACTATTGACTGTCACGCCTGTACGCTTTGTCAAAATGACACAAAAATTGACACACACATGTATCTCAATAAGATCTACAAAAAAGTCAGTGCGGGCGTATCTGTCAAATGTACGGTTAAAGGGTTATTTCGCATTTTTTGCCGATCCGCACACATTGGAATTTCGCTAACTCCTCCGAAGGCTTTCGTTCCACCGGCACCACATTTGCTCAGGCCAATCTACACCCCATGGCCATTAAAAGTTATTCAAATCATGACGCTGCACCCCAAGGTTTAGGTTCTAGGGGGCGCCAAATATAACCCTAAGATCCACATATTTAAAAGTCTTATAACTTTTTATTTTTGCCCTCACTGGCCTCCAGGTTTTCTAGGATGATGCAATGTCCAACCATCAACACATTTGTGAAGGAATTTTTACTCCCCAAAAGAGCGCCCCCCCATGGCAGGAGAAAAAAGTCAATTTTTTCTTGTCCCCTAAGGTGAAAATACACATTGTTGAGTGTAACACCTGTACGCTTTGGCAAAATGACAGAAAAATTGACACACACATGTATCTCAAGAAGATCTACGAAAAAGTCAATGCGCGCGTATCTGTCAAATGTACGGTTAAAGGGTTATTCCGCATTTTTTGCCGATCCGCACACATTGGAATTTCGCTAACTCCTCCGAAGGCTTTCGTTCCACCGGCACCACATTTGCTCAGGCCAATCTACACCCCGTGGCCATTAAAAGTTATTCAAATCATGACGCTGCACCCCACGGTTTAGGTTCTAGGGGGCGCCAAATATAACCCTAAAATCCACATATTTAAAAGTCTTATAACTTTTTATTTTTGTCCTCACTGGCCTCCATGTTTTCTAGGATGATGCAATGTCCAGCCATCAACACATTTGTGAAGGAGTTTTTTCTCTTTAAAAGAGCGCCCCCCCATGGCAGGAGAATAAAGTCAAGTTTTTCCTGTTCATCATTCAATGGCTCAAACGCACTGCTCTCTCGGCAAAAGCGAAAGGAGGAGCAACTTGCCATTTGGATATATCTTAGCTGTGTTTGTGCCCTCACTCATGGTCCAGACTTTTTTCAAATAGGACATGGAGTTTTTCTGCAGCGAGCGTTTTGGTAGAAACTGCGCCTCCCGTTCATTATAATGGTAAATGACCACAAACAAGTGCGCACACCATCTTTGGACCTTGAGTGTGACGCGATCGGGTGGGGGAGGCGGTCGCGCTGGGGGCGGCGTGACACGGCTCGGGCCCGCCAGTGCCCCAACGGGGCCCTAGTTATTATTTTTCCTCCCCTTTGAACTGGAAAATGGCCCACTTCCCACCCGCGAAAACTCATGAAAATTGGCAGGACGACCGGGCCTGGTGAAAAATTTGATATTCCGAAGTCGCCCAAACAAGAAAATGCAAAATGGCTCCATAGCGCCCCCTAAGGTGAAAATTCACACTATTGACTGTCACGCCTGTACGCTTTGTCAAAATGACACAAAAATTGACACACACATGTATCTCAGTAAGATCTACAAAAAAGTCAGTGCGGGCGTATCTGTCAAATGTACGGTTAAAGGGTTATTTCGCATTTTTTGCCGATCCGCACACATTGGAATTTCGCTAACTCCTCCGAAGGCTTTCGTTCCACCGGCACCACATTTGCTCAGGCCAATCTACACCCCATGGCCATTAAAAGTTATTCAAATCATGACGCTGCACCCCAAGGTTTAGGTTCTAGGGGGCGCCAAAGATAACCCTAAGATCCACATATTTAAAAGTCTTATAACTTTTTATTTTTGCCCTCACTGGCCTCCAAGTTTTCTAGGATGATGCAATGTCCAGCCATCAACACATTTGTGAAGGAATTTTTACTCCCCAAAAGAGCGCCCCCCCATGGCAGGAGAAAAAAGTCCATTTTTTCTTGTCCCCTAAGGTGAAAATACACATTGTTGAGTGTAACACCTGTACGCTTTGGCAAAATGACACAAAAATTGACACACACATGTATCTCAATAAGATCTACGAAAAAGTCAATGCGCGCGTATCTGTCAAATGTACGGTTAAAGGGTTATTCCGCATTTTTTGCCGATCCGCACACATTGGAATTTCACTAACTCCTCCGAAGGCTTTCGTTCCACCGGCACCACATTTGCTCAGGCCAATCTACACCCCATGGCCATTAAAAGTTATTCAAATCATGACGCTGCATCCCACGGTTTAGGTTCTAGGGGGCGCCAAAGATAACCCTAAAATCCACATATTTCAAAGTCTTATAACTTTTTATTTTTGTCCTCACTGGCCTCCAAGTTTTCTAGGATGATGCAATGTCCAGCCATCAACACATTTGTGAAGGAATTTTTACTCCCCAAAAGAGCGCCCCCCCATGGCAGGAGAAAAAAGTCAATTTTTTCTTGTCCCCTAATGTGGAAATTCACACTATTGACTGTCACGCCTGTACGCTTTATCATATTGACACAAAAATTGACACACATATGTATCTCCATAAGATCTACAAAAAAGTCAATTCGTGCGTATCTGTCAAATGTACGGTTAAAGGGCTATTTTGCATTTTTTGCCGATTCGCACACATTGGAATGTGGCTAACTTCTCCTAAGGCTTTCGTCCCACTGACACCAAATTTGCTCAGGCCAATCTACACCCCATGGCCATTCAAAGTTGTAAAAATCATGACGCTGCACCCCACGGTTTACGTTCTAGGGGGCGCCAAAGATGACCCAAAAATCCACATTCTTAAAAGAATCCACATCCCCCCCCCCTATGGCAGGAGAAAAAGTTTTTCCCTCCCATCGCTCAATGGCTCAATCGCATCGCTCTCCAGGCAACACCGTAAGGAGGAGCAACCTGGCATTTCGATATATCATAGCTGTGTTTGTGCCCTCACTCATGGTCCAGACTTTTTTCAAATAGGACATGAAGTTTGTCTGCAGCGAGTGTTTTGGTAGAAACTGCGCCTCCCATTCATTATAATGGTAAATGACCACAGACAAGTGCGCACACCATCTTTGGTTCTTGAGTGTGACTCGATCGGGACGGGGAGGCGGTCGCACTGGGGGCGGCGCGACGCGGCTCGGGCCCGACAGTGCCCCACCGGGGCCCTAGTTCTTTGTTAGGGCCCGAGCGTAGCTGCTAAGCAGCTGCGAGAGCCCTCTTGTTCCTGATGGATTCTTCTTTTGTTATTATTATTATTAGGGCCCGAGCGTAGCTGCTAAGCAGCTGCGAGAGCCCTCTTGTTCCTGCATGTTTCCTTCTTTAGGGCCCGAGCGTAGCTGCTAAGCAGCTGCGAGAGCCCTCTTGTTCCTGATGGATTCTTCTTTTGTTATTATTATTATTAGGGCCCGAGCCAGCTGCAGAGCAGCCGGGCGTAGGCCCTATTATTCCCCAAGTGGTTTTTCTTTGTTTCTTTCTTTCTTTCTTTCTTTCTTCTTTTTCCTCCCCTTTGAACTGGAAAATGGCCCACTTCCCACTGGCGAAAACTCATGAAATTTGGCAGGACGACCGGGCCTGGTGAAAAATTCGATATTCTGAAGTCGCCCAAACAATAAAATGCAAAATGGCTCCATAGCGCCCCCTAAGGTGGAAATTCACACTATTGACTGTCACGCCTGTACGCTTTGTCATATTGACACAAAAATTGACACACATATGTATCTCAATAAGATCTACAAAAAAGTCAGTGCGGCCGTATCTGTCAAAATTACGGTTAAAGGGTTATTTCGCATTTTTTGCCGATCCGCACACATTGGAATTTCGCTAACTCCTCCGAAGGCTTTCGTTCCACCGGCACCACATTTGCTCAGGCCAATCTACACCCCGTGGCCATTAAAAGTTATCAAAATCATGACGCTGCACCCCAAGGTTTAGGTTCTAGGGGGCGCCAAAGATAACACTAAAATCCACATATTTAAAAGTCTTATAACTTTTTATTTTTGTCCTCACTGGCCTCCAAGTTTTCTAGGATGATGCAATGTCCAGCCATCAACACATTTGTGAAGGAATTTTTACTCCCCAAAAGAGCGCCCCCCCATGGCAGGAGAAAAAAGTCCATTTTTTCTTGTCCCCTAAGGTGAAAATACACATTGTTGAGTGTCACGCCTATACGCTTTGTCAAAATGACACAAAAATTGACACACACATGTAACTCAATAAGATCTACGAAAAAGTCAACGCGCGCGTATCTGTCAAATGTACGGTTAAAGGGTTATTCCGCATTTTTTGCCGATCCGCACACATTGGAATTTCGCTAACTCCTCCGAAGGCTTTCTGTCCACCGGCACCACATTTGCTCAGGCCAATCTACACCCCATGGCCATTAAAAGTTATTCAAATCATGACGCTGCACCCCACGGTTTAGGTTCTAGGGGGCGCCAAAGACAACCCTAAAATCCACATATTTAAAAGTCTTATAACTTTTTATTTTTGTCCTCACTGGCCTCCAAGTTTTCTAGGATGATGCAATGTCCAGCCATCAACACATTTGTGAAGGAATTTTTACTCCCCAAAAGAGCGCCCCCCATGGCAGGAGAAAAAAGTCCATTTTTTCTTGTCCCCTAAGGTGAAAATACATATTGTTGAGATTCACGCCTATACGCTTTGTCATATTGACACAAAATTTGACAATCACGTGCCTTGCCTGGTATCATTTTTTTTCAGCACAACCTCACCTGTGCGAATTTACAGTTATTTTATCATGTTGACATACTGAATTTACACAATGGACCCAAATTCATACACAAAACATAAAATCCGAGTGGAAAAAAGTAACATTTTTACTGTGAAAACCACAAATATGTGTGATGAACTGTTTTTAAAACTTAAACTTCAAATAAAAATTGTAAACTTCTAAACATATGCAAATTTTTAACAAAGAACATAGTGATTTACCTCTATTTACATCAAAATGCAGGCAATGGCCCAGGCGTTCTTTGTAAAATTATTTACAAAACACTGTATAGTCTCACAAATGTCACTTTTTATTTATGCCACTACAAAAAAACATGATGTAAATGATGCATGATGTAAAACATGATGTAAAAAACTTGTGTAGATCCTCCTCTATGTCAGTCCATGTGTAATTTTTCCATAATTCTTTGTTTTTTGCAGCATTTTTGTTAGTGTAACTGCAGATTGTGCTGACAGTGTCTATGGCACAAAAAAAAAAATAATTAAAATGCCTCAACATGAACCCCTGGTGGTCTCTGAGGGTGAAACCTGCTAACTGCTGCAGCTCTGTCAGCTTCAGTCTCCCATGCAGAGCTCTGAGCGCATGTGTGGCTCTGCACCCTTAGCAGCGTTGCTAACTCCTCAGTAAGGAAAGCCTGCTTCATGTCAGAGTCTCTAAACTCCAGAAGAAGTCGATAAAAGTCCCTTTCTTTCTAAAAAAAGTCGTTAGGGGGTCTGAAAAGTCATTGAATCTAACAACAAAGTCGTTAGGTTTGCAACTACGTGTCCCAGACTGCATCCCTGCTGAGAGTCCCTCCCTCCCTTCTCATGTTGCAGGAAGAACGTAAGCGAATGATATCGACAGTGATATCGAATAGGCTAGGCACTCACGAGGCTGGCTGTGGCAAGTGGAAGTGAAAGCAACACGCACTGGCAGGAAGAACAGCAAACGCCGATGAAGGAAAAGGGTCTTTGCAGTGATGGGCGTTACCAGAGAGGGCGATGGCCAGAGGACACAAATGGGACGGGGAGGCAGCACGTTGGGGGGGGGGGGGGGGGGGGGCGACACGGCTCGGGCCCGCCAGTGCCCCAACGGGGTCCTAGTGTTATTATTATTATTAGGGCCCGAGCGTAGCTGCTAAGCAGCTGCGAGAGCCCTCTTGTTCCTGTAGTTTCCTTCTTTAGGGCCCGAGCCAGCTGCAGAGCAGCCGGGCGTAGGCCCTGTTATTCCTGTAGGGGTTTTTCTTTGTTTCTTTCTTTAGGGCCCGAGCGTAGCTGCTAAGCAGCTGCGAGAGCCCTCTTGTTCCTGCATGTTTCCTTCTTTTGTTATTATTATTATTTTTCCTCCCCTTTGAACTGGAAAATGGCCCACTTCCCACCCGCGAAAACTCATGAAAATTGGCAGGACGACCGGGCCTGGTGAAAAATTTGATATTCCGAAGTCGCCCAAACAAGAAAATGCAAAATGGCTCCATAGCGCCCCCTAAGGTGAAAATTCACACTATTGACTGTCACGCCTGTACGCTTTGTCAAAATGACACAAAAATTGACACACACATGTATCTCAATAAGATCTACAAAAAAGTCAGTGCGGGCGTATCTGTCAAATGTACGGTTAAAGGGTTATTTCGCATTTTTTGCCGATCCGCACACATTGGAATTTCGCTAACTCCTCCGAAGGCTTTCGTTCCACCGGCACCACATTTGCTCAGGCCAATCTACACCCCATGGCCATTAAAAGTTATTCAAATCATGACGCTGCACCCCAAGGTTTAGGTTCTAGGGGGCGCCAAATATAACCCTAAGATCCACATATTTAAAAGTCTTATAACTTTTTATTTTTGCCCTCACTGGCCTCCAGGTTTTCTAGGATGATGCAATGTCCAACCATCAACACATTTGTGAAGGAATTTTTACTCCCCAAAAGAGCGCCCCCCCATGGCAGGAGAAAAAAGTCAATTTTTTCTTGTCCCCTAAGGTGAAAATACACATTGTTGAGTGTAACACCTGTACGCTTTGGCAAAATGACACAAAAATTGACACACACATGTATCTCAAGAAGATCTACGAAAAAGTCAATGCGCGCGTATCTGTCAAATGTACGGTTAAAGGGTTATTCCGCATTTTTTGCCGATCCGCACACATTGGAATTTCGCTAACTCCTCCGAAGGCTTTCGTTCCACCGGCACCACATTTGCTCAGGCCAATCTACACCCCATGGCCATTAAAAGTTATTCAAATCATGACGCTGCATCCCACGGTTTAGGTTCTAGGGGGCGCCAAAGATAACCCTAAAATCCACATATTTCAAAGTCTTATAACTTTTTATTTTTGTCCTCACTGGCCTCCAAGTTTTCTAGGATGATGCAATGTCCAGCCATCAACACATTTGTGAAGGAATTTTTACTCCCCAAAAGAGCGCCCCCCCATGGCAGGAGAAAAAAGTCAATTTTTTCTTGTCCCCTAAGGTGGAAATTCACACTATTGACTGTCACGCCTGTACGCTTTATCATATTGACACAAAAATTGACACACATATGTATCTCAATAAGATCTACAAAAAAGTCAATTCGCGCGTATCTGTCAAATGTACGGTTAAAGGGCTATTTTGCATTTTTTGCCGATTCGCACACATTGGAATGTGGCTAACTCCTCCTAAGGCTTTCGTCCCACTGACACCAAATTTGCTCAGGCCAATCTACACCCCATGGCCATTCAAAGTTGTAAAAATCATGACGCTGCACCCCACGGTTTACGTTCTAGGGGGCGCCAAAGATGACCCAAAAATCCACATTCTTAAAAGAATCCACATCCCCCCCCCTATGGCAGGAGAAAAAGTCAAGTTTTTCCTGCCCATCGCTCAATGGCTCAATCGCATCGCTCTCCAGGCAACACCGTAAGGAGGAGCAACCTGGCATTTCGATATATCATAGCTGTGTTTGTGCCCTCACTCATGGTCCAGACTTTTTTCAAATAGGACATGAAGTTTGTCTGCAGCGAGTGTTTTGGTAGAAACTGAGCCTCCCATTCATTATAATGGGAAATGACCACAGACAAGTGCGCACACCATCTTTGGTTCTTGAGTGTGACTCGATCGGGACGGGGAGGCGGTCGCACTGGGGGCGGCGCGACGCAGCTCGGGCCCGACAGTGCCCCACCGGGGCCCTAGTTTCCTTCTTTTGTTATTATTATTATTAGGGCCCGAGCGTAGCTGCTAAGCAGCTGCGAGAGCCCTATTATTCCCCAAGTGGTTTTTCTTTGTTTCTTTTCAGGGCCCGAGCGTAGCTGCTAAGCAGCTGCGAGAGCCCTCTTGTTCCTGATGGATTCTTCTTTTGTTATTATTATTATTATTATTTTTCCTCCGCTTTAAACTGGAAAATGGCCCACTTCCCACTGGCGAAAACTCATGAAATTTGGCAGGACGACCGGGCCTGGTGAAAAATTCGATATTCTGAAGTCGCCCAAACAATAAAATGCAAAATGGCTCCATAGCGCCCCCTAAGGTGGAAATTCACACTGTTGACTGTCACGCCTGTACGCTTTGTCATATTGACACAAAAATTGACACACACATGTATCTCAATAAGATCTACAAAAAAGTCAGTGCGGGCGTATCTGTCAAATGTACGGTTAAAGGGTTATTTCGCATTTTTTGCCGATCCGCACACATTGAAATTTCGCTAACTCCTCCGAAGGCTTTCGTTCCACCGGCACCACATTTGCTCAGGCCAATCTACACCCCATGGCCATCGAAAGTTGTACAAATCATGACGCTGCACCCCACGGTTTAGGTTCTAGGGGGCGCCAAAGATAACCAAAAAATCCACATTCTTAAAAGTCTTATAACTTTTTATTTTTTTCCTCACTGGCCTCCAAGTTCTCTAGGATGATGCAATGTCCAGCCATCAACACATTTGTGAAGGAATTTTTACTCCCCAAAAGAGCGCCCCCACATGGCAGGAGAAAAAAGTCCATTTTTTCTTGTCCCCTAAGGTGAAAATACACATTGTTGACTGTCACGCCTGTATGCTTTGTCATATTGACACAAAAATTGACACACACAAGTATCTCAATAAGATCTACGAAAAAGTCAATGGGCACGTTTCTGTAAAATGTACGGTTAAAGGGCTATTTTTCATTTTTTGCTGATTCGCACACATTGGTATGTGGCTAACTCGTCCTACAGCTTTCGTCCCACTGACACCAAATTTGCTCAGGCCAATCTACACCCCATGGCCATTCAAAGTTGTAAAAATCATGACGCTGCACCCCACGGTTTACGTTCTAGGGGGCGCCAAAGATGACCCAAATATCCATATTCTTAAAAGTGTTATAACTTTTTATTTTTGTCCTCACTGGCCTCCAAGTTGTCTAGGATGATGCAATGTCCAGCCATCAACACATTTGTAAAGGAATTTTTACTCCCGAAAAAGAGCGCCCCCCCATGGCAGGAGAAAAGAGTCAATTTTTTCTTGTCCCCTAAGGTGAAAAAACACATTGTTGACTGTCACGCCTATACGCCTTGTCAAAATGACACAAAATTTGACACACACGTGTATCTCAATAAGATCTACGAAAAAGTCAATGGGCACGTATCTGTAAAATGTACGGTTAAAGGGCTATTTCGCATTTTTTGCCGATTCGCACACATTGGAATGTGGCTAACTCCTCCTAAGGCTTTCGTCCCACCAACACCAAATTTGCTCAAGCCGATCTACATCCCATGGCCATTCAAAGTTGTAGAAATCATGACGCTGCTCCCCACGGTTTACGTTCTAGGGGGCGCCAAAGATGACCCAAATATCCACATTCTTAAAAGAATCCACATCGCCCCCCCCCCAAGGCAGGAGAAAAAGTCAAGTTAACCCTGCCCATCGGTCAATGGCTCAATCACATCGCTCTCCCAGCAACACCGTAAGGAGGAGCAACTTGCCATTTGGATATATCCTAGCTGTGTTTGTGCCCTCACTCATGGTCCAGACTTTTTTCAAATAGGACATGTAGTTTGTCTGCAGCGAGTGTTTTGGTAGAAACTGCGCCTCCCATTCATTATAATGGGAAATGACCACAGACAAGTGCGCACACCATCTTTGGACCTTGAGTGTGACGCGATCGGGAGGGGGAGGCGGTCGCGCTGGGGGCGGCGCGACGCGGCTCGGGCCCGACAGTGCCCCACCGGGGCCCTAGTTAGGGCCCGAGCGTAGCTGCTAAGCAGCTGCGAGAGCCCTCTTGTTCCTGATGGATTCTTCTTTTGTTATTATTATTATTATTATTTTTCCTCCGCTTTAAACTGGAAAATGGCCCACTTCCCACTGGCGAAAACTCATGAAATTTGGCAGGACGACCGGGCCTGGTGAAAAATTCGATATTCTGAAGTCGCCCAAACAATAAAATGCAAAATGGCTCCATAGCGCCCCCTAAGGTGGAAATTCACACTGTTGACTGTCACGCCTGTACGCTTTGTCATATTGACACAAAAATTGACACACACATGTATCTCAATAAGATCTACAAAAAAGTCAGTGCGGGCGTATCTGTCAAATGTACGGTTAAAGGGTTATTTCGCATTTTTTGCCGATCCGCACACATTGAAATTTCGCTAACTCCTCCGAAGGCTTTCGTTCCACCGGCACCACATTTGCTCAGGCCAATCTACACCCCATGGCCATCGAAAGTTGTACAAATCATGACGCTGCACCCCACGGTTTAGGTTCTAGGGGGCGCCAAAGATAACCAAAAAGTCCACATTCTTAAAAGTCTTATAACTTTTTATTTTTTTCCTCACTGGCCTCCAAGTTCTCTAGGATGATGTAATGTCCAGCCATCAACACATTTGTAAAGGAATTTTTACTCCCGAAAAAGAGCGCCCCCCCATGGCAGGAGAAAAAAGTCAATTTTTTCTTGTCCCCTAAGGTGAAAAAACACATTGTTGACTGTCACGCCTATACGCTTTGTCAAAATGACACAAAATTTGACACACACGTGTATCTCAATAAGATTTACGAAAATATCAATGGGCACGTATCTGTAAAATGTACGGTTAAAGGGCTATTTCGCATTTTTTGCCGATTCGCACACATTGGAATGTGGCTAACTCCTCCTAAGGCTTTCGTCCCACCAACACCAAATTTGCTCAAGCCGATCTACATCCCATGGCCATTCAAAGTTGTAGAAATCATGACGCTGCGCCCCACGGTTTACGTTCTAGGGGGCGCCAAAGATGACCCAAATATCCACATTCTTAAAAGAATCCACATCCCCCCCCCCCCAAGGCAGGAGAAAAAGTCAAGTTAACCATGCCCATCGGTCAATGGCTCAATCGCATCGCTCTCCCGGCAACACCGTAAGGAGGAGCAACTTGCCATTTGGATATATCCTAGCTGTGTTTGTGCCCTCACTCATGGTCCAGACTTTTTTCAAATAGGACATGTAGTTTGTCTGCAGCGAGTGTTTTGGTAGAAACTGCGCCTCCCATTCATTATAATGGGAAATGACCACAGACAAGTGCGCACACCATCTTTGGACCTTGAGTGTGACGCGATCGGGAGGGGGAGGCGGTCGCGCTGGGGGCGGCGCGACGCGGCTCGGGCCCGACAGTGCCCCACCGGGGCCCTAGTTATTATTATTATTTTTCCTCCGCTTTAAACTGGAAAATGGCCCACTTCCCACTGGCGAAAACTCATGAAATTTGGCAGGACGACCGGGCCTGGTGAAAAATTCGATATTCTGAAGTCGCCCAAACAAGAAAATGCAAAATGGCTCAATAGCGCCCCCAAAGGTGAAAATTCACACTATTGACTGTCACGCCTGTACGCTTTGTCATATTGACACAAAAATTGACACACACATGTATCTCAATAAGATCTACGAAAAAGTCAGTGCGGGCGTATCTGTCAAATGTACGGTTAGAGGGTTATTTCGCATTTTTTGCCGATCTGCACACATTGGAATTTCGCTAACTCCTCCGAAGGCATTCGTTCCACCGGCACCACATTTGCTCAGGCCAATCTACACCCCATGGCCATTCAAAGTTGTACAAATCATGACGCTGCACCCCACAGTTTACGTTCTAGGGGGCGCCAAAGATAACCCAAAAATCCACAGTCTTAAAAGTCTTATAACTTTTTATTTTTGTCCTCACTGGCCTCCAAGTTCTCTAGGATGATGCAATGTCCAGCCATCAACACATTTGTGAAGGAATTTTTACTCCCCAAAAGAGCGCCCCCACATGGCAGGAGAAAAAAGTCCATTTTTTCTTGTCCCCTAAGGTGAAAATACACATTGTTCAGTGTCACGCCTATACGCTTTGTCATATTGACACAAAATTTCACACACACGTGTATCTCAATAAGATCTACGAAAAAGTCAATGGGCACATATCTGTAAAATGTACGGTTAAAGGGCTATCTTGCATTTTTTGCCGATTCGCACACATTGGAATGTGGCTAACTCCTCCTAAGGCTTTCGTTCTACTGACACCAAATTTGCTCAGGCCAATCTACACCCCATGGCCATTCAAAGTTGTACAAATCATGACGCTGCACCCCACGGTTTAGGTTCTAGGGGGCGCCAAAGATAACCAAAAAATCCACATTCTTAAAAGTCTTATAACTTTTTATTTTTTTCCTCACTGGCCTCCAAGTTCTCTAGGATGATGCAATGTCCAGCCATCAACACATTTGTGAAGGAATTTTTACTCCCCAAAAGAGCGCCCCCACATGGCAGGAGAAAAAAGTCCATTTTTTCTTGTCCCCTAAGGTGAAAATACACATTGTTGACTGTCACGCCTGTATGCTTTGTCATATTGACACAAAAATTGACACACACAAGTATCTCAATAAGATCTACGAAAAAGTCAATGGGCACGTTTCTGTAAAATGTACGGTTAAAGGGCTATTTTTCATTTTTTGCTGATTCGCACACATTGGTATGTGGCTAACTCGTCCTACAGCTTTCGTCCCACTGACACCAAATTTGCTCAGGCCAATCTACACCCCATGGCCATTCAAAGTTGTAAAAATCATGACGCTGCACCCCACGGTTTACGTTCTAGGGGGCGCCAAAGATGACCCAAATATCCATATTCTTAAAAGTGTTATAACTTTTTATTTTTGTCCTCACTGGCCTCCAAGTTGTCTAGGATGATGCAATGTCCAGCCATCAACACATTTGTAAAGGAATTTTTACTCCCGAAAAAGAGCGCCCCCCATGGCAGGAGAAAAGAGTCAATTTTTTCTTGTCCCCTAAGGTGAAAAAACACATTGTTGACTGTCACGCCTATACGCCTTGTCAAAATGACACAAAATTTGACACACACGTGTATCTCAATAAGATCTACGAAAAAGTCAATGGGCACGTATCTGTAAAATGTACGGTTAAAGGGCTATTTCGCATTTTTTGCCGATTCGCACACATTGGAATGTGGCTAACTCCTCCTAAGGCTTTCGTCCCACCAACACCAAATTTGCTCAAGCCGATCTACATCCCATGGCCATTCAAAGTTGTAGAAATCATGACGCTGCTCCCCACGGTTTACGTTCTAGGGGGCGCCAAAGATGACCCAAATATCCACATTCTTAAAAGAATCCACATCGCCCCCCCCCCCCCCCAAGGCAGGAGAAACAGTCAAGTTAACCCTGCCCATCGGTCAATGGCTCAATCACATCGCTCTCCCAGCAACACCGTAAGGAGGAGCAACTTGCCATTTGGATATATCCTAGCTGTGTTTGTGCCCTCACTCATGGTCCAGACTTTTTTCAAATAGGACATGTAGTTTGTCTGCAGCGAGTGTTTTGGTAGAAACTGCGCCTCCCATTCATTATAATGGGAAATGACCACAGACAAGTGCGCACACCATCTTTGGACCTTGAGTGTGACGCGATCGGGAGGGGAGGCGGTCGCGCTGGGGGCGGCGCGACGCGGCTCGGGCCCGACAGTGCCCCACCGGGGCCCTAGTTATTATTATTATTTTTCCTCCGCTTTAAACTGGAAAATGGCCCACTTCCCACTGGCGAAAACTCATGAAATTTGGCAGGACGACCGGGCCTGGTGAAAAATTCGATATTCTGAAGTCGCCCAAACAAGAAAATGCAAAATGGCTCAATAGCGCCCCCAAAGGTGAAAATTCACACTATTGACTGTCACGCCTGTACGCTTTGTCATATTGACACAAAAATTGACACACACATGTATCTCAATAAGATCTACGAAAAAGTCAGTGCGGGCGTATCTGTCAAATGTACGGTTAGAGGGTTATTTCGCATTTTTTGCCGATCTGCACACATTGGAATTTCGCTAACTCCTCCGAAGGCATTCGTTCCACCGGCACCACATTTGCTCAGGCCAATCTACACCCCATGGCCATTCAAAGTTGTACAAATCATGACGCTGCACCCCACAGTTTACGTTCTAGGGGGCGCCAAAGATAACCCAAAAATCCACAGTCTTAAAAGTCTTATAACTTTTTATTTTTGTCCTCACTGGCCTCCAAGTTCTCTAGGATGATGCAATGTCCAGCCATCAACACATTTGTGAAGGAATTTTTACTCCCCAAAAGAGCGCCCCCACATGGCAGGAGAAAAAAGTCCATTTTTTCATGACCCCTAAGGTGAAAATACACATTGTTCAGTGTCACGCCTATACGCTTTGTCATATTGACACAAAATTTCACACACACGTGTATCTCAATAAGATCTACGAAAAAGTCAATGGGCACATATCTGTAAAATGTACGGTTAAAGGGCTATCTTGCATTTTTTGCCGATTCGCACACATTGGAATGTGGCTAACTCCTCCTAAGGCTTTCGTTCTACTGACACCAAATTTGCTCAGGCCAATCTACACCCCATGGCCATTCAAAGTTGTACAAATCATGACGCTGCACCCCACGGTTTAGGTTCTAGGGGGCGCCAAAGATGACCCAAATATCCACATTTTTAAAAGTCTTATAACTTTTTATTTTTGTCCTCACTGGCCTCCAAGTTTTCTAGGATGATGCAATGTGCAGCCATCAACACATCTGTGAAGGAATTTTTTCTCCCCAAAAGAGCGCCCCCCCCCCCCCCCCCATGGCAGGAGAAAAAGTCAAGTTTTTCCAGCCCATCGCTTAATGGCTCAAACGCATTGCTCTCCCGCTAAAACCAAAAGGAGGAGCAACTTGCCATTTGGATATGTCCTAGCTGTGTTTGTGCCCTCACTCATGGTCCAGAGTTTTTTCAAATAGGACATGTAGTTTGTCTGCAGCGAGCGTTTTGGTAGAAACTGTGCCTCCCATTCATTATAATGGGAAATGACCAAAGACAGGTGCGCACACCATCTTTGGACCTTGACTTTGACGTCACAGTTTGAGATACAAATGTTATTTGACCTCTGACCTTTGGTGGACACCCTAACCTTTCAACCCGCGAAAACGGCGTTTCAATAGCTCTTACGGCTTTCCTACAAATACACTTTGTTCAGCTACTCCTACTGTCCTTTAAGCTCTGCTTCTCAGATCATCAAAGAGTGTGCACGTGTGTAATGAGCGCATATTGAATGTTAATTATGTTAAATATGTTAATTATTAGAAGAAAAAACAACAACAGTCCTTTTGGACAAAATTTCTTTTTATTACAGAATTAGAATAATGGAAGCATAGTCCAAGGAAACCATTCAAGTGATGTCATACCTCATAATTTATTGAGATGTTGGCTAGTCTGGGCATTTCTTCATTCATCAGGTTTCCTGCATGCATACTAACAGAGCACATCAGTAGCAGTGAGTGATAAGTATGAGTGTGTCATTGTGTAAGAAAGAAAGTGGTTTACTTACACATCCATAGAAAATAGGTGGTTGAGCACAGCACGCAAACAAAGCTTTGCCACAACGGTTGAACTTCCCAAGTAGCTGATACCAAGGTCACACAATCATGGTGAGCAAAGGTCAAACCAGGCCAGGCACTCACGAGGCTGGCTGTGGCAAGTGTAAGTGAAAGCAACACGCAATGGCAGGAAGAACAGCAAACACCGATGAAGGAAAAGGGTCTTTGCAGTGATGGGCGTCACCAGAGAGGGCGATGGCCAGAGGGCACGAATGGGACGGGGAGGCGGTCGCGCTGGGGGCGGCGCGATGCGGCTCGGGCCCGCCAGTGCCCCAACGGGGCCCTAGTTCTTCTTATTTTTCCTCCCCTTTGAAGGGGAAAATGGCCCACTTCCCACTGGCGAAAACTCAGGAAATTTGGCAGGACGACCGGGCCTGGTGAAAAATTTGATATTCCGAAGTCGCCCAAACAAGAAAATGCAAAATGGCTCCATAGCGCCCCCTAAGGTGAAAATTCACACTATTGACTGTCACCCCATGGCCATTAAAAGTAATTCAAATCATGACGCTGCACCCCACGGTTTAGGTTCTAGGGGGCGCCAAAGATAACCCTAAGATCCACATATTTAAAAGTCTTATAACTTTTTATTTTTGTCCTCACTGGCCTCCAAGTTTTCTAGGATGATGCAATGTCCAGCCATCAACACATTTGTGAAGGAATTTTTACTCCCCAAAAGAGCGCCCCCCCATGGCAGGAGAAAAAAGTCCATTTTTTCTTGTCCCCTAAGGTGAAAATACACATTGTTGAGTGTCACGCCTGTACGCTTTGTCAAAATGACACAAAAATTGACACACACATGTATCTCAATAAGATCTACGAAAAAGTCAATGCGCGCGTATCTGTCAAATGTACGGTTAAAGGGTTATTCCGCATTTTTTGCCGATCCGCACACATTGGAATTTCGCTAACTCCTCCGAAGGCTTTCGTTCCACCGGCACCACATTTGCTCAGGCCAAATTACACCCCATGGCCATTAAAAGTTATTCAAATCATGACGCTGCACCCCACGGTTTACGTTCTAGGGGGCGCCAAAGATAACCCAAAAATCCAAATTTTTAAAAGTCTTATAACTTTTTATTTTTGTCCTCACTGGCCTCCAAGTTTTCTAGGATGATGCAATGTCCAGCCATCAACACATTTGTGAAGGAATTTTTACTCCCTAAAAGAGCGCCCCCCCATGGCAGGAGAAAAAAGTCCATTTTTTCTTGTCCCCTAAGGTGAAAATACACATTGTTGACTGTCACGCCTGTACGCTTTGGCAAAATGACACAAAAATTGACAATCATGTGTATCTCAATTAGATCTACGAAAAAGTCAAGAGCGCGTATCTGTATAATGTACTGTAAAAGGGCTATTTTGCATTTTTTGCCGATTCGCACATATTGGAATTTCGCTAACTCCTCCTAAGGCTTTCGTCCCACTGACACCAAATTTGCTCAGGCCAATCTACACTCCATGGCCATTCAAAGTTGTAAAAATCATGACGCGGCACCCCACGGTTTACGTTTTAGGGGGCGCCAAAGATGACCCAAATATACATTACAGTAGACAAAGTAGTTTTGCCCACTGAGTGGCGCCAAAGGGACTTGTCTGTGGAGTCTGTGAGTCACTATTGGCCGTTTTTGACTACTTTAGATTTTACCTTTATATTTCCTCTTACAAAATTTTTACCTTGCCTTGCCTGGTATCATTTTTTTCAGCACAACCTCACCTGTGTCAATTTACAGTTATTTTATCATTTTGACATACTATATTTACACATTGGACCCAAATTCACACACAAAACATAAAATCCGAGTGGAAAAAAGTAACGTTTTTACTGTGAAAACCACAAATATGTGTGATGAACTGTTTTTAAAACTTAAACTTCAAATAAAAATTGTAAACTTCAAAACATATGCAAATTTTTAACAAAGAACATAGTAATTTACCTCTATTTACATCAAAATGCAGGCAATGGCCCAGGTGTTCTTTGTAAAATTATTTACAAAACACTGTATAGTCTCACAAATGTCACTTTTTATTTATGCCACTACAAAAAAACATGATGTAAATGATGCATGATGTAAAACATGATGTAAAAAACTTGTGTAGATCCTCCTCTATGTCAGTCCATGTGTAATTTTTCCATAATTCTTTGTTTTTTGCAGCATTTTTGTTAGTGTAACTGCAGATTGTGCTGACAGTGTCTATGGCAAAAAAAAAAAAAAAACTGAAAATGCCTCAACATGAACCCCTGGTGGTCTCTGAGGGTGAAACCTGCTAACTGCTGCAGCTCTGTCAGCTTCAGTCTCCCATGCAGAGCTCGGAGCGCATGTGTGGCTCTGCACCCTTAGCAGCGTTGCTAACTCCTCAGTAAGGAAAGCCTGCTTCATGTCAGAGTCTCTAAACTCCAGAAGAAGTCGATAAAAGTCACTTTCTTTCTAAAAAAACGTCGTTAGGGGGTCTGAAAAGTCATTGAATCTAACAACAAAGTCGCTAGGTTTGCAACTACGTGTCCCAGACTGCATCCCTGCTGAGAGTCCCTCCCTCCCTTCTCATATTGCAGGAAGAACGTAAGCGCCCGCCCCTTGTCAATCAGTCACCATATAATTTTGGATTGGTTGTTGTGGTGAAGTTTTCCACCAATAGGAGAGATGTTGTGGTGTGTTTTTTTTTTCCTTTGGCAAGCCTTTTCCGCCTGTAAGACCTGTCGCTAATGTCTGCATGCTATGTTTTCCTGTCTCATACAGCGCGATCGAGCGCCGAACGTGCTCAAAATAAGCAGAAAACAAGTATCGCGGACATAATTTATCATAACTCTGGTTTTATTTGGCCTATCAACACAATTTAAAAACTGGTATATAGGTTGAGGTCCTCACTTTTGAGATAAGTTGAAACGGAGAGTCAACGAGGCTCCGTCTTGCAGCTACATCCGGTTAAATATGTCATGTGACTTGAACGCACACACACACACACACACACACACACACACACACACACACACACACAGACACACACACACACGCACACACACACACTCAGAGTCTGGTTTTTAGCACCTGCAAAAACATGCTATTTACATATTTGACAAGAATGCAGAGGCTCCTTTTGCCCCTGAAAAAAATCAAATTTCAAACACAACTTGACTGGTCATTTCTCCAAAAGACAACCATGAAGCTCCATCCAAACCTGAAGCAGGCAGTTGATGCATGTGTACAGTAACCTGAGGGGAGTGAGGTGACTGCTTCTGAGGAGAACATGAGCAGTGAAGATTCACCTTAGAGCTAGAACAGAGACGTGCACATGATTATACAGGGGCAGGGGCTCAAGTTTTTACCAGTTGTTTATACAATATGGAAATTAATGTGAAATTAAAAAACAAAGTATTAATAGAAAGGTAATGACTGTCCTGTGTAGGTGACAGTGATATCCAATAGGCTAGGCACTCACGAGGCTGGCTGTGGCAAGTGTAAGTGAAAGCAACACGCACTGGCAGGAAGAACAGCAAACGCCGATGAAGGAAAAGGGTCTTTGCAGTGATGGGCGTTACCAGAGAGGGCGATGGCCAGAGGACACAAATGGGACGGGGAGGCAGCGCGTTGGGACGCGACACAGCTCGGGCCCGCCAGTGCCCCAACGGGGTCCTAGTTAGGGCCCGAGCCAGCTGCAGAGCAGCCGGGCGTAGGCCCTATTATTCCCCAAGTGGTTTTTAGGGCCCGAGCGTAGCTGCTAAGCAGCTGCGAGAGCCCTATTATTCCCCAAGGGGTTTTTCTTTGTTTCTTTAGGGCCCGAGCGTAGCTGCTAAGCAGCTGCGAGAGCCCTATTATTCCCCAAGTGGTTTTTCTTTGTTTCTTTTTTCTTTTTCCTCCCCTTTGAACTGGAAAATGGCCCACTTCCCACTGGCGAAAACTCATGAAATTTGGCAGGACGACCGGGCCTGGTGAAAAATTTGATATTCTGAAGTCGCCCAAACAATACAATGCAAAATGGCTCCATAGCGCCCCCTAAGGTGAAAAATTCACCTGACGCCTGTACGCTTTGTCAAAATGACACAAAAATTGACACACACATGTATCTCAATAAGATCTACAAAAAAGTCAGTGCGGGCGTATCTGTCAAATGTACGGTTAAAGGGTTATTGCGCATTTTTTGCCGATCCGCACACATTGGAATTTCGCTAACTCCTCCGAAGGCTTTTGTTCCACCGGCACCACATTTGCTCAGGCCAATCTACACCCCATGGCCATTAAAAGTTATTCAAATCATTATGCTGCACCCCACGGTTTAGGTTCTAGGGGGCGCCAAAGATAACCCTAAAATCCACATATTTCAAAGTCTTATAACTTTTTATTTTTGCCCTCACTGGCCTCCAAGTTTTCTAGGATGATGCAATGTCCAGCCATCAACACATTTGTGAAGGAATTTTTACTCCCCAAAAGAGCGCCCCCCCATGGCAGGAGAAAAAAGTCAATTTTTTCTTGTCCCGTAAGGTGAAAATTCTAATTGTTGAGTGTGACACCTGTACGCTTTGTCATATTGACACAAAATTTGACTATCACGTGTATCTCAATAAGATCTACGAAAAAGTCAATGTGCGCGTATCTGTCAAATGTACGGTTAAAGGGTTATTCCGCATTTTTTGCCGATCCGCACACATTGGAATTTCGCTAACTCCTCCGAAGGCTTTCGTTCCACCGGCACCACATTTGCTCAGGCCAAATTACACCCCATGGCCATTAAAAGTTATTCAAATCATGACGCTGCACCCCACGGTTTACGTTCTAGGGGGCGCCAAAGATAACCCAAAAATCCACATTTTTAAAAGTCTTATAACTTTTTATTTTTGTCCTCACTGGCCTCCAAGTTTTCTAGGATGATGCAATGTCCAGCCATCAACACATTTGTGAAGGAATTTTTACTCCCTAAAAGAGCGCCCCCCATGGCAGGAGAAAAAAGTCCATTTTTTCTTGTCCCCTAAGGTGAAAATACACATTGTTGACTGTCACGCCTGTACGCTTTGGCAAAATGACACAAAAATTGACAATCATGTGTATCTCAATTAGATCTATGAAAAAGTCAAAGAGCGCGTATCTGTATAATGTACGGTAAAAGGGCTATTTTGCATTTTTTGCCGATTCGCACACATTGGAATTTCGCTAACTCCTCCTAAGGCTTTCGTCCCAATGACACCAAATTTGCTCAGGCCAATCTACACTCCATGGCCATTCAAAGTTGTAAAAATCATGACGCTGCACCCCACGGTTTACGTTTTAGGGGGCGCCAAAGATGACCCAAATATACATTACAGTAGACAAAGTAGTTTTGCCCACTGAGTGGCGCCAAAGGGACTTGTCTGTGGAGTCTGTGAGTCACTATTGGCCGTTTTTGACTACTTTAGATTTTACCTTTATATTTCCTCTTACAAAATTTTTACCTTGCCTTGCCTGGTATCATTTTTTTCAGCACAACCTCACCTGTGTCAATTTACAGTTATTTTATCATTTTGACATACTATATTTACACATTGGACCCAAATTCACACACAAAACATAAAATCCGAGTGGAAAAAAGTAACGTTTTTACTGTGAAAACCACAAATATGTGTGATGAACTGTTTTTAAAACTTAAACTTCAAATAAAAATTGTAAACTTCAAAACATATGCAAATTTTTAACAAAGAACATAGTAATTTACCTCTATTTACATCAAAATGCAGGCAATGGCCCAGGTGTTCTTTGTAAAATTATTTACAAAACACTGTATAGTCTCACAAATGTCACTTTTTATTTATGCCACTACAAAAAAACATGATGTAAATGATGCATGATGTAAAACATGATGTAAAAAACTTGTGTAGATCCTCCTCTGTTAGAATTATGGAAAAATTACACATGGACTTTGTTTTTTGCAGCATTTTTGTTAGTGTAACTGCAGATTGTGCTGACAGTGTCTATGGCACAAAAAAAAAAAAATTAAAATGCCTCAACATGAACCCCTGGTGGTCTCTGAGGGTGAAACCTGCTAACTGCTGCAGCTCTGTCAGCTTCAGTCTCCCATGCAGAGCTCTGAGCGCATGTGTGGCTCTGCACCCTTAGCAGCGTTGCTAACTCCTCAGTAAGGAAAGCCTGCTTCATGTCAGAGTCTCTAAACTCCAGAAGAAGTCGATAAAAGTCCCTTTCTTTCTAAAAAAAAGTCGTTAGGGGGTCTGAAAAGTCATTGAATCTAACAACAAAGTCGCTAGGTTTGCAACTACGTGTCCCAGACTGCATCCCTGCTGAGAGTCCCTCCCTCCCTTCTCATGTTGCAGGAAGAACGTAAGCGCCCGCCCCTTGTCAATCAGTCACCATATAATTTTGGATTGGTTGTTGTGGTGAAGTTTTCCACCAATAGGAGAGATGTTGTGGTGTGTTTTTTTTTTCTTTTGGCAAGCCTTTTCCGCCTGTAAGAGCTGTCGCTAATGTCTGCATGCTATGTTTTCCTGTCTCATACAGCGCGATCGAGCGCCGAACGTGATCAAAATAAGCAGAAAAAAAGTATCGCGGACATAATTTATCATAACTCTGGTTTTATTTGGCCTATCAACACAATTTAAAAACTGGTATATAGGTTGAGGTCCTCACTTTTGAGATAAGTTGAAACGGAGAGTCAACGAGGCTCCGTCTTGCAGCTACATCCGGTTAAATATGTCATGTGACTTGAACGCACACACAGACACACACACACGCACACACACACACACACACACTCAGAGTCTGGTTTTTAGCACCTGCAAAAACATGCTATTTACATATTTGACAAGAATGCAGAGGCTCCTTTTGCCCCTGAAAAAAATCAAATTTCAAACACAACTTGACTGGTCATTTCTCCAAAAGACAACCATGAAGCTCCATCCAAACCTGAAGCAGGCAGTTGGTGCATGTGTACAGTAACCTGAGGGGAGTGAGGTGAGTGCTTCTGAGGAGAACATGAGCAGTGAAGATTCACCTTGGAGCTAGAACAGAGACATGCACATGATTATACAGGGGCAGGGGCTCAAGTTTTTTCCAGTCGTTTATACAATATGGAAATTAATGTGAAATTAAAACACAAAGTATTAATAGAAAGGTAATGACTGTCCTGTGTAGGTGACAGTGATATCGAATAGGCTAGGCACTCACGAGGCTGGCTGTGGCAAGTGTAAGTGAAAGCAACACGCACTGGCAGGAAGAACAGCAAACGCCGATGAAGGAAAAGGGACTTTGCAGTGAAGGGCGTTACCAGAGAGGGCGATGGCCAGAGGACACAAATGGGACGGGGAGGCAGCACGTTGGGGGGGGGGGGGGGCGACACGGCTCGGGCCCGCCAGTGCCCCAACGGGGTCCTAGTTAGGGCCCGAGCCAGCTGCAGAGCAGCCGGGCGTAGGCCCTATTATTCCCCAAGTGGTTTTTCTTTGTTTCTTTCTTTCTTTTTTCTTTTTCCTCCCCTTTGAACTGGAAAATGGCCCACTTCCCACTGGCGAAAACTCATGAAATTTGGCAGGACGACCGGGCCTGGTGAAAAATTTGATATTCTGAAGTCGCCAAAACAATAAAATGCAAAATGGCTCCATAGCGCCCCCTAAAGGGGAAAATTCACACTATTCACTGTCACGACTGTACGCTTTGTCAAAATGACACAAAAATTGACACACACATGTATCTCAATAAGATCTACAAAAAAGTCAGTGCGGCCGTATCTGTCAAAATTACGGTTAAAGGGTTATTTCGCATTTTTTGCCGATCTGCACACATTGGAATTTCGCTAACTCCTCCGAAGGCTTTCGTTCCACCGGCACCACATTTGCTCAGGCCAATCTACACCCCGTGGCCATTAAAAGTTATCAAAATCATGACGCTGCACCCCAAGGTTTAGGTTCTAGGGGGCGCCAAAGATAACACTAAAATCCACATATTTAAAAGTCTTATAACTTTTTATTTTTGTCCTCACTGGCCTCCAAGTTTTCTAGGATGATGCAATGTCCAGCCATCAACACATTTGTGAAGGAATTTTTACTCCCCAAAAGAGCGCCCCCCCATGGCAGGAGAAAAAAGTCCATTTTTTCTTGTCCCCTAAGGTGAAAATACACATTGTTGAGTGTCACGCCTATACGCTTTGTCAAAATGACACAAAAATTGACACACACATGTAACTCAATAAGATCTACGAAAAAGTCAATGCGCGCGTATCTGTCAAATGTACGGTTAAAGGGTTATTCCGCATTTTTTGCCGATCCGCACACATTGGAATGTGGCTAACTCCTCCTAAGGCTTTCGTTCCACCGGCACCACATTTGCTCAGGCCAATCTACACCCCATGGCCATTAAAAGTTATCAAAATCATGACGCTGCACCCCACGGTTTAGGTTCTAGGGGGCGCCAAAGATAACCCTAAAATCCACATATTTAAAAGTCTTATAACTTTTTATTTTTGTCCTCACTGGCCTCCAAGTTTTCTAGGATGATGCAATGTCCAGCCATCAACACATTTGTGAAGGAATTTTTACTCCCCAAAAGAGCGCCCCCCCATGGCAGGAGAAAAAATTCCATTTTTTCTTGTCCCCTAAGGTGAAAATACATATTGTTGAGATTCACGCCTATACGCTTTGTCATATTGACACAAAATTTGACAATCACGTGCCTTGCCTGGTATCATTTTTTTCAGCACAACCTCACCTGTGCGAATTTACAGTTATTTCATCATGTTGACATACTGAATTTACACAATGGACCCAAATTCACACACAAAACATAAAATCCGAGTGGAAAAAAGTAACATTTTTACTGTGAAAACCAC
Source organism: Xyrichtys novacula (assembly GCA_962446985.1). Taxonomy (NCBI): domain Eukaryota; kingdom Metazoa; phylum Chordata; class Actinopteri; order Labriformes; family Labridae; genus Xyrichtys; species Xyrichtys novacula. The sequence goes on from OY660869.1 coordinate 2,351,743, forward strand.
AAATATGTGTGATGAACTGTTTTTAAAACTTAAACTTCAAATAAAAATTGTAAACTTCAAAACATATGCAAATGTTTAACAAAGAACATAGTGATTTACCTCTATTTACATCAAAATGCAGGCAATGGCCCAGGCGTTCTTTGTAAAATTATTTACAAAACACTGTATAGTCTCACAAATGTCACTTTTTATTTATGCCACTACAAAAAAACATGATGTAAATGATGCATGATGTAAAACATGATGTAAAAAACTTGTGTAGATCCTCCTCTATGTCAGTCCATGTGTAATTTTTCCATAATTCTTTGTTTTTTGCAGCATTTTTGTTAGTGTAACTGCAGATTGTGCTGACAGTGTCTATGGCACAAAAAAAAAAAAATTAAAATGCCTCAACATGAACCCCTGGTGGTCTCTGAGGGTGAAACCTGCTAACTGCTGCAGCTCTGTCAGCTTCAGTCTCCCATGCAGAGCTCTGAGCGCATGTGTGGCTCTGCACCCTTAGCAGCGTTGCTAACTCCTCAGTAAGGAAAGCCTGCTTCATGTCAGAGTCTCTAAACTCCAGAAGAAGTCGATAAAAGTCCCTTTCTTTCTAAAAAAAAGTCGTTAGGGGGTCTGAAAAGTCATTGAATCTAACAACAAAGTCGCTAGGTTTGCAACTACGTGTCCCAGACTGCATCCCTGCTGAGAGTCCCTCCCTCCCTTCTCATGTTGCAGGAAGAACGTAAGCGCCCGCCCCTTGTCAATCAGTCACCATATAATTTTGGATTGGTTGTTGTGGTGAAGTTTTCCACCAATAGGAGAGATGTTGTGGTGTGTTTTTTTTTCTTTTGGCAAGCCTTTTCCGCCTGTAAGACCTGTCGCTAATGTCTGCATGCTATGTTTTCCTGTCTCATACAGCGCGATCGAGCGCCGAACGTGATCAAAATAAGCAGAAAACAAGTATCGCGGACATAATTTATCATAACTCTGGTTTTATTTGGCCTATCAACACAATTTAAAAACTGGTATATAGGTTGAGGTCCTCACTTTTGAGATAAGTTGAAACGGAGAGTCAACAAGGCTCCGTCTTGCAGCTACATCCGGTTAAATATGTCATGTGACTTGAACGCACACACAGACACGCACACACACACACACACACACACTCACACACACACACACACACACACTCAGAGTCTGGTTTTTAGCACCTGCAAAAACATGCTATTTACATATTTGACAAGAATGCAGAGGCTCCTTTTGCCCCTGAAAAAAATCAAATTTCAAACACAACTTGACTGCTCATTTCTCCAAAAGACAACCATGAAGCTCCATCCAAACCTGAAGCAGGCAGTTGGTGCATGTGTACAGTAACCCTGAGGGGAGTGAGGTGAGTGCTTCTGAGGAGAACATGAGCAGTGAAGATTCACCTTGGAGCTAGAACAGAGACATGCACATGATTATACAGGGGCAGGGGCTCAAGTTTTTTCCAGTCGTTTATACAATATGGAAATTAATGTGAAATTAAAACACAAAGTATTAATAGAAAGGTAATGACTGTCCTGTGTAGGTGACAGTGATATCCAATAGGCTAGGCACTCACGAGGCTGGCTGTGGCAAGTGTAAGTGAAAGCAACACGCACTGGCAGGAAGAACAGCAAACGCCGATGAAGGAAAAGGGTCTTTGCAGTGATGGGCGTTACCAGAGAGGGCGATGGCCAGAGGACACAAATGGGACGGGGAGGCAGCACGTTGGGGGGGGGGACGCGACACGGCTCTGGCCCGCCAGTGCCCCAACGGGGTCCTAGTTATTTTTCCTCCCCTTTGAACTGGAAAATGGCCCACTTCCCACTGGCGAAAACTCATGAAATTTGGCAGGACGACCGGGCCTGGTGAAAAATTTGATATTCCGAAGTCGCCCAAACAAGAAAATGCAAAATGGCTCCATAGCGCCCCCTAAGGTGAAAATTCACACTATTGACTGTCACGCCTTTACGCTTTGTCATATTGACACAAAAATTGACACACACATGTATCTCAATAAGATCTACAAAAAAGTCAGTGCGGGCGTATCTGTCAAATGTACGGTTAAAGGGTTATTCCGCATTTTTTGCCGATCCGCACACATTGGAATTTCGCTAACTCCTCCGAAGGCTTTCGTTCCACCGGCACCACATTTGCTCAGGCCAATCTACACCCCATGGCCATTAAAAGTTATTCAAATCATGACGCTGCACCCCACGGTTTAGGTTCTAGGGGGCGCCAAAGATAACCCTAAAATCCACATATTTAAAAGTCTTATAACTTTTTATTTTTGCCCTCACTGGCCTCCAAGTTTTCTAGGATGATGCAATGTCCAGCCATCAACACATTTGTGAGGGAATTTTTAATCCCCAAAAGAGCGCCCCCCCATGGCAGGAGAAAAAAGTCCATTTTTTCTTGTCCCCTAAGGTGAAAATACACATTGTTGAGTGTCACGCCTGTACGCTTTGTCATATTGACACAAAATTTGACACACACATGTATCTCAATAAGATCTACGAAAAAGTCAATGCACGCGTATCTGTCAAATGTACGGTTAAAGGGTTATTCCGCATTTTTTGCTGATCCGCACACATTGGAATTTCGCTAACTCCTCCTAAGGCTGGCGTTCCACCGGCACCACATTTGCTCAGGCCAATCTACACCCCATGGCCATTAAAAGTTATTCAAATCATGACGCTGCACCCCACGGTTTAGGTTCTAGGGGGCGCCAAAGATAACCCTAAAATCCACATATTTCAAAGTCTTATAACTTTTTATTTTTGTCCTCACTGGCCTCCAAGTTTTCTAGGATGATGCAATGTCCAGCCATCAACACATTTGTGAAGGAATTTTTACTCCCCAAAAGAGCGCCCCCCCATGGCAGGAGAAAAAAGTCCATTTTTTCTTGTCCCATAAGGTGAAAAAACACATTGTTGACTGTCATACCTGTACGCTTTGTCATATTGACACAAAATTTGACAATCACATGTATCTCAATAAGATCTACGAAAAAGTCAATGCGCGCGTATCTGTAAAATGTACGGTTAAAGGGCTATTTTGCATTTTTTGCCGATTCGCACACATTGGAATGTGGCTAACTCCTCCTAAGGCTTTCGTCCCACTGACACCAAATTTGCTCAGGCCAATCTACACCCCATGGCCATTCAAAGTTGTAAAAATCATGACGCTGCACCCCACGGTTTACGTTCTAGGGGGCGCCAAAGATGACCCAAATATCCACATTCTTAAAAGAATCCAATCCCCCCCCCCCATCCCCCAACCCCCAACCCCCCATCCCCCAACCCCCAACCCCCAACCCCCATGGCAGGAGAAACAGTCAAGTTTTTCCTGCCCATCACTCAATGGCTCAATTGCATCACTCTCCCGGCAACACCGTAACGAGGAGCAACCTGCCATTTGGATATATCCTAGCTGTGTTTGTGCCCTCACTCATGGTCCAGACTTTTTTCAAATAGGACATGAAGTTTGTCTGCAGCGAGTGTTTTGGTAGAAACTGCGCCTCCCATTCATTATAATGGGAAATGACCACAGACAAGTGCGCACACCATCTTTGGACCTTGAGTGTGACGCGATCGGGAGGGGGAGGCGGTCGCGCTGGGGGCGGCGCGATGCGGCTCGGGCCCGACAGTGCCCCACCGGGGTCCTAGTCTTTCTTTCTTTCTTCTTTTTCCTCCCCTTTGAACTGGAAAATGGCCCACTTCCCACTGGCGAAAACTCAGGAAATTTGGCAGGACGACCGGGCCTGGTGAAAAATTCGATATTCTGAAGTCGCCCAAACAATAAAATGCAAAATGGCTCCATAGCGCCCCCTAAGGTGGAAATTCACACTATTGACTGTCACGCCTGTACGCTTTGTCATATTGACACAAAAATTGACACACATATGTATCTCAATAAGATCTACAAAAAAGTCAGTGCGGCCGTATCTGTCAAAATTACGGTTAAAGGGTTATTTCGCATTTTTTGCCGATCCGCACACATTGGAATTTCGCTAACTCCTCCGAAGGCTTTCGTTCCACCGGCACCACATTTGCTCAGGCCAATCTACACCCCATGGCCATTAAAAGTTATTCAAATCATGACGCTGCACCCCACGGTTTAGGTTCTAGGGGGCGCCAAAGATAACCGTAAAATCCACATATTTAAAAGTCTTATAACTTTTTATTTTTGTCCTCACTGGCCTCCAAGTTTTCTAGGATGATGCAATGTCCAGCCATCAACACATTTGTGAAGGAATTTTTACTCCCCAAAAGAGCGCCCCCCATGGCAGGAGAAAAAAGTCAATTTTTTCTTGTCCCCTAAGGTGAAAATACACATTGTTGAGTGTCACGCCTGTACGCTTTGTCATATTGACACAAAATTTGACACACACATGTATCTCAATAAGATCTACGAAAAAGTCAATGCACGCGTATCTGTCAAATGTACGGTTAAAGGGTTATTCCGCATTTTTTGCTGATCCGCACACATTGGAATTTCGCTAACTCCTCCTAAGGCTGGCGTTCCACCGGCACCACATTTGCTCAGGCCAATCTACACCCCATGGCCATTAAAAGTTATTCAAATCATGACGCTGCACCCCACGGTTTAGGTTCTAGGGGGCGCCAAAGATAACCCTAAAATCCACATATTTAAAAGTCTTATAACTTTTTATTTTTGTCCTCACTGGCCTCCAAGTTTTCTAGGATGATGCAATGTCCAGCCATCAACACATTTGTGAAGGAATTTTTACTCCCCAAAAGAGCGCCCCCCCATGGCAGGAGAAAAAAGTCCATTTTTTCTTGTCCCATAAGGTGAAAAAACACATTGTTGACTGTCATACCTGTACGCTTTGTCATATTGACACAAAATTTGACACACACATGTATCTCAATAAGATCTACGAAAAAGTCAATGCGCGCATATCTGTAAAATGTACGGTTAAAGGGCTATTTTGCATTTTTTGCCGATTCGCACACATTGGAATGTGGCTAACTCCTCCTAAGGCTTTCGTCCCACTGACACCAAATTTGCTCAGGCCAATCTACACCCCATGGCCATTCAAAGTTGTAAAAATCATGACGCTGCACCCCACGGTTTACGTTCTAGGGGGCGCCAAAGATGACCCAAATATCCACATTCTTAAAAGAATCCACATCCCCCCCCCCCATCCCCCAACCCCCATGGCAGGAGAAACAGTCAAGTTTTTCCTGCCCATCACTCAATGGCTCAATCGCATCACTCTCCCGGCAACACCGTAAGGAGGAGCAACCTGCCATTTGGATATATCCTAGCTGTGTTTGTGCCCTCACTCATGGTCCAGACTTTTTTCAAATAGGACATGAAATTTGTCTGCAGCGAGTGTTTTGGTAGAAACTGCGCCTCCCATTCATTATAATGGGAAATGACCACAGACAAGTGCGCACACCATCTTTGGACCTTGAGTGTGACGCAATCGGGAGGGGGAGGCGGTCGCGCTGGGGGCGGCGCGATGCGGCTCGGGCCCGACAGTGCCCCACCGGGGTCCTAGTTCTTTGTTTCTTTCTTTCTTTCTTTCTTTCTTCTTTTTCCTCCCCTTTGAACTGGAAAATGGCCCACTTCCCACTGGCGAAAACTCATGAAATTTGGCAGGACGACCGGGCCTGGTGAAAAATTCGATATTCTGAAGTCGCCCAAACAATAAAATGCAAAATGGCTCCATAGCGCCCCCTAAGGTGGAAATTCACACTATTGACTGTCACGCCTGTACGCTTTGTCATATTGACACAAAAATTGACACACATATGTATCTCAATAAGATCTACAAAAAAGTCAGTGCGGCCGTATCTGTCAAAATTACGGTTAAAGGGTTATTTCGCATTTTTTGCCGATCCGCACACATTGGAATTTCGCTAACTCCTCCGAAGGCTTTCGTTCCACCGGCACCACATTTGCTCAGGCCAATCTACACCCCGTGGCCATTAAAAGTTATCAAAATCATGACGCTGCACCCCAAGGTTTAGGTTCTAGGGGGCGCCAAAGATAACACTAAAATCCACATATTTAAAAGTCTTATAACTTTTTATTTTTGTCCTCACTGGCCTCCAAGTTTTCTAGGATGATGCAATGTCCAGCCATCAACACATTTGTGAAGGAATTTTTACTCCCCAAAAGAGCGCCCCCCCATGGCAGGAGAAAAAAGTCCATTTTTTCTTGTCCCCTAAGGTGAAAATACACATTGTTGAGTGTCACGCCTATACGCTTTGTCAAAATGACACAAAAATTGACACACACATGTAACTCAATAAGATCTACAAAAAAGTCCATGCCCGCGTATCTGTCAAATGTACAGTTAAAGGGTTATTCCGCATTTTTTGCCGATACGCACACATTGGAATTTCGCTAACTCCTCCGAAGGCTTTCGTTCCACCGGCACCACATTTGCTCAGGCCAATCTACACCCCATGGCCATTGAAAGTTATTCAAATCATGATGCTGCACCCCATGGTTTAGGTTCTAGGGGGCGCCAAAAATAACCCAAAAATCCACATTCTTAAATGTTTTATAACTTTTTATTTTTGTCCTCACTGGCCTCCAAGTTTTCTAGGATGATGCAATGTCCAGCCATCAACACATTTGTGAAGGAATTTTTACTCCCCAAAAGAGCGCCCCCCCATGGTAGGAGAAAAAAGTCAATTTTTTCTTGTCCCCTTACATAAAAATACACATTGTTGAGTGTCACGCCTGAACGCTTTGTCATATTGACACAAAAATTGACAATCATGTGTATCTCAATTAGATCTACGAAAAAGTCAAAGAGCGCGTATCTGTATAATGTACGGTTAAAGGGCTATTTTGCATTTTTTGCCGATTCGCACACATTGGAATGTGGCTATCTCCTCCTAAGGCTTTCGTCCCACCGATACCAAATTTGCTCAGGGAGATCTACACCCCATGCCCATTCAAAGTTGTAAAAATCATGACGCTGCACCCCACGGTTTACGTTCTAGGGGGCGCCAAAGATGACCCAAAAATCCACATTCTTAAAAGTCATTTTGGCCACTGCAGGAGTACAGAGTACTGCAGTTCTAGGGGGCGCCAAAGATGACCCAAAAATCCACATTCTTAAAAGTCTTTTTGGCCACTGCAGGAGTACAGAGTACTGCAGGATACACACACATATACACACACGCCAACATACACACACACACACACACACACACACACACAGACACACACACACACTCAGAGTCTGTTTTTTAGCACCTGCAAAAACATGCTGTTTACATATTTGACAAGAATGCAGAGGCTTCCTTTTGCCCCTGAAAAAAATCAAATTTCAAACACAACTTGACTGTTCATTTCTCCAAAAGACAACCATGAAGCTCCATTTCAAACCTGAAGCAGATAGTTGGTGCATGTGTACAGTAACCTGAGGGGAGTGAGGTGACTATTTCTGAGGAGAACATGAGCAGTGAAGATTCACCTTGGAGCTAGAACAGGGACGTGCACATGATTATACAGGGGCAGGGGCTCAAGTTTTTTCCAGTCATTTATACAATATGGAAATTAATGTGAAATTAAACCACAAATATGTGTGATGAACTGTTTTTAAAACTTAAACTTCAAATAAAAATTGTAAACTTCAAAACATATGCAAATTTTTAACAAAGAACATAGTAATTTACCTCTATTTACATCAAAATGCAGGCAATGGCCCAGGCGTTCTTTGTAAAATTATTTACAAAACACTGTATAGTCTCACAAATGTCACTTTTTATTTATGCCACTACAAAAAAACATGATGTAAATGATGCATGATGTAAAACATGATGTAAAAAACTTGTGTAGATCCTCCTCTATGTCAGTCCATGTGTAATTTTTCCATAATTCTTTGTTTTTTGCAGCATTTTTGTTAGTGTAACTGCAGATTGTGCTGACAGTGTCTATGGCACAAAAAAAAAAAAAAAATTAAAATGCCTCAACATGAACCCCTGGTGGTCTCTGAGGGTGAAACCTGCTAACTGCTGCAGCTCTGTCAGCTTCAGTCTCCCATGCAGAGCTCTGAGCGCATGTGTGGCTCTGCACCCTTAGCAGCGTTGCTAACTCCTCAGTAAGGAAAGCCTGCTTCATGTCAGAGTCTCTAAACTCCAGAAGAAGTCGATAAAAGTCCCTTTCTTTCTAAAAAAGTCGTTAGGGTGTCTGAAAAGTCATTGAATCTAACAACAAAGTCGCTAGGTTTGCAACTACGTGTCCCAGACTGCATCCCTGCTGAGAGTCCCTCCCTCCCTTCTCATGTTGCAGGAAGAACGTAAACGCCCGCCCCTTGTCAATCAGTCACCATATAATTTTGGATTGGTTGTTGTGGTGAAGTTTTCCACCAATAGGAGAGATGTTGTGGTGTGTTTTTTTTTCTTTTGGCAAGCCTTTTCCGCCTGTAAGACCTGTCGCTAATGTCTGCATGCTATGTTTTCCTGTCTCATACAGCGCGATCGAGCGCCGAACGTGATCAAAATAAGCAGAAAAAAAGTATCGCGGACATAATTTATCATAACTCTGGTTTTATTTGGCCTGGGGGGGGACGCGACACAGCTCGGGCCCGCCAGTGCCCCAACGGGGTCCTAGTTAGGGCCCGAGCCAGCTGCAGAGCAGCCGGGCGTAGGCCCTATTATTCCCCAAGTGGTTTTTCTTTGTTTCTTTCTTTAGGGCCCGAGCGTAGCTGCTAAGCAGCTGCGAGAGCCCTATTATTCCCCAAGGGGTTTTTCTTTGTTTCTTTCTTTCTTCTTTTTCCTCCCCTTTGAACTGGAAAATGGCCCACTTCCCACTGGCGAAAACTCATGAAATTTGGCAGGATGACCGGGCCTGGTGAAAAATTTGATATTCCGAAGTCGCCCAAACAAGAAAATGCAAAATGGCTCCATAGCGCCCCCTAAGGTGAAAATTCACACTATTGACTGTCACGCCTTAACGCTTTGTCATATTGACACAAAAATTGACACACACATGTATCTCTATAAGATCTACAAAAAAGTCAGTGCGGGCGTATCTGTCAAATGTACGGTTAAAGGGTTATTGCGCATTTTTTGCCGACCCGCACACATTGGAATTTCGCTAACTCCTCCGAAGGCTTTCGTTCCACCGGCACCACATTTGCTCAGGCCAATCTACACCCCATGGCCATTAAAAGTTATTCAAATCATGACGCTGCACCCCACGGTTTAGGTTCTAGGGGGCGCCAAAGATAACCCTAAAATCCACATATTTAAAAGTCTTATAACTTTTTATTTTTGTCCTCACTGGCCTCCAAGTTTTCTAGGATGATGCAATGTCCAGCCATCAACACATTTGTGAAGGAATTTTTAATCCCCAAAAGAGCGCCCCCCCATGGCAGGAGAAAAAAGTCCATTTTTTCTTGTCCCCTAAGGTGAAAATACACATTGTTGAGTGTCACGCCTGTACGCTTTGTCATATTGACACAAAATTTGACACACACATGTATCTCAATAAGATCTACGAAAAAGTCAATGCACGCGTATCTGTCAAATGTACGGTTAAAGGGTTATTCCGCATTTTTTGCTGATCCGCACACATTGGAATTTCGCTAACTCCTCCTAAGGCTGGCGTTCCACCGGCACCACATTTGCTCAGGCCAATCTACACCCCATGGCCATTAAAAGTTATTCAAATCATGACGCTGCACCCCACGGTTTAGGTTCTAGGGGGCGCCAAAGATAACCCTAAAATCCACATATTTCAAAGTCTTATAACTTTTTATTTTTGTCCTCACTGGCCTCCAAGTTTTCTAGGATGATGCAATGTCCAGCCATCAACACATTTGTGAAGGAATTTTTACTCCCCAAAAGACCGCCCCCCCATGGCAGGAGAAAAAAGTCCATTTTTTCTTGTCCCATAAGGTGAAAAAACACATTGTTGACTGTCATACCTGTACGCTTTGTCATATTGACACAAAATTTGACAATCACATGTATCTCAATAAGATCTACGAAAAAGTCAATGCGCGCGTATCTGTAAAATGTACGGTTAAAGGGCTATTTTGCATTTTTTGCCGATTCGCACACATTGGAATGTGGCTAACTCCTCCTAAGGCTTTCGTCCCACTGACACCAAATTTGCTCAGGCCAATCTACACCCCATGGCCATTCAAAGTTGTAAAAATCATGACGCTGCACCCCACGGTTTACGTTCTAGGGGGCGCCAAAGATGACCCAAATATCCACATTCTTAAAAGAATCCACATCCCCCCCCCCCATCCCCCAACCCCCATGGCAGGAGAAACAGTCAAGTTTTTCCTGCCCATCACTCAATGGCTCAATCGCATCACTCTCCCGGCAACACCGTAACAAGGAGCAACTTGCCGTTTGGATATATCCTAGCTGTGTTTGTGCCCTCACTCATGGTCCAGACTTTTTTCAAATAGGACATGTAGTTTGTCTGCAGCGAGTGTTTTGGTAGAAACTGCGCCTCCCATTCATTATAATGGGAAATGACCACAGACAAGTGCGCACACCATCTTTGGACCTTGAGTGTGACGCGATCGGGAGGGGTAGGCGGTCGCGCTGGGGGCGGCACAACGCGGCTCGGGCCCGACAGTGCCCCACCGGGGCCCTAGTTAGGGCCCGAGCCAGCTGCAGAGCAGCCGGGCGTAGGCCCTATTATTCCCCAAGTGGTTTTTTAGGGCCCGAGCGTAGCTGCTAAGCAGCTGCGAGAGCCCTCTTGTTCCTGCATGTTTCCTTCTTTTGTTATTATTAGGGCCCGAGCCAGCTGCAGAGCAGCCGGGCGTAGGCCCTATTATTCCCCAAGTGGTTTTTCTTTGTTTCTTTCTTTCTTTCTTTCTTTCTTTCTTCTTTTTCCTCCCCTTTGAACTGGAAAATGGCCCACTTCCCACTGGCGAAAACTCATGAAATTTGGCAGGACGACCGGGCCTGGTGAAAAATTTGATATTCTGAAGTCGCCCAAACAATAAAATGCAAAATGGCTCCATAGCGCCCCCTAAGGTGGAAATTCACACTATTGACTGTCACGCCTGTACGCTTTGTCATATTGACACAAAAATTGACACACATATGTATCTCAATAAGATCTACAAAAAAGTCAGTGCGGGCGTATCTGTCAAATGTACGGTTAAAGGGTTAGTCCGCATTTTTTTCCGATCCGCACACATTGGAATTTCGCTAACTCCTCCGAAGGCTTTCGTTCCACCGGCACCACATTTGCTCAGGCCAATCTACACCCCGTGGCCATTAAAAGTTATCAAAATCATGACGCTGCACCCCAAGGTTTAGGTTCTAGGGGGCGCCAAAGATAACACTAAAATCCACATATTTAAAAGTCTTATAACTTTTTATTTTTGTCCTCACTGGCCTCCAAGTTTTCTAGGATGATGCAATGTCCAGCCATCAACACATTTGTGAAGGAATTTTTACTCCCCAAAAGAGCGCCCCCCATGGCAGGAGAAAAAAGTCAATTTTTTCTTGTCCCCTAAGGTGAAAATACACATTGTTGAGTGTCACGCCTATACACTTTGTCAAAATGACACAAAAATTGACACACACATGTAACTCAATAAGATCTACGAAAAAGTCAATGCGCGCGTATCTGTCAAATGTACGGTTAAAGGGTTATTCCGCATTTTTTGCCGATCCGCACACATTGGAATGTGGCTAACTCCTCCTAAGGCTTTCGTTCCACCGGCACCACATTTGCTCAGGACAATCTACACCCCATGGCCATTAAAAGTTATTCAAATCATGACGCTGCACCCCACGGTTTAGGTTCTAGGGGGCGCCAAAGATAACCCTAAAATCCACATATTTAAAAGTCTTATAACTTTTTATTTTTGTCCTCACTGGCCTCCAAGTTTTCTAGGATGATGCAATGTCCAGCCATCAACACATTTGTGAAGGAATTTTTACTCCCCAAAAGAGCGCCCCCCCATGGCAGGAGAAAAAAGTCCATTTTTTCTTGTCCCCTAAGGTGAAAATACATATTGTTGAGATTCACGCCTATACGCTTTGTCATATTGACACAAAATTTGACAATCACGTGCCTTGCCTGGTATCATTTTTTTCAGCACAACCTCACCTGTGCGAATTTACAGTTATTTTATCATGTTGACATACTGAATTTACACAATGGACCCAAATTCACACACAAAACATAAAATCCGAGTGGAAAAAAGTAACATTTTTACTGTGAAAACCACAAATATGTGTGATGAACTGTTTTTAAAACTTAAACTTCAAATAAAAATTGTAAACTTCAAAACATATGCAAATTTTTAACAAAGAACATAGTGATTTACCTCTATTTTCATCAAAATGCAGGCAATGGCCCAGGCGTTCTTTGTAAAATTATTTACAAAACACTGTATAGTCTCACAAATGTCACTTTTTATTTATGCCACTACAAAAAAACATGATGTAAATGATGCATGATGTAAAACATGATGTAAAAAACTTGTGTAGATCCTCCTCTATGTCAGTCCATGTGTAATTTTTCCATAATTCTTTGTTTTTTGCAGCATTTTTGTTAGTGTAACTGCAGATTGTGCTGACAGTGTCTATGGCACAAAAAAAAAAAAAATTAAAATGCCTCAACATGAACCCCTGGTGGTCTCTGAGGGTGAAACCTGCTAACTGCTGCAGCTCTGTCAGCTTCAGTCTCCCATGCAGAGCTCTGAGCGCATGTGTGGCTCTGCACCCTTAGCAGCGTTGCTAACTCCTCAGTAAGGAAAGCCTGCTTCATGTCAGAGTCTCTAAACTCCAGAAGAAGTCGATAAAAGTCCCTTTCTTTCTAAAAAAAAGTCGTTAGGGGGTCTGAAAAGTCATTGAATCTAACAACAAAGTCGCTAGGTTTGCAACTACGTGTCCCAGACTGCATCCCTGCTGAGAGTCCCTCCCTCCCTTCTCATGTTGCAGGAAGAACGTAAGCACCCGCCCCTTGTCAATCAGTCACCATATAATTTTGGATTGGTTGTTGTGGTGAAGTTTTCCACCAATAGGAGAGATGTTGTGGTGTGTTTTTTTTTTCTTTTGGCAAGCCTTTTCCGCCTGTAAGACCTGTCGCTAATGTCTGCATGCTATGTTTTCCTGTCTCATACAGCGCGATCGAGCGCCGAACGTGATCAAAATAAGCAGAAAAAAAGTATCGCGGACATAATTTATCATAACTCTGGTTTTATTTGGCCTATCAACACAATTTAAAAACTGGTATATAGGTTGAGGTCCTCACTTTTGAGATAAGTTGAAACGGAGAGTCAACGAGGCTCCGTCTTGCAGCTACATCCGGTTAAATATGTCATGTGATTTGAACGCACACATAGACACACACACACGCACACACACACACACACACACACACACACACACACACACACACACACACTCAGAGTCTGGTTTTTAGCACCTGCAAAAACATGCTATTTACATATTTGACAAGAATGCAGAGGCTCCTTTTGCCCCTGAAAAAAATCAAATTTCAAACACAACTTGACTGGTCATTTCTCCAAAAGACAACCATGAAGCTCCATCCAAACCTGAAGCAGGCAGTTGGTGCATGTGTACAGTAACCTGAGGGGAGTGAGGTGAGTGCTTCTGAGGAGAACATGAGCAGTGAAGATTCACCTTGGAGCTAGAACAGAGACATGCACATGATTATACAGGGGCAGGGGCTCAAGTTTTTTCCAGTCGTTTATACAATATGGAAATTAATGTGAAATTAAAACACAAAGTATTAATAGAAAGGTAATGACTGTCCTGTGTAGGTGACAGTGATATTCAATAGGCTAGGCACTCACGAGGCTGGCTGTGGCAAGTGTAAGTGAAAGCAACACGCACTGGCAGGAAGAACAGCAAACGCCGATGAAGGAAAAGGGTCTTTGCAGTGATGGGCGTTACCAGAGAGGGCGATGGCCAGAGGACACAAATGGGACGGGAAGGCAGCACGTTGGGGGGGGGGGGGGGGGGGGGGGGGGGGACGCGACACGGCTCGGGCCCGCCAGTGCCCCAACGGGGTCCTAGTTCTTTCTTTCTTTCTTCTTTTTCCTCCCCTTTGAACTGGAAAATGGCCCACTTCCCACTGGCGAAAACTCATGAAATTTGGCAGGACGACCGGGCCTGGTGAAAAATTCGATATTCTGAAGTCGCCCAAACAATAAAATGCAAAATGGCTCCATAGCGCCCCCTAAGGTGGAAATTCACACTATTGACTGTCACGCCTGTACGCTTTGTCATATTGACACAAAAATTGACACACATATGTATCTCAATAAGATCTACAAAAAAGTCAGTGCGGCCGTATCTGTCAAAATTACGGTTAAAGGGTTATTTCGCATTTTTTGCCGATCCGCACACATTGGAATTTCGCTAACTCCTCCGAAGGCTTTCGTTCCACCGGCACCACATTTGCTCAGGCCAATCTACACCCCGTGGCCATTAAAAGTTATCAAAATCATGACGCTGCACCCCAAGGTTTAGGTTCTAGGGGGCGCCAAAGATAACACTAAAATCCACATATTTAAAAGTCTTATAACTTTTTATTTTTGTCCTCACTGGCCTCCAAGTTTTCTAGGATGATGCAATGTCCAGCCATCAACACATTTGTGAAGGAATTTTTACTCCCCAAAAGAGCGCCCCCCCATGGCAGGAGAAAAAAGTCCATTTTTTCTTGTCCCCTAAGGTGAAAATACACATTGTTGAGTGTCACGCCTATACGCTTTGTCAAAATGACACAAAAATTGACACACACATGTAACTCAATAAGATCTACAAAAAAGTCCATGCCCGCGTATCTGTCAAATGTACAGTTAAAGGGTTATTCCGCATTTTTTGCCGATACGCACACATTGGAATTTCGCTAACTCCTCCGAAGGCTTTCGTTCCACCGGCACCACATTTGCTCAGGCCAATCTACACCCCATGGCCATTGAAAGTTATTCAAATCATGATGCTGCACCCCATGGTTTAGGTTCTAGAGGGCGCCAAAAATAACCCAAAAATCCACATTCTTAAATGTTTTATAACTTTTTATTTTTGTCCTCACTGGCCTCCAAGTTTTCTAGGATGATGCAATGTCCAGCCATCAACACATTTGTGAAGGAATTTTTACTCCCCAAAAGAGCGCCCCCCCATGGTAGGAGAAAAAAGTCAATTTTTTCTTGTCCCCTTACATAAAAATACACATTGTTGAGTGTCACGCCTGAACGCTTTGTCATATTGACACAAAAATTGACAATCATGTGTATCTCAATTAGATCTACGAAAAAGTCAAAGAGCGCGTATCTGTATAATGTACGGTTAAAGGGCTATTTTCCTTTTTGTGCCGATTCGCACACATTGGAATGTGGCTATCTCCTCCTAAGGCTTTCGTCCCACCGATACCAAATTTGCTCAGGGAGATCTACACCCCATGCCCATTCAAAGTTGTAAAAATCATGACGCTGCACCCCACGGTTTACGTTCTAGGGGGCGCCAAAGATGACCCAAAAATCCACATTCTTAAAAGTCATTTTGGCCACTGCAGGAGTACAGAGTACTGCAGTTCTAGGGGGCGCCAAAGATGACCCAAAAATCCACATTCTTAAAAGTCTTTTTGGCCACTGCAGGAGTACAGAGTACTGCAGGATACACACACATATACACACACGCCAACATACACACACACACACACACACACACACACACACACAGACACACACACACACTCAGAGTCTGTTTTTTAGCACCTGCAAAAACATGCTGTTTACATATTTGACAAGA